>CM045559.1:6728310-7328310 GCA_024721245.1 Mitragyna speciosa
CCATACAACTTTTGAGACTAAAAAAAAATTTTTAAACAACTTAAATTAATATAAAATAGATATTTTAGGTTTTATGATTTCTGTAATGTGCTTTTTTTTTTTTTTGACATTAAGAAATCTTTAAAGTTTGTGAGCATAAAAGATTAATCACCAACCTTTTAGACTAATGATATCAATGCTACAGTAAAATTACTGAAGCCTCGCGTGTGAAAATGAAAACAAAGGATAAAATAGGAGGAAAATAAAATTAGTTGGAATGTTAGCACAAAAAAACACGCAATGGAATTTTATTTAACACATATAAAAATATGTGAGAGAATAAAAGTTACAAAATAAATCACTTCCGACTCTCATATTGAGACCGGAAAAAACCCATGGTATCACAGCCTTAATCTCATCTAATTTCTCTAGATTTTCAACTCTCTTAACTCTAGGAAACTCATAAATAATACTCAACTTCTTAAACTAGCAACCTACTAAAATTAAACTAAATCATAACTTCCAAAGCTAAATAGGAAACTCTTATGAGTTTGGTTTAATTATGCCAACAATACCTTCCTTAAACCAAACTCTCTCTTTCATAATAATGTCGATCTACTCCATCAAGAACACGAACAATTGATCTGCTTTGACTTTGTCACTGCAACCTTCAATTTTTTTCATATCCTTCATCTTCGAAATCTTTATTCAAACAATCCATAAACCTGGATAAATATTACTTCGCTGCTCAGTCTGTCTTCAATTCCAAGCATCCCTTATTGACAATTTCATCAAAACATGCAATATTTTTTAACAATTTTGCCAAAAACTCTTTTTCGTCTTTGCTAAACTCTCCAAAGCAAACAATTTTGGGAGGATCTTCTTTTTTTTTTAAATCTCTGCTCAATTAGGTCTTTTTTTTTTTTTTTTGCATTGTTGGCATAATTAAACCAAACTCATAAAGAGTTAGGAGTTTCCTATTTAGTTTTAGAAGTTATGATTTAGTTTAATTTTATTAGGTTGCTAATTTAAGATGTCAAGTATTATTTGTGAGTTTCTTATTAGGATTATACTTCCTATTGCAATTAGGTTTCTTTTTTTAAGGTCTTGTGGGTTATAAATAGGGAGCTTTATCATTTAGTGAGTTAAGAAGAGTTGAGAGAGTTGAAAGTTCAGAGAAATTCTAGATGAGGTTAAGGCTGTGATGCCGTGGGTTCATGCCGGTCTCAATGAGGGTAGGAGGTGCTTTATTTTGTAACTCCTCTTCTTCCCACATCTTATTATATGTGTTAAATAAAAACTCCGCTACGTGTGTTTTTGTGCTAACAAGTGGTATCAGAGCTCTAGGCGTTGATCTTGAGATGTTAATTTTTAAATTTGGAGCACAACGTTTATGTTTGTTGGAGTACTCAAATATTTAAAAATTAGACCAGTTGGTTGGTTTTACCCCATGTTTGGTACATTGGAATGCTCCGGAATGGACTGGAAAATTTTTTTCAATCCATTGTTTGGTAACCCAAGTCAAAATGGAATGCCTATTCTCCAATGTTTGGTATAATCATATTTAGATGTCAAAATTGAATAAAATATATATTAATTTGACTTAATTGCCCTTAATTTTTTCACCGGAATATATCATATTTTTATTTTGTTTGTTTGTAATTCTATGTCTATAAAAAACTTTAATATTTTAATTTCAAAATTCTTAATATTCTTACTAAAATTAAATTAATTATACTCTTTAATTAATTTTAAAATTTTTATAATTATTAGCATTATAACTAAAAATGTGAAAAAATTAATAATGAAAGTACATTCACAATTTAATTTAATTTATAAAAAGTATAGTTTTTACACAATTGGCATAAAGTTTAAAAAATAGTATTTTAACATTCTTATAGCAAAAAGAAAAAAATTCTAAGCATATATTAAACTGATTGTGATTTAAAATCATAAAAAAATTATTAATTGAAGTTATTAAAACCTATATTTTTTAAAATTTAAAAAAATCAATGAATGTATCCTAATTTTAAAAAAATTAGCCGAAATAATCTGTGGGGATAAAATTGACTCTTATTTTTAAGGTCTTTTCCGAATGAAGTTGGAAAGGCCTTTTCTTAGATTTTGTGGAGGAATGAGATTCTAAGAAAAAGCTGGAATGACATTCTAGGTTGGAAAGGGCCTTTCTAACTTAAAATATCTATACCAAACATGAGATGAAATGAACAAGCTGGAAAGGCCTTTCTATTCCACCCTATTCCCTCATACCAACGTGGGTTTAGAGTACTCATTGGTAGTGAAGATTGGGCTAAAAATTGGTTCTAATTGGGTAGAGATTAAAAAAAAATCCTAACCAAAATTATTTGCTTTGGAGAGTTTGCAAAGATAAAATCTTGGCAAAATTGTTAAACAATATTGCAGGTTTGATGAAATTGTCAACAAAGGACGCTTGGAATTAAGACAGACTGAGCAGCAAAGTACTATTTGTCAGCTATGTGGATGTTGAATAAAGATTTGGAAGATGCACATCAATTAAAACATTGGTGATTTGGAAAGATTGAAGTTGCATTGTTAAAGTCAAAGAAGATCAATTGTTCGTGTTCGTGATGGAGTAGATCAACATTATTCTTCGTGATGCAAGAGAGAGTTTGGTTTAAGGGAGGCATTGTTGGCATAATTAAATCCAACTTCATAAAGGAATTTAGGAGTATCCTATTTAGTTTGGAAGTTATCATTTAGTTTAATTTAGTAGGTTGCTAATTTAAGTTGTTGAAGTTTTATTTATGAGTTTCCTATTCCAATTAGGTTTCTTATTGGTAAGATCTTGTGGTTATAAATGGGAGGTTTTGTTCTAGTATTGAGTTAAGAAGAGTCAAAAGAGTTGGGAATCTAGAGAAATTTTAAATGAGATTAAAGCTATGATGCCGCCTGGTTGTTGTGCTTACAAGCAGGGTTCAATTTTATGATTGACGAGGCTGATAAAAAAATAAATTGATGAGGAAGAAGCTGCCTTGAACTTGCAAAAGAAGCCAAATACTCCGCACCCCAAAAAAAAAAAAAAAGGAAATTGATTGTGGGCTGCATTTGCTCCGGTGACTTTCAGTTCTCTGAGTTTAAAACAATGCTTCAAACTTGAAAGTTCGAACTAATGGCATTGTTGTTCCATAAGATTTTCTGTTACTTTTTCAAATCTATATACTTTTAGCACTTTTTAGTCTTATTCAATATTTCTTCCTTTCCACGCTTAAAAATTGAGAACTCTTTAAAAGATTTTTTGTTGGAAACTCCATTTTTTGTTGGGCTGACTCTAACCGTGAAAATATCCTTTTTATTTTTGTAAGATTATGTATGGATTAAATATTCAATTTGTGCACTCGATCGTGGACTATGCCGGACTCCGATCCACATTTAATGGATCAGCCATTTTCACTTCGTGTTCGATATTCTAGAAGTGGATATATGCTCTGTGAATATACGCTTTAAGCGGATCCAATTGCATCTGACTTCGGTTTTTTTTTTTTTTTCAATTCATAAACACAAAATTATAAAGTATTAAAAAATATGGCAAAAGTAAATAATGTATTATATTCATCAAAATTTGTACTCCACAAATATCAAACTGAGTTATTTACTGTAGTAACTATAGGACTTCTTGGCCTAAATCAATTTATTTTTTCCAAATGCAAAGATTCCTGAATAATGCTTGCTTGCATCTTCACCCGAACTTTTTCGATTCGCCATTATCAAAACTTTCCAAAGAAACCAAAAAATTAAGGGAAGCTTTTAGGAATTTGATTATTCGATGGTTTCAGCAAACTATGGCAATGTAAAAATTTCGAACAAGTTCTTAGATTTTATTTTTGTTTTTTATTGGAATTTATATCATGAAACCTTTTCCTCCCAAGATGAACATGACATGGCTAGGGCAGGTTTTGTGTAGTAATATATATATTTTTTGTCCATTATAAAGTGACATTTTCGATATACGCTATGACGTGCAGCATCCGTGAAGCACCTCAAAATGGAATTAGGGAAACTTAAAATAAATATAAACTCGAGAATATTTTCTAAATATCAGAAGAAGCTACTCTAACTTGGATATTTAAACTTCAGAGTATTTTTTAAATAACAAATATTGTCAAATTTCTTTCTGAATTAAATCATGTGAACTAGATAGCTCTGTTTAAGGAATCACAAACTTCAAAGTTGGAGTTCTCCATTTTTAGTTCCGTACAACTTGTGAACTACACAATTGAACTATCCTTAATTGCCTTTTTTTTTTGTCCCTTGTTTTTTTTAAAGAGGATTGACACAGACTTCTAGCTATTCTTTGCTGACTTGAATTTAGAATCTTTAGATAACATATGGAACGTTTATCAATTAAATTATGCTTCATTATCAATCAACTATCGTCGATTTCTTAACGGTCTCTTAATATCAATATCGCTCAATTGAACTTTTTTTTTAACGAGCTAAGTTCGCTAACGATTTTAAAAGGAACTTTGCTAGCTATTATCCTTTTACAGCCGAAGCGTAGCACACCGTGAACCCTTTCTTCAACACTCTACCATCAGGAGCAGAGCCACCTTAGACCTCAACTTAAAAATAAATAAATAAATTCGGCTAAAAAATTTATAATTTTATTAATTTGCTTCATTTTTGCTCCCCTACGCTCCACCATCATCAATTGATTCCAAAAGAATGTATGTGTATAGGCAGCTTTTTTTTTTTTTTTTTTGGGGGGTGAATTTCTATATTTAACAGAAACGCCTCGTTTTTTGCTTGTAAGTTTTAGAAAGCAGCCATAATTTATTTTTTCAAGAAAGTGAGTACGTTTGCATATTTTTCTGCTAATTTTTTCCCCCCAAAAAAAAAAAACATTTATCTCGCAATTCAATGTCAATTCATGAAGTAACAGCATATTTATATTTCAAATGACAAATAGTTCTTGAAGATATCCTATATGGACATAATTACTCATTTTGAAATTAGCGTAGTAAGTCAAGATTAGTTGGCCTAACAAACAAAATTTATTAGTCACCACAAAGTAACGGCTTATTTATATTTCAAATGACAAATAGTTCTTGAAGATATCCTATATGGACATAATTACTCATTTTGAAATTAGCGTAGTACGTCAAGATTAGTTGGCCTAACAAGCAAATTTATTAGTCACCACAAAGTAACGGCTTCCATATAACAGACTAGAACGTGCAGCATCTGTGAAGCATTTCTAAATGGGATGCTTAGAATAAACTTGAAATGTTTTCTATCTAAATATCGAACGAAGCATCTCTAATTGGGGGACAATTAGAATAAACATGAGAATATGAACTTGATATCGAATATTGGCTTGAACTAATCATGTGAACTAGACAGTTGTCTAATGTATAACTCAAATCCAATTTGGAGTCCACCATTCCCCGCGCCGTAAAATTTGGAAACTAGGCTTCTACATGTCAATTTTGATCATACAGATTTCCTTCTCACAAGGCACGTTCACCAACAAGTCCTAAATGAGGTTCGCTAGCTTTTTTCAAACTATCAACATCCTTGTCATTTCCAGTCAAAACACCCCATAAAAAATCCACCAACACTCTTTCATAATTAGGCATCTTGGCATACCCAGGAAAGTAATTAATATCGACAACCAAGTATCTATTCCCAACCTTAGTATCCCTAATTACATCAAAATTGAATAAATGTAATTTGGTTACCGTCCTCAAGCCATTAGCTATCTCAGTAATCAAACTCATTGGAGGCAACTCTGCATTCTCTAAATGCATCAATTTATAATAGTTATCGTTATTTCTCTCATGAGCATTTAAATTAGATACCTGGGAGAATGACAGCGACTCCTGCAAGCTCCCCAGGTTCTCCTCATTGATGTCGGGTAAGGACTTCCTCTTGACACATTTGACATATTTCCCAACCACATAAACCTTAAAAATTACCCCACCATGATTGACAAACTCCTGCAATACAAAAGGCGGCATCAGCTTATTCAACCCGTCACTGTTATAAACCAACACCATCTTATGCGATTTTGCACTACCGTCAGCAACTAACGGTTTGGCAATGATAGGGAATTTCAAACCCACCTTTTCTAAATCCACCTTCGAAGCAGAAATAGCATCGTAAATCACTGTCTGTTTCGGAATCCCAAATGACGCTGCCACTTCCATTTTAGACTCATTTATTTCTATCTCTGCCACCACTTGCAGCATGGTAATCCGATTATGCAACCGCTCAATCGCTTCCGGTGGGTCAATGATTAACGAGCTGGGGTTTTTCCTCTTAAAATCTCTCAATTGCTGCTTCCACCCATCACTATACAACTTATGAAGCAAACAATTAAAAGGACCTTGATCAACTAACACCTTCCCTGTATCAATTCTAATCAAATCAATTCCTCGTTCTCTCGCGAGTTTCACCAGCGATTCCTGAATAAAGCTTGATTGCTTTTTCGGCGCCAACGCGTAGCCGACAGCAAATCTTCTCGGGTCCACCATTACCAAAAGTTTGCTAAGAAACTGAAACGTGCGGGGAAGCCTTTTTAAAAAAGAAAAAAATTGATGATTTCAGCAGAATTGGTACATGTAGCAATGAAAATCCCTAGATTAATCAAGTTAATGCATAAGTTCGTGGATACTATGGTTTTGTAAATTTGGGAAAATTGAAATCAAAATTGAAATATATAGATGTAAAGATTCTATATGTGTATATAGTGAAGAAAATAATCTGTTTTCTATTTGCGAGAGAAATATAAAAGCAGCAAGAAGGGGCGTCTTTATAGGATGAGGGTGTAAGTGGTTCAAGAGGAGTATGATAAATCAGCTTGACTTATTACAACCCTGTACCACGGAGCCTGCATTTGCTAAGAAGAATAGGTGAGTTCAGCGGCACTAGATCTTCTCTTATATATTATTGTTACACTTTACGTTACACTCTTTATTTGATGGCCAAGTATCTATGTTTTAACTAATAAGAACATAATCAAATAAAATAAGATATGTAATAATATAGGACACTTGCCCATCATATGAACAATATAATAAAAAGTGTAATATCAAATGTGTAATAGAAGAACTGGAGCCGAGTTGAGGTTGTGATAGACGTGATGTCGGTAAAGTGACGTATATAGCACGTGAGAAAAGCATGTATGATAGATCTTAAGGAAAAGTGGTGCAATGTGACTGGACGGTGAGTTTGTGACTGGCGTTGGGGATGCGTGGATATCTAAGAGTTGTGATGGAGGTGAAGGGTGTTTGTTAGTAGTGATAATTTTGACTGTGATGTTTTATGGTTTTGGGACGATGTTGTTGTGTGGATAAGTGGTCTTAACAATGATTATAACTTTTTTTTTTATTTCCACATTTATGTGTGATTCTATTGGTGAAATTTTGGTCATTTTGGAAACTTTGAAAGAAGAAAGGACTCATTCTTACCGGTTTTATTTTATTTGCTTTTAACTTCTAATTTAGAAAATTTTGATTAATGTTATTATTAACTGTTTTTTTTCTTATTCTACTTTCAAAATTTTTTAAAATTAGAATCAGGAATAAATGATTTTTAACTTTTCTATAATTAATTTTTTAAAAATTAGAATCGGTTGAAAAACAAACCCTAAGAATTGCCGAGGGAATTGGAATTGTTTAATGACTTTATTGTATGCGGTTCCTTTTTAATTGTTTGGTGTGGTATCGGGTCCATTGGACAAAGAATGGTTAGACTTGGGCGCTCCATTCTTCGCATCGTTTTTGCCGCCGAGTATACTCCACTATCATCGAATTGATTTCAAAAAATAAAAAATAGTGGTTCAATCAAATTTTTATATCCAACGGAATTGCTTAAAAGTTAAGCAAGCAATAATGATATCTGTTTCCAAGAAAGGAAAATTAGTAAACTTGCAATTCTTTTACTTTTTTAAATGTAGAAAGCCTTGTTACTTTCTCAAAAGAAGAAAAAAAAAAAGAAGTAAAGAAAAGAAAATTTGCGTTATTGTTTTGCTAAAAGAAATAGGTTTCTTATTTAGAAGAAAAAAAATCAAGACAAAAGTTGAACCGTAATATTGTATGCTAAAAGAAAAGCTGAAGCATGGTATGTTTTAAAAGAAAAAGGAACCATTATTGTATTGTTGAGACAAGTAATTAGGAGTCGATATAAGATGAAGAAAGAGTTGCACGGCTTTTTTTTTTTTTTTTTTTATCTACGGTTTAAAAAGCTGGGGACCTTTGCCAAATTTTGTTTCCTCCGCAAAAAAAAAAAAAAAAATGCTTAATCTGTTCTAATTTCTATGCCATCACGATTCTACATATATAATCATTGGCAGGCCAAAAGTCTAGAGAACTAAATTTGCTGCTAAGTTATTTGAACTTAAAGTAATTAACGGCAGACATTACAAATAATAACACTATGAAGTTTGTCTAAATTTTGAAGTAACTTCAATTTGCTCTTTTCTGTCTTCACTATACTTCAATTTGCTCTTTCCTGTCTTCACTATACTTCAATTTGAACATTACTTTTGTTTTGGATGCTCTATATCCTTATTTTATCACCTCATTCTATTTCTCTCTAATATTCCAATAGTACAATATAATTTACAAAAATTATGTGCATGACCGACACATTCTACGTGTTCTCATGAAGAACAATTATATTCATTCCACCAAATATATTATTGTGCTGGACTCGTGAACCTTTATATGTATGCATACATACATCCATACATAACATGTATGTATGTACATGTATGTATGTATATACATACAAATGGGTTTATATGTGTGCTGGACTCGTGCACCTTTATACATAACATGTATGTTATGTATATATATACATATATATACATAACATGTATGTATGTTGTGTATATGTATACAAACATACATGACATGTATGTATGTTGTGTATATGTATACAAACATACATGACATGTATGTATATTATATATATGTGTGTATATGTATACATACATACATACATGTAGGTATGTTATATATATGTATGTTGTGTATGTATACATACATACATAACATGTACATACATATATGTACATAGAAACACACATATGTATCTATCCATACATATGTTATATGAATGTACGTATTTATGTATGTGTAGATAAATGTGTGTGCACTGTGTATGTATGCATACATATACACCCATTTGTATGTATGTATGTATGTATACATATATATGTGTGTGTACACACATATATTACATTACATTACCACATGTTCAAGCATTCCTACTTATCCGAAATCAGAAGACATACCTTAAGACGGAATAGATTTAAAATAAGTTGTGGATACCAACCGAATTATTGCTACAAATAACACAATTGCAAAAGTAAACTCGTATTTTTCCTCCAGCTCTCATGTGATAATTTTAGTTGAAAACAGTGACAAATATGTTTGCATGCAAATAAAAAATCAATGTAGGTGCATTTTGGAGAGTGGTCATTGTTTTTATTGGTATTGGATAGGGCTAATTTGATTCGTTCACCAAGGACAGGCATCTTTAGGGGTGTGCAACGAATTCGAATTCGGAAATTCGGAAGTCTAAAATCGAATAATTCAAAAAATTAAAAAGGCTCTATCCGATCGATTTCGAATTCGAAATCACCCTTGTTCGATCCGAATTCGATTTCAATCAAAATTGAAAAATCAAAATCGAATTCGGAAATTCAGAATTCATTTAACAACTCAGCAAAGCCCAACAAATAAACAAAGCCCAATACACAAAGAAAGCCAATTTAATGATTTTATAAACAAACAAAGTCTAATACCATACTCATTTAAAGATCCAATATGAATAAGTTTATTTGACTATTTGTTATTTTTTGTGGTTTAAGTTCAATAACTAACTATTAGTCTATTAATTATGACTTAATTGTATTAGTATAATATATTAAATTATTAATGTTAATTATTATATTTATAATATGTATAATAAAACTATTTGTTTATTTGACAATTTGTTATTTTATTTGGTTTGAGTTTAATAACTAATTATTAGTTTATTAGTTATGAATTAATTGTATTAGTATAATATACTAAATTATTAACGTTAATCATTATATCTATAATATGTATAATAAAAATAATTATTATATATATGATATTATGAGTTCGAAATCGAATTCGAAATTTCTGAATTTGTTTTCATTTTTAATTTGAATTTGGAAATTCCGAATTCAAAATCACTATATCTGATTTCATTTCTAATTCGTTGCATTTGAATTCAGATACTTCGAATCTGATCCGTTTTTCATTTTTTCGAATTCGATTTTCTGAATTAATTTCAAATTCGGTCAGAAAATCAAAAAATTCTAATTTTGCACACCCCTAGGCACCTTATAATCATGATAATCAACAGGTGGGCTTGCAGAGTTTCTTATGACACGTGGGAATAAGGTGTTTGAGGGTGAATAGTAATGTGGCTAGGATAGGCACTGTAGACACCAAATTTGACGCACCATTTATTTTCAAATATTGGGGGGCATGTTTTTGTTTTTTTGGGTCAAATTTTAATTTTTCAATAATCTTGGGGGCAAAATAGTAATTTTTATTTGTAAATATTTTTTCATTAGCTTTGGGAGTTTTAAATTCATATTTTTACTTTCATACGAATTTGTTAATTTTTTTATGGTTTTTTCGAATTTAATTGGTATTCTTTTTATATTTTTACTAGCACAAGGGCAAAATAGTAATTTTGCCTCATGAACACCATTTTAGCTTATTTTAGGTTCCAATTTATTTTCTAATTCTTTAAGCATGTTTCTAAATTTTTTTTATTTTTTCGAAAACGATTGCTATTTCTTATGTAAATACTACATTCAAGGGCAAAATCGTTATTTTACAGTTTAAATTCATTTTTCATCAATTTTTGAGTCATAAATGCATTTCTTAGGGTTTTAAGCTTATTTTTAATTTTTGGTAATTTTTCGAGGTCAATAGCTTTTTTTTGTGAATTTTCATTGTCCAAGGATAAAATCGTCATTTTACAGTTTAAATTCATTTTTTGCCAATTTTTGAGTAATAAATGCATTTCTTAGGGTTTTAAGCTTATTTTTTTATTTTTGGTAATTTTTCGAGGTCAATAGCTTTTTTTTGTGAATTTTCATTGTCCAAGGGTAAAATCGTCATTTTACAGTTTAAATTCATTTTTCGTCAATTTTTGAGTCATAAATGTATTTTTTAGGGTTTTAAGCTTATTTTTAATTTTTGGTAATTTTTCAAGGTCAATAGCTATTTTTTGTGAATTTTCATAGTCCAAGGGTAAAATCGTTATTTTACAGTTTAAATTCATTTTTCATCAAATTTTGAGTCATAAATGTATATTTTAGGGTTTTAAGCTTATTTTTAATTTTTGGTAAATTTTTTGAGGCCAATAGTTATTTTTTGTGTATTTTGTTGGCTAGGAGCGAAATCGTCATTTCACACTCCGAGCGCGTTTTATCAGCTTTAAGCTTAAACTTTTATTTTTAAAATCTACTTTGAATTGTTTTGAAGATT
Source organism: Mitragyna speciosa (assembly GCA_024721245.1). Lineage (NCBI taxonomy): Eukaryota > Viridiplantae > Streptophyta > Magnoliopsida > Gentianales > Rubiaceae > Mitragyna > Mitragyna speciosa. The sequence continues at coordinate 6,739,809 of CM045559.1, forward strand.
TTAGAGATTGCTGTCATTTATTTGTATTAATTTTTAATTTTTGGGGTTAAAAAAATATATTTTTAAATAAAATTAGTATTTTTATTACCGATGGTGTTTTTATTATTTTGTAGTATTCTTAATGACCAAGACAACTGACCTTATAAATACCCCCTTTAATCAGAAAAAATGAGGGAGAAAAAAAAGCAAACCCTAAAAACACATATATGTTCCTTCATTTTTGGATCAAAACACACATATTCACACCATAAAACACACACTTAGGCCGTTCTTCATCAAAAAGCTACTGTTCATCCTTCTTCAAGCTTAGAAGGTGAGTTCTTTTTTGATTTGATTCACTTTTCTTCTATTCTTAAATGGATCTGATCAATTGTATGTGTTTATTTGGAGATTTTTGGTTGAATCTTCTGCATTTTCTTTTCTTTTTTCTTTCTGTTTTTGTTCTTGTTTCTGGGTTTAGTTCGTTTTCTAGGTTTCATCTCTCTGGTTCAGTTCTTCTGTTTTTCTTCTCCCACAGTCTCTCTTCTTTCCCTCTCTCTCTGCCAAACCAACAACCATCAGAAAGCCAAAACCACGTTTCTATCAGTATCACAAACATCAGCCATCAAAACCTCAACAATTGTAGACAAAAATCCTGCAAGTGCCTGCCTCCATCACCACCAATTCTAGCGTCATCCTTGTGCTTTGTCCACAACCTGAAAAAAATAGTAGCAAACCAAATTCAATCACCACCTTGCATGCACAGCCACTCACCCTCACCGTAAGCTCTCTTTCACCGCCAGTAATCAACCATCAATTCCCCATTCCACCATTAATCTCCAGTTACAGCCACCAGCAGGCACCTCAAGCCTAGACCAATTCCACCATTATCCCTAATGTTCTACTGCCCAATCTCCAATTCAACCTAAGTTCACAAAAACAGCACCAGGACATCCATTGTCAGCCATCAAAGCCCACCAATTGAGCCAATTTCATCCGATCATCATACCCAGTAAACCACCTGCAACAAAACCTGCACAAAAACAATACAAACAAACCCAAATTATCAACACCAGGAACATCCAAAAACTGCTCCTTAAACAGCCCCTGCAAGAACACAGTCAATTCACCACCACCCCAGTCAGTAACCCAAAATCCTCACCACGCCACCACCACAGCAAAATCCCACATCACCTGCACAACCTCAAAGTCACCACCACCCCCTCCAGTTCAAAGCCTCAAAATTCACTCTAGTTAAACCACCATAGCCCACCACTAACAATGCCAGACCACTGCAGACTGTCATGACCTTCTCACAGCTTGCCCAATCACACATCACCCCAAGTTAGCCAATTCTCACAAAACCATAAATCAACCGATTCACCAACATTTCACCTACACAACCATAGCCCAAAGAATCAGAACCTCCACAGAGCTCACAACTTGCGAGAAAAGCAGGCACAATTGCCACAACCCACGACCAAGCCACACCATTGCCATCAAAATCACCTGTAAATAAATAAATAAATAAACACAACACAAATAGCTCTCGTCTGCCATCATCATTGCCTCTCATCACCACCCAATTTACAGTCATGCCCCACTACACCACCATCAATAGCGAGCCCAAAATCATCTCACTTACCACCGATTTGGGGGAAAAAATTGATTCCGTTGGCCTCCAGAAACGAGAGAAAGTGAGAGAGAATTTGAGAAACAAAACGAAAAGAGGGAAAAAGAGAAGGGAGCGAGACAAAGAGAAGAAAATAGAGGAAGAAGAAGAGCAGCAAAGGAAGAGAGAAAAGGAAAAGAATTTCGGGAGAGGGAAAGCAAAAGAGAAAATGGAGAGAAAGAGAAAACAGTGAGATAGAAGAAAAAAAAATGATTCAGTTGGAGAGAAAAGAGAGAGAGAGAGAGAGAGAGAGAGAGAGAGAGAGAGAGAAGAGAGAGATTAGGATTTGGAAGAAGTCTTCTGTCTTCTAGGAGAAAGAAGACGATAGAGAAAGGCCATTTGATTCTTTTGGTTAGTTTTTTAGAATTTTATTTTGTTTAAGAGATTTTACTGATTTTAATATGGAACAGGTGATTGCCCTTTTAGTCCCTGCGATGTTGAATAATGCCATTAAATTCTCAAGCATATTTGTTTTTGTGCATTTTAAGTCCACAATAATCACATATTGACCCCCCAAATTCTACTTTCATTTCGATTAAGTCCCCTAATTTACATTATTGTCCCCATATTTACTAAAATTTACTGTTTTGTCTCCCAATTTGTTTTGATTTCCATTATTACCCCTTAAAATTGTGTGGATTTCCAATGTCACTCTTTAAGTTTTATAGAATTGAGTTTTTAATTCTCTTAGTTGATCACATTCACATTTTACCCCAATTTGTCCACACTTATATATTTTAGACTTTATTTATTTATATATATCGAGGTACCTTGACTTGTTTGTTTATTTTGATTAGTATTGGTACCTGGGTCTTCGAGAGGTATAATCTATTTCTCATTAATTTGATCTTTTTGTGCCCCAATGTGTCTTTATGTGATTTTATGCATGTTTCTTCATATATTCTTAGTTTACATGCTTTTTGCCTATTTATTTTATTTAAATTCAAATTTTCATTATTTGGTAAAAATTTAATATTTTGTATTTAGCTAGCCAATGTAATAGTTAAATTATTTTCTTTTTGTGTTTTCTTACAAATATTTTTGTATTTTAGATAGCGAGTGTAATAAATAGATCATTTTACTTTTTTCCCCCTTAAAATTGTAGCTAACTTCTCCGGTATAATAGTTAGGGTTTATTTTGCGTTTGTGTGCTTGTGTGCTTATATGTTTTACCGCTTTCTTTAGGGTTTTGTATCTAGATATCATACTTACGTGTTATGTGTTCCTACTTGACCTTATATGTTTAATTTATTTTTAATTCATGTTTTATGTTATTTCGGCACCACACTAGTCCGACACTAGTTGTGGTTTCCTCGTTTCCCCGCTAGTTCAATGTTAGTGGGGATCCCTAGAAAGGGCTAGTCCAACGCTAGACTCTCAGGGCATTTTAGAATTAGGTGTACTCGTGTGTATCTTACATCCCACTTCACACATTTTCAATTGCATGATTTTTATTATTATTACTATTATTTATTTATTTTGACGCATCTTCAAATGCATGACATCTAGGTTGCATCTCACTTAGAATTTAGGTCATTTTGTGTGATCCGACTAGAAATAGCCACCTACTCACGTGGAAAGCTGTGACGTACTTGCCGTTCCTCCCTTCGTGAGTAGAAACATTCAGTCACGAGTTATTAGTCCCTCGTACCCGTCATGTTGCATACTCACTTTCTTTCTTCACTTAATATATATTATTATTATTTTCTTTTTCTTTTTGCATCACATTTTGCATAGACACTCATGACTCCCTCGAAGGTCTCGATTCGAGTTTCGTAATTAATGCTGATAATTCCGACCAAGCCTCGACGAAACATGCCGACCCTCCCGATACTTACATTTAGACTTAGGATTTGCATTCATATAGATACATCCAAACGCGATAGAACTTAGGGTTAATTTAGGAAATTTTGATTAAACCTTCGCAACTAGCCTCGGCTAGGTAGAAAGGGTGCCCTTAGGCGCGAGCCTTTGCCTTCCCTTTCTTCAAATGTGACTTTCGAACCTTTTTCTCTCATTTTTTCGTAAACCTGGAGTCGAAAAAGGGTTTTAAATAATTTTTCTAAAATTTTACTTTTGTTTTGTTTAAACGATTTTTTTGGGTGACTTGGTACACTTTAACTCAGTACCAAATGGCGACTCCATTTAAAATAAACCCTTTTTCAAAAATCAATTGGCCAAAACTATCACACTTTTTTGATCCCGGCCTTATTTTTATTATTTTTCTTAAATAACACTTTTTCAATAAAAACTCGATTTTTCACACACGTGCACTGATTTTCCCAAAACTTGCTTTTCAAAAAAGATCACCAAACCGAACCGCCTTTTCGGAGCGCGACAGTCAACGACCCCTCCTAATACACCTTTTACTTATGATCTTTAGGACACGACAGGCACAGGGTCGGATACTTGCCTGAAAAGGGATTTGGGTGATCCAACCTAATTTGTCAGGTAACTCGCCCTGTAATGCTTCTAAGTACCCTGCTCCTCAAGTACTCGATAAAATAGAAACAGATTACAGGCTATTTGACTTCGTCCCTATTTTAACAAAGAAAAAGTACATACTATGGTTTAGCCTCCCAAGACAGGGGACGAAGGAGCCGAAGAGGAATGAAATGAATAGAGTTAGGGATTTAGTCATTTAGGGTTCATATTATTAACAAATTACAAATCCTGTATTTCAATATTCACATAAAATACCTTGCAAGGTGATGATACTTACGGGTTTTTATTAGCCTAATCCGTATTCATACCCAAATTTTATGGATACCCAACCCTCATTTGCCCTGTTAAGAACAAATGGGATTGGATATCCTATTTTTCAGTTTGGGTCGCTTAGCTTTTGGATCACCGGGTCTTTTTACTCACCCTTAAGTGTGGCAGCGATAAACATGATGGAAGAGAGTAATTCCAAAACCAAGTATTGCTAAGTGAGACAGCTCCAAAATTAAAGTCCAACTTCATCTGAATTTAGCTAAGACTAGTGACAACATATATTTAAAGTTAATAAAAGACATCAACCATACATGCAAAAATCCATTTTCGAAAAGAACCGTTATTTTTTTGTCCCCTTTATATTAATGGGTCGAATGTATAAATTAGTTCGACAAAGAAACAGTAAATAGCATAAGTTTCAAAATTTACCCAAAAGAAAAAAAATCGAAGAATTTGTTAATATTGAGAAAATAAATCATAGAGCATTATATCTCAGAAAAATTAAAATTTGGCTAGAAAAAATGGCATGTTCAATGGTAAGCAGATTGAGTTATTCTTTTGCATGCATGAATGTGCAAGCTCTGTGTGGTTGTGCTAATAGTAGTTCATGCTTTTTGCTATTTTATCTTAATACAATCGAGATTAGAGTATTGGACAATCTGAGATGGGCTAAAAGTATTATGCCATATTAAAATAACTATTCCTGGTGCAAAGGCCCAAGAGTGCGGTACAAATGTTTCTTTCTCTTTGTTTTTCCTGTACTAGAATCGTTTCTTTCGCAGCAAAACACCCAAACAGTTTGCCTGTCAAGTACAACGTAAATAATTTCTTTGCTTTCACAATCCTTTGGAAGGCCAAAAGAACTAGAGAAATAAATTTAGTGTCAAGCTATTTATATTTTGAAATAATTGGTTTCTTAGCATGGGAAATTATTTTACCTAAAAATAAATAAATCAGACATGAAATTTAGTAAAATAAAGAGAAGAAATTTTATTAAAATTAAAACTAATTTTAGCTAAAATTAATTTAAAATTCCTATATATCCAATTTCTAATTTTTTTTATATTTACATTTTATAAACTACAATTATATGCATTCATCAAGTACAGAAAAATAGTCCATTTCAAGTTATCTTCCCGTGCTGCTTATGTTACATTAATGTTATTTAGTAACAAATAGGCATTGACATTGCAAGTGAAAAAACAACAAAGAATCTGAATTCAAGATTAATTCGAGATACTTCTTTTAAACAAATTTTAAGATTATTTCAACAATGAATTTTCAAATAAACCAAAATTATTAATCATTAACCATTCAGAAAAATTCGTTCTATGTCCGTTTCTAAATTCTTTTTCAAAATATGACTAATCTCCAATAACCTCCCATAGGTTCACCGTTGGCCAATCTTCCATATAGTTTGTCAAGAATTAAATATAATTTTTAGAAACAATCAAAACATTTTATCTTATGTTAACACATAAAAAATACTCACGCAGCGATGCTGCATTACTCACTCGATGAAAAGTTCGTAATTATTAGCCTTTTCTGCTAACAACAATGCTCTTTGTACCACAAATCTATCCCAAAGTTATTTTTTTTTTTCACGTTGTAAGTATTAATCGTAATATAAAGAAATCAGATTATGCAGCAAAACACTAAAATGGGGACTTCTTGTAATATAAATTGTATGTGTATGCTGGATCCAGGGCTTACAATTTTGAAAACTTTTCAAAAATTTCACGGCAGAAATCAAAAGTTACAGAACGGTTTAGATCAAATGCACTTTTTATCTGTTGTATCAATCTACACCCTCCATTGTCAAATTGTCAAATATAGCACTTGTGAGACTCCTCTCCCCTGTCTGCCGGTATGGTTTGGCAAAAGTGCAACGTCCGTGCATCAGCCGTTTCGAAGGTCAATCATTGCCTGTTGTATTGTCATTTAGCTATAGCACATTGTTCATTGAGTATTTGAGTGCCTCAAGCATGGATATATTTTGGTAATTTCTCATATTGCAAAGTTTTGTGGTTTTCATAAGGGAGATTTGAGGGGCACTACGAGAAGATGTTCTTAAGGAGCTCTGTCAAGATAGACACAACCCCTTGTTTTGTTTAGTCTCCGCCGGGCAGGCATCGTGGTAAGCCATTATGATATGATAAATCTCTCAATTCCTACTTGTCAACTTTAAGTAGAAATTAAGATGCGACGTTTTATTCATGCGATTTTATTCAAATGCCTAATTTGTAATTTGGTTTCATTAAACCATGAGTAGACAAATAAACATTTAGATTTTTTTTTGTTTCTTGCTTTTTAGTGTTCTTTTTAATAATATTCATCAAGAAATTGACAAATAATTGTTTCAGAAGACTAGTTATTGGTTTACTGTCCTCTCTAACCAATTTTTCTTATTCTCAAAAATTCTATCCTTCCGCGGTATTAGGGGTGAATGTATGTGAGGCGTGGATTTTCGTTATTTTGTCGGCTCGCTTTAGTCTCTTCTTCATACGTGTGTCACTGATAATTCTCCATTTCATTGTTCATCATCTTTGGCAAACCTTCGTTAGTCACTTTTTTAGAAGTGTGTTCCAATAATTTTTAATCTCGCTATCTCTTCTCTTTGACAGATCATAGTTCGTCTCTTTTCTAGATGTGTATTCCAATAATTTCTTGTTCCGTTTTCTGTCCTTTTTGGCTGTACATCCATTAAGCAATCTCAACTGCTCCATCATTATAAAAAATTTTCAAAGAAATAAAAAAATATAGGGAATTTTCTAGGATTGATGGTTTCAGCAGAATTGTGGCATTAAAATTGGAGACGAATTGTTAAATTTTATTTGTTTTTAATTGGAATCTACATCATTGAATCTTTTTTACTAAGATGAACATGAAATAACTAGTGCCGCTTTGGTGTGACAAGAAATAACTAGAGAATTTTGAAACCTAATTTAATAATCAAATGAACAATGATTTTGAAAAAAAAAATTAGAATGAAAAATGATATGATTTTTTTCTTAGTTTTGTTTGTTGAGAGACGAAATTATGTAAAATTAACTTATTGATAGTTCACCTATCCATTTCAAATAATGCCTTTTTTTACATAGTTGCCGGAAATTATAGGGCTTGAATTTAATTTTGCTTAATAATAATTTTTAGTCCCATTTCATATCAGACTTAGTTCATACCATTTTGATCGGTGATTTTTTCTGTCTTAGTACCTTGTGCTTGAGTTTCTCAAATTAGCTATTTGTTATTGAAAATAATATTTTATTGGTGAAAATTAGTTTCTTATGTTTTATAGAGAGAGTTTTTTAATGTTAGACCACGTGCAAAATTCGTGAACAATTTCAAACTGAACTATTTTGTTTTTTCAATTTCAAATTGAGAATAAAAACGAATATGAGATACTAAAATTCTTTGCCTGTCTATGACTCACCAAAAATTTAAACTTGTTATATAAAGGCTTGGCCAGAAGATCTATGAAGATGTTGTGGAGGGCTACAATATCATGACTGATACATTTCACGTCATATGTTGTATTTATGCTGACATGAACTATGCCAAAATCTAGCATGTCATGTATTTTTCTTATCTACCTATATAATAAAATAACAACAATTTTACTGTAGCAGCCTATCTATTTGACACGTGGCTCGCCCATTGCAAGCCTTTTTGCTTTGCTTTTCTTCTTGCGTTTCCCTCCTGCACGTTGTTTGTCTTCCTGTGTTTTTACCTTTGTGAGCCTCTTTCCCTTGTTTTCTTTTTATTAGACTTTGCTGGCCTGTTTTGACTTCCTATTGAGTTTGGCCTTTCTTCAACTGCTGACCTGGGTTATTAGCACTAATCCCATTTATTAGCACCAACACTCCGTATCCATCTGCCTTTTTCATTTTTTGATGATTTTTTTTGCCAATTTTGGACTAACTGAATTGTTGGGCTCCCTTCTTATCTTTATTTTGTTTCCATACTAAATTTCTTTTGCCAATTTTGGACTAACCTCTGGGCCTTTGATTTGGACTTTATTAATCTGTTGGTTCAATTTATTGCCAATTACCGTCCATCTATGTTGATTTTCTAATTAACCCAGTTTAACATCATATATATTTTTATTTTGTCTTAACAAATTTTTAACAAAGTCATTTCCCGTGAAGATTGATAGAAATCTGCCATTTGTCAGCCAACATTTTCGGTCTTGTTCCTTGCAGAAAATACTGTAGTTAGACTTTTGATTGTGCTTCCTCCATCCTTAGCCTTGGATTTATAATTTTTTTCTCGAGATTAAGGATGAATTTGATAGGTTCTTTTATCTCCTTTTTCAACTATATTTTCCATGTTCCAAAGCCTAGTTGGTACTTATTCTTCATCTGCCTTCTTTGCACTCCACTCTTTTGGTATGTTTCTTGTCCAATTTTATTTCTATTTTAACTTCCTTTTTTTTCCTTTTTCATGGCATTAAAAAACCCAATTATTCATGCTTCCACATATCTTTTGTTTGTGTAACGATCTTGTCATTTTTATTGGGAGGGTAGTTTAGCACATCAATTATTGACTATTAGTGTGTAGTCTAAATGGCCCAAAAAAAAATGAAAGATTGTGCAATGGCTGCTGTTGAATCTTCTCCATGTCGCTCAAGCTGTTCAACCTCAAAGTCGATATTGCCAATTTTTGAAGATTGTCCAAAGCTCCTATGAATCGAGAAGGGGTTCAAGCTTCCCAGCATGAACTGCAATCTTAGGAATCTTATGAGGATGTGACTCTTTTTTTTTAGTATAATAAAATTGAGCTTGAGGATTTTGGAATTTAAAAAATTATATCCGGATGATGTGCAAGGAGAATACATAGTGAAGGAGTTTCAAGCAACAATACTCTTAAATGAATACATGCATACATAAATGTGTAACTATGTACATTAGATTAGATATGTGGTTATGCTTAAGTAAATAGAAAATTATGTTTTGATTCCTTCAAATAGAGTTTCAATTTTTATCCTTTAGGAATGGAGGACCATTATTTTGGGTGTAAATTTTAAAATCAAAATTTTATCTCATTTTCTATATGAGTTATGCAATTTTGCGTTAATGTTGCAATTAATTTGCATTTATATTTCTACTTGCTTTTTGGTTGCATCTTTGAGCTAATAGTGATTTTATCTATACATGACTTCTAAAGGGCATTCTACCCACCCAATTTGTTATTAGCTGTTATCTTTCATTTTGGTTGTGATGTCAATTTTTTTTTGTGGATTTTATGTTGACTTTCTGACAGTAGATATGTGTGTTATTTGCTTTGTAGATAAATGAAAATTTTTTAACGTGTATGTTTCCATTTAGTTTTGAGAATTGTATTAGATCTTGTTATTTCTATTTAGCTTCTTTGTTCACTAATTATTGAATTGTACTATAATTACTTTATTTTCTATGGGGATTAGGTTAATTATATTTTTGGGTGGGCTAATGCTGTGCCTTGCACAGCCTTAACCCCCTAGTCTATGAGATATTAGAAAATACCGAATAGAAGATTGAAAAAAGATTAACTGATCATATAAGAACCATTTTACTTTTGTCACTCGTATTTTATGGGACTAGATCTACTTTGCACCTCCTAACTTATATTAGATTCTCACTTTCAACTTTAAATTTTAATTTTGAATAGACTGCACTGTCAATCATCGAAAATATTGCATTTAAATCTATCATTGATGTCTTCAACTGAATTAATAGAATTTAGGTGCGTGCATGTAACAATTGGACTTAAGCAGAATGTTTTGGATAGTTTAGGATGCAGTTTATCCAAAATTGAAGTTTAGGTTGCAAAGCGAAAATTTGGCATAAGTTAAGAGGTGCAAAGTAGATTTTGACCTGTTTTAATGGCAGAAAAGTCTCTGCAGCTGTATAATGAGGAAAGAGAGCTTCTATTGACATGACTTGAGCTCATCTCCGTAGCGAAAGAACAAAATTTTCTTATGCAGATTTGTGTACAACAATGGCTACTTTGATGAAATTAAAGGTAACGGCTGAAGCAGCCACAGGTAAAAGTACTTCTATCGATTTGTATCTCTCTTGATCGCAATGATGTTTCTATGGTTAGAACTTAGAAGGATTGAAGGGGGGAAAGAAGAATTGTAAGTTTCCTTTATCTGAAAATTTATTTCCACCTCATAATGTATTTGGATACTTCCTAGAATAAAATATGAAAGCCTTCTAATGTACCGGCAGGATCTAATGTGAATGGTAGTGCTAGTTGTCTTTTTAAAGGCCAATTACAAATTTATTTGTAGTGTTTACTTCTCTTCACCTCCATTCATAACCATTTGTATTTTTTTTTTTAAACTTAGTTGTAGCTCGATGTTGACAAATATAAAAAAATCTGAAGTATGATTTTCATCTGAGAGATTAGCTTCTTGTATGAACTCTGTTTTCGAGTACAAGAGCATATATATTTCTAGTTCCATGTTCCTCAGAGTCAGCAACTGAAATGAATCAGCAACTGAAATGAACATGGTAAAAATGCATTTTCAACTTACAAATATGAATTTTGGACTTTGAATGAGGATGCTTCAAATTTGAATACAGCCTGTCAATAATTGTTTAAACATTCTCTCATTATACCTACTGTCTAAATTCCTTTGGAGAAATTGATTACTAATATGCATCTCTTGTGAATATTACAAGTATTCTGAAAAACCATGCAATCTCTATTTCAGAGATAACAGTGATGGTCAAAATGCCTCTCCAAGCGTAGCAGCACATTAGCCAATGAAATACTACGCAAATAAATATATCACCATTAAACTCTTTTAGAAATTTGAAGGGTCACTTACTCATATGCTTCTCTTGTGAATTTTAAGTATAAAATAGAGTTGTAGGCATCATCTCTTAAGTCTAAAGTCCAGCTCTCAATGTATTTTTATTCATCCATTAAGTCAGTGCACTATGTCTAACAAGACTTGCACTAAACAAAAAATAACGACAAAAAGTTTAAGATCATCATGCCAGATGACCAACATTAGTAGAGATCTTTTAAACATAATATAATAACTGGCTAAAAAATGAATTTTGAAGAAGAAAGATACGATCAAAAAATGCTACCATTTTTCCTTAATTTTATTTGTTGAGTGATGAATTATTAAAAAAACTAATTTTATCTGTTGAGTGATGAATTATTAAAAAAAGTTAACTTTTCATGACTATTTATAGTTCACATATCCATTTTAAAGTTTTAATAATGCTCCTTTATATATAGTTCCCGTGCATTCTATGGGTTTGAACTTACTTTTGCTCAATGATAAATTTTACTCCCATTTAAATTCTAAATTAATTCCTACACAATATTGATCGATGCTTTTTCTAGGCGGGTCTCGGCCGTCATTATCATTTGCCGTGCCAAAGCAAAGCCAAACCACAGGACATCATGGAAAAAATAAGCAATTAATCAAATTTTACACTCCCCTCCCCCTTAAAGTTTAGTAAGAAGGAAAAATGCAATTAGAAATCCATATGATCATAACTTCATTTTGCATTATACAACATCAAAGTTTACTCGTAGAAATTAGTTTCTTTTGCTTTATAGAGTTTCGTTTTTATGTTAGACCACAGTGAAAATAAAAAATGAACATGAGAGAATTAAATTCCTTGCCTGCCTATGATTCACCAAAACTTTAAACATGTCCAGAAGATTTATGAAGATGCAGTGTAAAGCTACAATAACTAATAAATTTGAATTCAAAAACTATTATTTCATATTAATGGTGACATAAACCATTAATAAGGTCTAGCATGTCATTATACCTCCTCCATCTGTACCCCATGTGCTATTAGATCACGGCTTAGGATCATCTCACACTGGCACAGGAGACATTCCAACCTCTCGCCATTCTGACCCCTCTCATTCTCACCATTTGGATCACTCTCATTCTCATAGCTCAAGTGATGAGTTTGTAGATGCTAATTCTAGCTATGATGACGTTCCATGAATTTTTTTATATACTGTTGATATTGGTTTGTGGCTTACCAAGCCATCTTTTGTGATACTTCTACTATTATTTATTTGAATGTACTACTTTCTTACTTTTAAACTCGTGCTGGATGTTTGAATGTTTGATATTAGTATTTGGATAGTGTTATGAACATCTGTTAGTTTGGTTGGTTATTGTGTTGTATGATATGTAATATGAAATTTAAATTATATAAGGGTATTTTTCACCTACACATACAGATAATTTTCGCCACATATACAGGCAGTGTTACATTACCATACTCACACTTTACCCACACAGACAGGTTCTTTTACATGCACATACAAATGTGTTATCCACAAATATACCTACTTTTATATATACATGTAGATACTTTTACTTGTGCATACGAATTGTCCTAGCAATATATGTATGAAGATTTATCTGCACATTTGGCTCTTTTTACCCACACATTTGGCTCCCTTATTATTAATTTTTTTTAGCAAATGTTGAAGTGTTGTATTGATATTAACTGATGAAGCTTTACCAAGGCAAGAGTGCCATTGTCCTTGCTCTATGTCTGCATATCATATACAAGTTAGTTATAAAAGATGACCCTGCTATGAATCCACTACAAATATAAAACGGTAGTCTAGCATTCAAAGATTCTGTGAGATAATTCCCATTCAAGTGCAAGCTTCCAATTTTGATGAGTGATGGGAACCATTTCTCCGAGTGATGGTGGCTTCTTGAATAGCTCTTCTAATATCAACAACAATGCTAATTGCATGAGCTTGTGTTTTGTGATGCAAAGTTTAATTTCATTCTCTCCAAATTAGGTATATGGTGGCTGCACAAGTTAACCGTTTGAGTTTATCTTCAAAGGAGTTTGACTTCTAGTTTGAACACATCCATTGCACTTCAGAATCCCAGGGAAACTGGCCTCTATCGATGAAGCAGAAACTTTGCACTTTGTTCCAAACAGCTACAGATATTTTAATTTAAAAAAGAGATGGTCCAAGGTTTCTAACTCCATGTTACATAGTTCACAGTTTGAGTTCTCAAGGGGATGTCACCATGCTTTCATCTTTGCTTTTGTGGTTAAACGGTTCTTGCAAGCTAACCATAGAATGAAGGAGTGTCTAGAAATATGACTTTTACTCCAAACCAACTGGTACCACTCGACTTTTGCATCAGTTTCTCTGATCGCTTGTATAGCTAATTTGAGTGTAAATTTTCCCGATTTATCTCCCATCCACTTTGCTCTATCTTTATGGCTTCCTATTGGTACCAGGTCATCAGGCTATTCAGGCTATTCTGCTTGAGCTTGGAACTTCTTCGATTAGTTTTCTCCTAGTTGGCCAATGAAAAGAATTGCCATAGATACACTTAGCCACCACATCATTTTGGTTGATTCCGAAGCATTTGAGTATTTTCTGTCTGAAGTGCTTGCGTAAAGGACTAATTGGTTCCTTTTACCCACATAAATACGCATATTTTTATCTACATAAAACATGACATGTCATACGCCACATCACGTGTCACGTCTATGTTACTTCACATGCCACGTCATCTTCCATGTCATCATCACACAGTTGGTAACCAAATTATTCACACTTATTGTAAATATTTACCAATATATACATATATATATATATATATATAGGTAAACATATTATTTTTACCCATACATAAGTATATGTGTAGGTAAAAACATTTCTGCACAGAAGTTCAGTGACATATATTGACATTTAATTTATGTGTGGGTAAATTGTTTTTTTGACACATAATTATTTTTCACCCACACATCATGTGTGAGGGTAAAAGTTGAATTTCTTGTAGTGCTCTTTTATGGACTCCGTATTTGTGTACAAGACATAAATGACTAGTCCCATGTTCCTAAGCTATGTTTTCAAACTCGGACCGGGTATCGACTCGGTTGAACTCAGGGGTCAAGGGTCAACAGGTTCAACCTGAGTAGAACCGGATGACGTCATAAATAAATATATACACACACACACACACACACACTTATTAATTGTTTTCTCAATTTTAATTGTTAGTCTACAAAAATCATAGCCAAAATACCCTCAAGAGCCATCATAATACACACACACATACACTTATTAATTGTTTTCTCAATTTTAGTTGTTAGTCTAAAAAAATTCATACCTAAAATACCCTTAATTACCATCATAATCTCTTGATAATAACAGTTAAGAAAGTGTTAATTTGAGGCAATTAGCAATAAAGATGATTAGTAAGAGAGAAGTAGAAGTAAGGCACCATTAGTATTTTATAATTAGTCAAAGAATTTGGTGCCTTTTGATTTGACTGACAATAACTGGGCCAAGGAAAGAAAACTCTTGTGCTGATTCAACATTGATGTTCATTTATTGTCTGTTAGTGGGCCCATATTATTTCAAACCTAAAAAGCCAGACATATTAATGTGGTGGCTCGGCGGTTTCCGATTTTCGATTTTTTCCAGGTCAAACTCAATTTTTAACCTGAATTTGATCGGCGTTTAAACCATCATTTTTTACTCTCACTCGAATCGAATACTTGGCTGATTTCCAATTTGATTGGTTCTATCGACCGATCTGATCCGAGTTTGAAAACATAGTTACTAAAAAGTGAGCAGTTGAAAATAGCATAGTAAAATTTCATTTTCAAGTTATAGAAGTTGAATTTTGGATTTGCACGCAATTTGCACTGTACTTAATTTTCCCCTTGATGTTTAAGAAATAGTAAGTGTTAATTTCTTTCACTAAGCCAAGGGCTATATATACGACAAAATCAACATTCTTTCATTATATCACAATTTAAACTCCTCTGGAAAGGTCAATCACTAGTATGAATCTCTTGTAAATCTTAGAATGACTTCTGGGCAAAATTTCTGTTTCAGGAATAACAATGGTGGTGAAAATGCCTCTCCAAGTACACTAGCACAGCAATCAATGAAAATACCTCGAAGGTATTATATCACCATCTAAACTCTTTTGAAATTTCGAAGGTCAATCACTAATGTTCCGAGCTCATTAACAGTAGAATTAACTTTGCCACTTGACACCAAGCATTTTCGATGAACTAGTATTTGCAAGTCCTGTTGCAAATGTGAAGAAGCTTTCCATTTCTAGAAGCTTGCCCCCTTTTTCAGAGCCTTCTTTTTTGCTTTTAGCTCTAGTACCCTCTTAAAACTGTTTTGCAATTTGGCCAAGATTATTCTGTAGCATATTATTTCATCTATTACCCACCTGAGCAATCTAATTTCTTGGTTTGGTAAAACTGAGGATAAAGAAACCAAGGATAGCATACTTTTCTAGTCGTCCACCTCAGAAAAATCAGTATGTATTCTGAAAGATGTAGATACATAATAAAATCTAAAGTATTTAATAATTTAAACATCTCATATATGGATGCAATAAACATTCAAATCATATACTTGTTATCTCCTCCATGTATTCTTGTTAGAAACAGTTGCCTCGATGGTTAATTTGGAGATCAATTTTCGCCGTTACAAATATGTTGAACAGTTATCAATGTCCCGTTTGAGATTCTAGTAAAGTCAAATATATAATTATACTACCGAATAGATAGTAGGAAAAAAATTAAAGAAAAGTAATAATTTCATATTGAAACAAAAACAAAATAACCATAAAATCCCACCAAATTCAGAAATTCTAATACGTTCTTAAACTCTTAACACAAATTACAAAAAAACCATCTATGGACACCCTGATATTACAGTGAACAGAAATATGGCGCAAATGATATTTATTGATATCTTCATTCTTCAAAACTGCCATAACAAGCTTTGCCATCTTCCTTTGAGTTTTGACAACCTACAAAACAATTCCAGGATAAGAATGAGTATAGACAGGTGCTTTACTACAGTTTTCACTTAGAGCAATATTTAATCATGTTAGTGTCCAACATGAAAAACAATATGTAATCCTTGTATGCAAGTGAGATTTGAGTCAATATATCTTCAATGAAAGGTGTTGAAAATATGTTCAATTGAAGATTGTAATGTTGCATGAATGACATCTATTATTTTATCAGTACTAGTAATCCAAAAAATACTAAAAGTTGGCATGCCTTGATTCTCCTACATATATTGTAGTATTAGTTTCCTTCACTGGGAAAAACTTGATAGAGGATAAACAGAAGATGTGCCCTCATTCTCAGCTAGAGTCTAATTGTCCTCATTGCTAACACTTGAACAAGATTCTTCTTAATGCGGTGGTACATTCAAGTCGTCAATTGAACCCAGAGAATTCGTGAAGGTCACAAAAGTACAATCAGATGACACTTTTTCAAGATATGTAGTACGTTGAGTATCAAAATTGTACATAAGCACAAGCTTAGCATGATTATGAAGGATCATTTCGCTATGATTCCTGGTCTCATATGTTTTTATTCACATACCTAGCCAGTACATCATGTATAAAAGGACTGGCACGAAAGAGAAGATAAGAAAAAAGAAAGACCATGATTCCAGGTGACCAACACTACAAGAGAAAGTTGAACGCTTTTTCTTTTTAAAGGACAGGTTAAAAAATGCTATGATTTTTTCTATTGTTTATTAGGACTAATATTTTATTCGCTTGAAATTATTTTCTTATATCTCAAAGAGATACATTTTTTAGGCTAGATCACGTGCGAAATTCGCGAAGCATTTCAACCAGAACTCTCTTTTCCCATTTCAAATTGACAATACATATGAATATGAGTGACTTAAATTCGTAGCACATCTATGATTTGCAAAAATTTTAAACATGCTACATAAAGGTTTTGCCAGAAGATTTATGAATGTGTTGTAGAGGGCTACATTATCGCAATTGATACATTTAAGGTCAAAATAATATTCTATATTCATTCTAACACAAACTATGTCAAGATTTCTAGCATGTTATGCAATTTTCTATTATCAATGAGATATTAGAAAATATAGAATAGAAGGTTGAGAAAGAGTTAACTGATCATTTGAGAACTCTTTTACCTTTGTTACTCGTATTGTATGGGCAGAAAAGTTTGTGCAGTTGAATAACGAGGAAAGAGAATCGCCTGTTAACATGATTCTGAGCTCATCTTCACAGCTAAAGAACAAAATTTTTTTATGCATGCTGTATATGACAATCTTTACTTCGATGAAATTGGAGGAAATGGCTTAATCGGTTATAAAGTAGTTGTCTTAAAATCAATAATGTTTCAATGATTAGAAACTTAGAAGGATCGAAGAGGGAAAAAGAAGAATTTTACGTTTTTCTTTGCCTGAAAATTTCCCAACTCATAATATATTTAAAATGTCCTTGAATAATATATGAAAGCCTTTTCTTATGCTGGCAAGCTCCAATATGCGAGAAGCAATATTGTACTAGTTGTCTTTTTAATGAAAAATTACAAATTCATTCATGGTGCTAACTTCGCTTCACCTCCATTCGTAATTGTTTGCATTTTTTAAAAGGCAGTTTCAGATTAATGTAGGTATGACAATTGTAAAAAGCTGTTAATTATATTTTTATTTGAGCCATTGAAACTTCTTGTATGGACTATAAATTCGAGTACAAGGAGCATATACTTCTAGTTCCATGTTCCTCATAAGTCAGCAATTGAAAAGAGCATGGAAAAACTTCATTTTCAACTGACAAAGTTGAATTTTGTGCTTTGTATGTACATAATTTCTCCTTGACGTTTAATAAATGGCCACCTCAGAAGCCAAGGGGTAAAGACAAAACCAACATTCTCTCTCATTAGATGACAATCTAACCTCCTTTCAAAAATGCTAATCACCAGTATGCATCTCTTGTGAATCTTGCAATGAATTTTAAAAATCAATGCAATTTCTATTTCAGGAATAATAGTGGTGGTGAAAATGCCTCTCCAAGTGCATTAGCACAATAATTAAATGAAAGAACCTGCTAGTATCATGTCAACGTCTCTACTCTTTTGAGAATTGGAAAAGCCAATCACTAATATTTTTCTCTTCTGAATTTTAATTCTAAAATAGAGATGAGGCATTTTCTTTTAAGTCTAAACCAGAAAACTAATATGTTTTTATTCATCTACTAAACTAATGCACAATATATATATATATATATATATATATATATATATATATATATAACTTGTACTAAACAGAAAATAAGAAAAAGGAAAGACCATGATTCCAGGTAACCAACATTAGAAGGAAAATTTGAAACCTAACTTAACAACAGGGTAAACAAATTATTTTTGAGAGAGAGAGAGAAGAGAGATATTTAAGAAACTATGACTTCTTCTTGACTTATTTGATGAGCAATGTATTATATAAATTTGACATTTTATGACCTATTTATAAATTCACATATCCGCTTTAATTTCTGAAATTTGCCTTCTTTATATGGTTCGCGTGCAATATAGGGGCATGAACTTAGCTTTGCCTAATGAAAATTGTAATCCTATTTAATTCTATATTATTCATACTCACTTTTCAGTTCGTGTGGGTCTCGAAAGTCATTATGGCTTGTTGTTCCAAAGCAAAGCCAAAACCACACAAGACGTTGTGGAAAATAATCCATTCTATAACGTTTAGTAAGCATGAAATATGCAGTTAGAAATCCACATTACAACAAATTTTTTCGTAATATAACATTCTATACAGATACATGTGGGTGAAGATGATAGTGTTGGTGGAAATTAATGAAGAAATAGCCACAGTCGAAAACAAAAGAAAGCATTGTATGTATCGTATGAAATATTGTAAGAAATATTTCTTTTTATAGTTTCATTTACTACTCCTAGTATTAGTACTTATACGTATGCGTGTATCCATCTGTAATACACGCATACCACACCTGTACTTACATTTTTGTTTGTATTTACTTTTGTATTGGAAAAAATTAAGTTAATTCCTATTTGTGACGGGCACGGGCAGGGAGAACTGGGGTATCAAAAATGTGTGTGAGTTGCTTTAATCTCCCTAGTTGGTTCTGATAATTCTTTATGCCGTTGTCTATTCTATTTGGCAGATCTTTTTTAGTCTCTTCTTTAGATGTGTTTTCCAATAATTATTAATTTCGTTATCTGTTCTCTTTAGCAGATCATTGTTCGTCTATTTTCTAGATGTATATTCCAATAATTTTTTATTTCATTCCGTCCTTCTACGCAAACCAAAAGGCTGCTTAGTCTTTAGGATCATGTCTTTTTGATCTTCTGAGGGAGGTAATGAGGTTGATTTTTTATATTTCTTTGATTAGTTATGCAATTTTGTGATATTTCATTTCACCAAAATTTCTCATTTTTGATTATATTGATTTACTATTGACTTTCTCCCACGATTGTGGCTAATCTTTTCAAAGTTTAAATCATTTTCAGTTTATTTATGTTCGGAAAAATGATGACTATTCCTATGGGGTTTGTACAGTAAGAAACTTTGCTTGACCTTTCTAGAACTAAAATAAAATAAAATTAGGAGTCGATATAACATATTAAAGTATATGGGAGCAAATAAATTGCACCCGCACGCTCATATATGTGTGTGTGCGTGTGGAAGAAGATAAATAAAATAAGTAATATATTTAATCAAATAATAAAACGGCGCTTAATATTTCGCTCTGCTCAAGCTAAGTACAATAGCAAACCTCACAATGTATAACCTGTAAAACTTACACAGAAATTCGATTGAACTAGGGAATTGTAATATCAGTATAAAACTAACTAATAATATTAAAGACCTAAATAGATAAACTACTAAATGTGAACTACAATAAACTTTGCGGGAGTTTAATTTAATTATTCCAATAACCATGATTAAGAAAATTAAATCTTCAACTAGGATTTTGAAAGAAAACAACCACTAAAATAGTTATTCTTAAGATAATATCTTGCACACTCGTGTGTGTATGTGTGTGTGGATTCATGTGTGTTTGCATACATACATACATGTATTCAAATAAGATCAAAATTTGCCAGACCCTAACATGTTCGAAATTACTGAAATTACAAAGCAATGCATCCAGACTTGTGGTAACTAACAGGTTTCATACATGCTGTCATACATATTTCAATCATTCTTATTCTATGATTATGTTCATTAAGGTAGATTTCGAAAGTTGTAATCATTCACTTTGACGAGATAAAAATTACCTTCCATTCGCAATGTACTCTTTTATTATTATTGTATAAAATAGGTGTAGGTCTATTCCAGTAATTACTGATGGGGCCCAAAATGAAAAATTGAGGTGATAAAAATCTAATTTCTTGAAATTACGAACCCCTTGGTATAAACTATTAGTCAAAATTGAAAACGAAACCTTACATATTAGAATATAATTGTAGGTTTGAGTTTATTCAACTAATTACTATTGTGTCCTAAACAAAAGTAATAGCAATAACTACTGGTCATTAATACATATAACAGTATTTTAGGTGATTTGCAGCCAATTTAAAAAATGCTGAATGTGCTAGTAGGCATTTATGTTATGATATATAAGATTAAAAACGACTTATGGAAGAAAATAGAGATGAACGCATTATCTCTCAAGTTTAAACTCTCTCTGATGTCTTTATTCGCCTCACAAACCAATGCACTATGTCTAACAAGACATGCACTAGAACAGCAAATAAGAAAAAAGAAAGACCATGGTACCTGGTTACCACATTAGAGAAAACTTTGAAACCTAATTTAATTAATGATCAAAGAATTTGAAGAAGAATATCAGACTGAAGATTGATATAATTTTCCTTAGTTTTATTTGTTGAGCAATGAATGACATAAAATTAACCCATTTATAGTTTACATATCCGTTTTGTGTAAGTCCTTTTCATATAGTTTCCATACATTATACTTGCATGAATTTAGTTTTGCTTAATAACAATTTTTACTCTCATTTCAGATTAGTTCACAAACCATTTTCAATTTTTTTTTCAATAGGTCAGGACCAACGGAACTAAGTGGATCTGCCTTAGTACTTTGTTTTTGAGTTTTCGCAAATTATACATTTGCCATTAAGAGTAATATTTTATTCATAGAAATTAGTTTCTTATTTTTTATGGAGATACAATTTTTTTTTTTTTATGTTAGACCACGTGCGGAATTCGTGAAGCATTCCGAGCTGATTTTTTTACAATTTGAAAATAAAAATGAATATGAGAAACTTAAAGTCCTTGCCTGTCTATGATTCACCAAAATTTAAACATGGTAGATAAAGGCTTGGCCAGAAGATTTATGAAGGTGCTGTGGAAGGCTACAATATTGCAACTAATATGTTTAAGGTCAAAACTAATATTCCGTACTTATTTTAACATGAGTTATGCCAAGATCTTTCATGTCATGCATTAATTTCTCATCTATGAAATTTTAGAAAATATAGAATATAAAAGATTGAGAAAGTGTTTACTTATCATTTAAGAACTCTTTTATCTTTGTTACTCATACTGCATGGACAGAAAATTTGTCCAGTTGCTTAACCAGGAAAGAGATCACTTATTGACATTATTCTGAGCTCTTCTTCATAGCTAAAGAACAAAAGTTTCTTATGCAGGCTATGTATGACAATGGCTACTTTCATGAAATTGAAGAAAATAGCTTAATCAGTCCTAAAGATTGCCACAGATAAAAGTATTTATATTGATATGCATGTGTCTTGATCTCGATAATGTTTCAATTACTGAAAACTTAGAGGAGAAAAGAGAAATTATAGGTTTCTTTTATCAGAAAATTTTCCTACGCGATTTATATTTAGAAACTTCATTATGTAAAATATGAAATCCTTTGATACACCGGCCAGCTACAACGTGAATAGCAACATACTAGTTGTGTTTTTGATGAAAAATTACAAATTTAATTCTAGTACTTCTATTCGCCTCCAATCAATTGTATGCATTTTATAAAAGCCAGTTGAAGATTGATATAGTTATGAAAATTGCATAAAGTTGCGAAGTATACTTTTCATTTTAGCCATTAAAGCTTCTTGTACGGACCCTGTATTTATGTACAAGAGCATATACTTCTGGTTCCATGTTACTCAAAAGTCTGCAATTAAAATGAGAATGGTAAATATTCATTTTCAACTTACAACGGTTGATTTTGGACTTTGCACACAGTTTGCACTGTACTTAATTTCCCCTTCATGTTTAAGAAATACAATTGTAAATTTCTTCCACTAAGACCACCTCAGAAGCCAAGGGTATATGACAAAATCAACATTCTCTCATTATATCGCATTTTAAATTCCATTGAAAATGTTAATCACTAGTATGCATCTCTTGTAAATCTTGTAATGGCTTTTAAGCAATTTTTATTTCAGGAATAACAATGGTGGTCAAAATGCCTCTCCAAGAACATTAGCAAATGAATCAGTGAATGTACCTCGAAGATATTATATGACCATCTAATATCTTTTGAAATTTGGAAGGGTCAATCACTGATATTCTAAGCTCATTAACATTAGATACCACTTGATGCCAAGCATTTTTGAAGAGTTGGACTATGCAGGTCCTATTGCAAATGTTGAAAAGCTTTCCATTCTAGACGCTTTCCCCCTTTTCAGAGCCTTCTTTTCTGCTTCTGGCTCTAGTACTCTTTTAAAACTGTTTTGCAATTTGGTCAAGATTATTCCGTAGCAATTTCTCCCCAATCCCTGTGGAAACGATCTAACTCACCGCTATATACAAAATTTACATTCTTTATAGTAGGATTTTATTATTGTACAGATTCGACACTTGTCAACCTCACCAATGCACTATGTATAAGAAGACTTGCACTAAAGAGAAAAAAAAAAAAAAAAAAAGACCATGACTCGTGGTGACCTACACTTGAAGAGAAAGTTGAAACCCTGTCCTAATAACCAGTTAAACAAAGTTTTATATACATACATATATATATATATATATATATATAAAAGACAAATTTAAAAATGCTACAATGTTTTCGTAAATTTATTTGCTGAAGGATGAATTATATATTAAGTTTTTATGACCTATATTTCATTCACGTATTGATTTTGAATTTTTAAATATGCCTTCGTTATATGGTTCCCGTGCAATATATGGGCATGAATTTTGTTTGCTTAATGATAATTTTTAATCTCTTTCAATTCTAAATTAATTCATACCAAATTTTTAGTGCTGTTCTAGCAAAATCAGGACAAATATTTTATTCCTATAAATTGTAAAGGTGCTGTGGAGGGCGACAATATCGTAACTCAAAAGTTTTAGGTGAAAGTTGATATTTCATATTCATTTAGACGTGAATTATGCCAAGATCTAGCAAGTCATGCATTTTTTTTCGTCTGTGAGGTATTTGAAAATATAGAATCAAAGGTTTAGATAGAACTAAATGATCATTTAAAAACTCTTTTTGTTACTCATACTTTATGGGCAGAGAGGTTTGTGCAACTGCACAATGAGGAAAGAAATTACTTATTGACATGATTCTGAGCTCATCTTCAATTCATAGCTAAAGAGCAAAATTTTCTTACGCGGACAATGTATGACAATGGCTACTTTGATGAAATTGAAGGAAAATGCTTAATCAGTCATGCGGAGTGCCACAAATAAAAGTACTTGTATTGGTATGTATTTATCTTGATCTCAATAGTGTGTCAGTATTAAAAATTTAGAAGGATTGAAGAGGGGAAATGAAGAATTATAAGTTGCTTTTATCTGAAAATTTCCAAACCCATATTATGTTCAAGAACTTCTTTGAATAAAATATGAAAACCTTTTAATATACTGGCAAGCTTCAATACGAATATATAGCAATGTACTAGTTGTCTTTTTAATGAAAAATCACATATTTATTTATAATTGTTTGCCATTTTTAAAAGCCATTTGTGGATTGATGTAGTTAATGAGAATAGCAAAAAGCTGTGAAGTGTACTTTTCATTTGAGCCGTTAAAATTTCTTGCATGGACTCTATATTCGAGTACGAGAGCATCTGCTTCTACTTCCCTGCTCCTCAGTCGTCAGCAATAGAAAAGAGCATAGGAAAAATTCATTTTCTATTTACAAAGTTGAATTCTGGTCTTTGTACGCGATTCATCAAATTTGCACACTGTAAATAATTTTCCCTCGATGTAGCTAGAAAGCTAGAAATTTCCTTCAGCTAATTTGCACACTGTAAATAAATGCAGCTAGAAATTTCCTTCACAAAAGGCCAGCTCAGAAAGCTGAAGGGTGTACGACAAAATCAACATTCTCTCATTATATCACAATCTAAACTCCTTTGGAAGTGTCAAACGTGAGTATGCATCTCTTGTGAATCTTGTAATGACTTCAAAGCAATTTATATTTCAGGAATAATAATGGTGGTGAAAATGCCTCTCCAAATGAACTTACACAACAGTCAAGGATAGTACCTTGCAGGTGATGAAAATTTGAAGGGTCAATCACTAATATGTTTCTCTTGTAAATCTTAATTTTAAAATGGAGATGAGGAATTATCTCCTTAGTCTAGACCAGAAATCAAATGTTTTTATTCATCTACCAAGCCAATGCACTATGTCTAAGAAGACTTGACTAAACAGAAAGCAAGAAAAAATAAGTACCATGATTTCAGATAACCAAAATTAGAACAGAAAGTTGAAACCTAAACTAATAACCGAGTAAACAAAGAATTTTGAAGAAATTTTGAAGGTACAGATAAAAATTGCTACGATTTTCATTAGTTTTATTTGTTGAGCAATGAATTATATAGAATTAACTTTTTATGACCTATTTATAATTCTCATATCCCTTTTAATTATTTAAATATGCCTTCTTTATAGAGTGACTTTGCAATATATGGGCATGAACTCAGTTTTGCTTAATAATAATTTTTAATCCCTTTAATTCTAAATTAATTCACACTCGATTTTTAATGCCTATGGTCTCGGCCGTCATTATTGCTTGCTGTTCTAAAACAAAGCTAAACACAAGACATCGCTGAAAATAATCAAATAAATAATCAATATTAACCACATAATTATAACAAAATTTTGCATGTTATAACATTATAAATAGATACATGTGGGCGGAGGTGGTGATGTTGGTGTAAATTAATGGAGATATATCCAAAATCAGAAAAGAAAAGAAAAGAAAAGAAAAGTGTGGTACGTATCCTATAGTAAATATAGAATTACATAATTAATTTTATATTGACAATCCTAACGAATTTGTTTATACAGTGTTAGTTAAACGAAAAAAGCGTCTAATACATTGAGAATTACTAACCAATATTGGAAAATATACACAAAAACTATCTCCCTGAGAAACTTTTTATAATCGAATCAATTAAAGTGTCAATATATATTCAACTATATGATTTTCATATCTACTAACAATATGTATATGCGATTTTCCTCTAATAAGGCAAGCCTTCTTTATGAAACTTTTTTTTTTTTTGGCCCGTATATATATTTGTCTTCTTAAATGATTGTATGCAATCTTATACTACTAATATAATATAATCCCAAAAGTAAGAACAGAAGGATGATATACTAAACAAAATACGAAAGAAAATAGGGATATTTTACTGAGAATGCCCTAAGTCAGTGATGAACCAAAAGCCAAAACATAAGATTTTGCTTTTTAAGCATTCATCTACTATTCCTAGTGTGATAGTACTTATATGGATGCGTTTTTATCGTCTGTATCTATCTGTACATATATTTTTGTATATATATTTATCTTGGTATTGGAAAAATTAAGTTACTCCCTAGTTGTAGACGTGCACAAGTTGGGAGAACTAGAAGTCGGGGTATCATAAATGTGCGTGAGGCGTGGATTTTTGTCACTTTTTTGCTTTGCAAGTCGCTTTTGTCTCTCCTTCTTATGTGTGTTATGATAATTCTTTATTTCATTTTCTATCTTCTTTGGCAGATCTTTGTTATTTTCTTCTTGAATATGTGTGTTTTTGATAATTTTTAATTTCGTTATCTGTTCTCTTTGATCGACCATAGTTCATTTCTTTTTCTAGATGTTATTCCAATAATTTTTAGTTTCATTATCCGTCCTTTTTGGCTGATGAAATGCCATTGCTGATCATCTATATCAAACCTTTACATCCATTCAACAATCTCAGCCGCTTCCCAAGTTTTATACTTCCCAAATTTTAGACTCAAATTTATATGCATGCCTGTGCCAGTGTATTTGTGTATACGCATAGGTATATAAGTTCCAATTGAACCAAATTTTTAAAAAGATTTCGTCAATACAAGCCCCTAATATATTTGAAGTTAATGAGTTTACATAAAGAAATGAGAAGGTGATTCTTTATCAATGGCATTCTTAAAAAAATGTGAAAAATGCTTTGCCATCATAGCCTTAAATTTTTCTTATACTTTCATTTTTGTCTCATATTTTGAGAAAATTTAATTGGTTTTTCCATATTTTCCATTGCCGAGCTCCCAGATGGATATGAGATTTGTGTACGTTGTTTGTATAATTACAAAATAAACATTAACCTCTTTATGGAAGGTGGCAAAAAGATAATTACAAATCCTCCCCTGAGGTTTTGAATAATTTCACTTGGCAGCTCAATTTTCAAAAATTACACAAACCTCCCTTACTTTGAGTAGCTTGGTAGCCAATTCAGCTTTTGTCAGAAAACCAGATGTGAAAAGCTAATGGAAATGACGGATGCACAATTTTATTCCCAAGCTACCCTTAATTTTTTTGTTAAAAAATGGCATGAAAAGTGGTTAAGAAAAAGTGGAAAAATGTTGATCCTCATCAGTTGAAAAGGAAATAAGTATAACCGTTGCTAATGCATCGTGTATTTCTGCAAAAAGAGAGTATAAAGAAGCATGAAGGGGCCATTTCCAAAGTCCAGAATGAAGGCATCAAGTGGAGATAAACATGGGCTAAACACAGCTGGTGAATGCAAAAGAATGGCTTCATCAAGAGGCAGAAATTACACATCTCAACTAGCAGCATCATTGAGGATCAAGAACAGAATTTTTGGATGTGGTCGCATTGGGAATTTTGAATTTTTTTTCCCATGTAATGCATAATAATGTCTTGTGCAGCAATTGTTTCCCATCCTATTTTACATATATGCATTATTACTATAACAAATTGAAGCTAACTTAACTAAAAATGAACTAAACTAAAGTAAATGATTATCATACTACAACTAAGCAATTAGTCTTAATAAATTATTAATACTTGCTTCATACAGTACATTATAAACACAAAAAGAATCAAAGTACCAAATGCATGGCTTGATCAATTAAATATCAGTCATGATGATAACAAATTTCATCATCATCAGTGTAGTTTTAACTTATCATCGTCTCTACATCTCAAACATTAACAAATCTTAGTCAAAATCTTCGTCTTATGAACTTATCAAGCTAAAATATGAAGCACACACATCATAATATATCATCAATAGCTCAGTTTACTTGAATAATAATGCAAATCCAGTTATAAAATACTTATATACCTTTGCACACTTTCTTCATACAGCTACCACTACATCATAAACATAAATGAACAACAATGTACCATATGCATCGTTTGATCAATCAAAGATCAATCATCTTGATCGCCAATTTCATTGTCATTAGTATAGTTTTTGTTATGAGTTTTATTTAAATTTTAAACTATAGATAAGATATTATTGATTAGGATAAGATAAGATTAGGATATGATTGGATTACGATAGATTAGATTTAATCTCATTTATTGTTGTCTAGATTCATTGTAACTCTTACTTATATAAGCCTATAAATAGGCTGTTGTATCATTTATGATTTGAGAAATATACAGAAAAATATTTTCCCATTTTCTTTCTTCTTAACAATTTTAAGTCGTCATCATATCTACAACTCAAACCTTGATAGACTAAGCTCAAAATCTTCATCTTATGAACTTAATAAGCTAACATTTGAAGCAGACATATCATAATGAATCATGAACAGCTCACTTTACTTTCATCACTTAGATTCAACAAGAAAAGTTAGGATTTCTTACCTATACAGCTCTCAAGGAAGCACAAAGGCCTCTGATGATTCACCTATTATGGTTCTTGCATACAAACTGGACCAATTTCAAGAGACGCTTAGCTTGTTCCTATATTTTTGAATGGAAGTGCCAGAATACTAGCTTACCGGATTCCTCCTTTCTGCTAAAACTTGCCAATTTATAAACTACTATTAAATGGCGCCTTATATGAGGGTGGTTTAATGATTGCAACATCTAATATTTTATGTTGTTTATTATGATTTTAGCTTGCAAGGGTTTTTTAGTCATTTAAACTGACTTGATCTTGACATCTTGTCCCGTTAATATGAAAGAGAGAAAATTACAATTTTGGTACCATATATTTGAGGTATCAGCAGTTTTCGTTCCTAAAATTTAGACAAAAACAAATTTAGTATCAAATGTTTCAATTTTTCAGTACATTTAGTCTTATTGACCAATAATCTCAAAATCTTATCAGAATCTGGTCATGTAAAACTCACGAGACGGTTACAAAAGTTTTCAAAAAGAATTAAAAACGAAAAAAATTTTAATTATTATAATTTGTAAATAAAAACACACATGCAAATGCACCACCCAGGTGGATTTTTTTAGTTTTATCTACTTATTTATCATTTATGAAATCAAATTAGTACTTTTAATTACAAAATAGGGCAATTAAAAATTTTTTCTTTAATATAATTCTTTTTGAAAAATTTTTTAATCAGTACGTGAGTATCATGTGACCAGATTCCGATAATATTTTTGTAAAACTAGTCAATAAGACTAAAAATGCTAAAAAAATTGAAACATTTGGTACTAGATTTATTTTTGTCCAAACTTTAGGGATTAAAACTACCGATACCTCAAACATTTGGTACTAAAATTGTAATTTTCTCAAAGAAAGAGGTGGTTTGTGTAATTTCTAAAAATTGAGGGTTGCCGAGTGAAATTATCAGAAATCTCAGGGGAGGATTCTTTAATTATCCCAAAAAAAATGAAGGTATTCTCTCCTATGTCTAAATCAGAACATCCTGCGTTTTTATTCATCTAACAAGTTAATGCACTATGCCTTTGCCCAAGGAGAAAATCCAAGATTACATGTGACCAACAATAGGAGATAACTTTGCAACCTAACTTAATAACCAGATAAACAAAGGCATTTTATCTAATAATCTTATTAAATGATTATACATGGTTTAGGATTTTGGAAATTTTAGAAGCATGTGACAGTGACGATGTGGCATGTAATTTTTCTAGCGTATACTAAACAAAATATGAAAGGAAATGGGGATATGTTATGGAGATCGTCCTAAGTCAGTGATGAACCAAAAGCCAAAACTTGAGATTTTGCTAATTAATTATTCATCTACGACTCCTAGTGTTATAGTACTATATAAATGCGTTTATGTTGTGTATGTATCTATCAGTAACAGACACACACTCACTCACTTTATCACTACACCTGAACATTATATTTTTGTTTATATTTGTTTTTGGATTGGAAAAAAATTTAAGTTACTCCATAGTTGCAGAAGAGAACAAGTTTGGAGAACTAGAAAGTTAGGGTATCATAAATGTATGTGAGTCATGGATTTTTGTTATTTGGTTGCGTTGCGAGTCTTTTTAGTCTCTTCTTCGTATTTGTGTTATGGTAATTCTTTATTTCATTTTCTACCCTCTTTGGAAGATCTTTTGTAGTCTCTTCTTTAATTAGATGTGTTTTCCGATAATTTTTAATTTCGTTATCCGTTCTCATTGACCGATCATAGTCCCTTTTTTTTTTTTCCAGATGTGTATTCCAATAATTTTTAATTTCATTGTCTGTCCTTTTTGGCTAAGGAGTTGCCATGGCTGATCATCTATACAAGCCTTTACATCCTTTAAACAATCTCAACCGCTCCCCCAAGTTGTAGACTTATAACTTATATCCATGCCTGTGCCTGTATGTACATACACGTATATAATAAGTTCCAATTTAACCAAATTTTTAAAAATTGAAACTTTAAATAGTTTAATTTGCATAATAAGTATGTACGTAGGTGATGACAAAAAAATGGAACGTGACTCTTTGGTAGCAAGTTCCATTTGTTTTCTAGGGATACATTTTCCTTAGTGCACGTGCAGAATTCGTGAAGCATTTCAAAATGATTTTTTTTTTGAATTTTAAATTGAATAAACAAATGAATATGAGAGATTTCAGTTCGTTGCCTCTCTATAATTCATTGAAAACTTACATTATTTTGAAAAGGAAAAAGAAAAATAAGTCAAAATTAAAACATTCTGCAAATTACCTGCAAGCATATCAAGTTTCACAAGTGTTGAACATTAAACTAGATATCCATATTGTTTCCAAAAGGAATAAAATGCAGTATAGAATCTAGAATAATTATCATAGCTTCTAAATTGGGGTTTAGCTCTACAGATATAACCAACTAGTCATTTTCAGCTCCTTCCTCTCTCTATTACAAAAATAGACTTGTGCTCCAATGGATAATTGGTTCATCCAAACTATTTTTAACTCCTGTTAGATTTGTGGATACTCTTTGGAACACCCATCCACGTTAGGTTTCCGTCATTTCTTCTGACTTGCACGTCATAACTGAACTCTTTTTGTATCATTTCGTTTGTCCATAAAGTGGATAAATGCGGAAAATTCTTACATTTACATGGTCCACGATTTCACTAATAGATCATGTGGTCTTAAGTCAAATTAAAAATTTTTATATCACTTTTTTACATCAACATGCATCTTTATACTTATATGTCACTCTTTTAAATTACAAAATCTACAAATAAGGCCGTAAACTTGGTCCATGAAAGAATTTTTTCATAAATGCCATATAAACTAAAGCCACCCAAAAGAAATGCATCAAAGTTCAGGCAAATTGGCATCCAAAAAAAACCCGAACATCTGCATCATCACCAAGATTAATTTATGTCAAGTAGTCGGATTCATTGGTTCCGTTACTCTTTTGCTTTATGATTTATATTTTTATTTTATATATTTCATACCATCGAAAAACTCAATACCAGTGTTTCAAAAAAAAAAAAAAAAAAAACTCAGTACCAGTAAAATTTACTCATATGAGTAAAAACATCTATTAATTGTATGTGGATGCATTAATCGCATACAAGTTTGGCCATTTTATATATTTGTCAGCCAATTCACTCTATATATAGTACGAAGAATGTAAACATCTCCAATCGTTTGTTTTGTCCCATGGTCAGCCAATTCTAAAAAGTACAAGATGCAAATGTGTCACACACTATCGGGATACGCCGTATTCTCGACACCTAACTCGAAACACAAGGATCGATAATTAAAATAACTAATAACTTTTCTTAATGTCTCGAGAGAGCAACAGCATACAAAATAAGTCTATACAAGCCTTTCCAAAATATGCAAGGCTATCAAAATACATAACTATAGAAAATACTTACAAAATAACTATCCTATACATAGTTATACTATACTAATTATATTACAAGAGAAAGGTTGTACAAGAACCAAAATCACACTCAAAAAGCCCTGGTAAAGCTCTAAACATATCATGCCTCCAAACGTCCTTATTTTGCAAAATGTTAATTACTCGTGGCTCGAGCAAAACGAACTCAGTAGCCAGTGACTGAACTTTCTACTTGTTAGAGCATTTTCACAATAGATCTCAATTCAAACCATTTCAAGCAATCATAAGAGTATCAACTTTAAGAAATATAACTTGTCAATGGATCAGTAACTTTAAACATGTTCAAGATTATAGGTAACCATGGACTACTGTATTCCATCCTGAATGTTTCGCTTCAGGCAAGCTACTTTTTGAAAAACAAAATCTCTAACTATTCTTAGCCCACTAGATAAGCCTTAATCAGATAGAGACCAACAAATCGAGAGCATAACAAGAACCATTACAAGAGCATCAATTAGACAAGTAGTTAATGGTTGTACCTTAATTACCGAAAAAGTAAAGAAAAGCTGATTGTGAGAGTGTCTCGGTAACAATAACCAATTTATCAATAAATGTTAGAATTTATCATTGCATCGAGAATCAATTGTACGAAACAATTCTTAAATTAATCCTTTGGCTAGAGCCTCGTCAATATTGATTTAGTTTACTTTAATTCTTGCATGTGTATTTGTTTAATTTAATTTGATATTTTTAAATTTTATAAAACCCTCATTTTTGTGACATGAATAAATAAATCGATCAATCATTGCAGAGACAACCCTATCCCTGCTATATAAAAAAATCATATTATTGAATAGGTTTTTATCATTAATTTTTGTACAGTTGACACCCATTCACCAACATTAGAGAGAACTTTGAAACCTAATTTAATAACCTGATAAACAAACAAAAAATTATCAAATTGAAGAAATAATATGATTATTCCTTAATTTTATTTGTTGATCAATGAATTACAAAAATTTAACTAATTTATTGTTTTCGCATCCATTTTTAATAATGCCTTCTCCATATAGTTTCCGCACTATATACGGGCATGAATTTAGTTTGCTTAATAAAAAATTTTTAGTCCCATTTCACATATGAGTTAGTTCATCCCCCATTTTGATCGGTGATTTTTTTTTTTTTTTTTTTGATGGGTCAGGACCAAGTGCTTGAGTTTCTAAAAATTAGCTATTTGTTGTTAAGACTCATATTTTATTCGTAGAAATTAGTTTCTTATGTTTTATAGATATACACTTTTTTATGTTAGACCACGTGCGGAATTCGTGAAGCATTTAAAACTGACCTCTTTTTTTTTTTTCCCTCCTCCATTCAAATTGAAATTAAAAATGAATAGGAGAGAAGATTTACGAAAATTTTACATATGTTATATAAAAGCTTGGCCAGAAGATTTATGATGATGCTGTGGAGGGCTACAATATCGTAGTTGATAAGGTCAAAATTAATATTCTATATTCATTGTGACATGAAATGTATCAAGATCTAGCATGTCCTGCATTTTTCCCATCGAGATATTAGAACAAAAAAATTGGAGAATGAAAAAGAATTAATTGATCATTTACGAAAGTGTGCAGTTGAATAACGAGGAAAGAAAGCACCTGTTGACATGATTCTGGGCTCATTTTCATGGCTGAAGAATAAAATTTTCTAATGCGGGCTATGTATGACAATGGCTGCTTTGATGAAATTGAAGGAAATGATTTTGACTATGGCTGCTTTGTTGAAATTGAAGGAAATGGCTTAATCAATCATAGAGATTGCCACAGATAAAAGTATTTATATTGATATATATTTGCCTTGATCTCAATAATGTTTTAATGATTAAAAAGAAGGATTGTATAGCGATAAAAAAGAGTCTGCAAGTCCATTTTATCTGAAAATTTCCCAACTCATATTATATTTAAAAACTTCCTAGAATAAAATATCAAAGCCTTTCAATATACTGGCAAGCCCCAGCATGAATAGCAATGTGCTATTGTCTTTTTAGTGGAAATTACAAATTTATTCGCCTCCATACATAACTGTTTGCATTTTTTGAAAGCCAGTAGTAGATTGATGTAGTTATGAAAATTGCAAAAAGCTGTGAAGTGTGTACTTCTCGTTTGAGCCATTAAAACTTCTTATATGGACTCTATATTCGAGAACAAGAGCATATAATTCTAGTTCCATATTCCGCAGAAGTCAGCAATTGAAAAGAGCATGGTAACAATTCATTTTCAACTTAGAGAGTTGAATTTTGGAGTTTGTATGCAATTTACCAAATTTTCTCACTGTACCTAATTTCCCCTAGATGTTTAATAAATGCACCTGCAAATTTCTTTCACTAAAGGCGACCTTAAAAGTCAAGGAGCGTACAACAAAATCAACATTCTCTTACTATATCACCATCTAAACTCTTTTGGAAGAGTAAACCACTAATATGCATCTCTTGTGAATCTCGTAATAACTCCTAGAAAACCACACAATCTCATATTTTAGGAATAACAGTGGTGGTGAAAATGCCTCTCGAAGTGCACTAGTACAACAATCAGTGATAGTACCTCGCACGCAATAGATCACTATCTAAAGTCTTTCAAAAATTGGAAGTGTCAATCACTAATTTGCTGCTCTTATGAATCTTAATTCTGTAACAAAAATGAGGCATTATCATTGAAGTCTAAATCAGAATTTTCATATGTTTTTATTCATCCGCCAAGCCAATGCACTATGTCTGACAGGACGTGCGCTAAACAGAAAATAAGGAAAAGACCGATCATAATTGTGGTGGCCAACATTTAGAAGAGAAAGTCCAAACCTCACTTTAACCAAGCTAAAAAAGCATTTTGGAAAAAAAGCCAAAAAAAAGGACTGATTAAAAAATGCTATATGTCTTCTTAACCTCATTTTTTGAGCAATAAATTAGAATTAACTTTTTATGACCTTTTTATAACTCACATTTTCATTTTAATTGTTTAAATATGCGTTTTTTATGTGGTTCCGTGCAATATATGGGCATGAACTTAATTTTGCTTAATGATAATTTTTAATCTCATTTAATTCCTTAATTAATTCATCCTCAATTTTGATCGATGTGTTTTTATTTTTTTCAGATAGGTCAGAGAGTTCCAAGGAAATTAGGTGGAAAGCAAAGCCAAACCGGAAGACTCCGTGGAAAATAATCCACTAATCAATCAAATTTAACCCTCCCTCCCCTCTATTTGCGTTGAGTACACATGAAAGATGCAATTAGAAATCCATACGATCATAACAACCTTTTCCATGATATAATATTTTACACAGATATATGTAAGTGGAGGTAGTGTTGTTAGTGGAAATTAATGGAGAAACAGCCAGAGTCAGGAAAAAGAAGAAACCTTTGCATGTATCCTATAGTAAATATTGAAATTACATAATTGATTGTAGATTGACAATCTTAGTTGATTTGATTATAGAGTGTTAGTAAAGAATCATAAAGAAAAGAAAGCGTTGTATGCATCCCATTTTAAATATAAAAGTTACTTAATGATTGTACACTGACATTGCTATTTGATTTGATTATCTGGTGTTAGTAAAGAAAAAAAGACATACAATAAATTGACAATAAAAAAATAATATTAAAAATAATCACAAAGTCATCTCTATAAGATACACTTATAATCAAATCAATTAGGATTGCAAATATAAAATCAATCATGTAATTTCCATATACTAACAATATCTGTATGTAATCGCTTTTTCAATATTCATCTAATAATCCTAGTTCTATAGTTCTTATATGGATGCGTTTATATTGTGTATCTGTCTGTAACACACACAAACACACACTGCACCTGCACATTATATTTTTGTTTATATTTATTTTTGGACTGGAAAAAATTTAAGCTACTTCGCAATTGTAGACGGGCACAAGTTTGGAGAACTAGAAAATTGGGGTATCACAAATGTGGTTGAGGAGTGGATTTTCGTTATCTTCTTGCCTTACTAGTCGCTTTAGCTAGCGTTTGGTTCGCATTTGAGAATCGGAATCAGAATCATCGGGTTTGGAATGAAATTGTCGATTTCAATACATGTATTGGCTTTAATATATGAAATAAGTATCATTATTATATTTACTATTTTATTTGCTAGGAATTGAAATTATATCCGCAAGTCATCTAAACGTCCGACGGACCATCTGGGCGTCTGCATGCCTGGAACATGCGGAATTAATCCAGATGAGATTCCGAACATCTAAATAGACCATCCGGACATTCGGATGATTCATGTAGACGTCTGAATGTGGAAATCATTTGTGAGTTTTGGTCAAGGCCTACCAATTTGATGTAGTTTCACAAAACCTACAATTGAAAATTTGACCTCGATTCCCAAACCCTTTTTACCGAAAAACAACTGTGGATTTGCTTCCGATTCTCAAACCCCCCTTAGTCTCTTCTTTGAATGTGTGTTCTGATAATTCTTTATTTTCATTTTCTATCTTTTTTTGGCAGATCTTTGTCAGTCTCTTTCGTCAGATGTGTGTACCAATAATTCTTAATTTCGTTATCTGTTCTGGTTGACATATCATATTCCGTGTTTCTTCTAGTCCTGTATTCCAATAATTTTTAATTTCATTGTCTGTCCTTTTTGGCTGATGAGTTGCCATGGCTGATCATCTATACAAGCCTTTACATCCTTTAAACAATCTCAACCACTTCCCAGGCTGTACACCCCCCAAGTTGTAGACTTAAACTTATATGCATGCCTGTGCATGTATATACACACACGTATATAAGTTACAATTGAACCAAATTTTCAAAAATTCAAACTATTTAAAGTTGAATTTACGTAAGTATGTTTGCAGGTGATGACAAAATCTGGGAACGTGACTCTTTGATAGCAAGTTCCATGTGTTTTCTAGATACTATGGAAAATGTATCCCTAGAAAACTAGACAAAATGTATCCCTAGTTTACTCTTTGAATTTGCGTAAGTATGTTTGCAAGCATATCAAGTTTCACCATTGTTGAATATTAAACTAGGCACTTGGGATCTTTTGCACTATTTTTCTCAGTGCCAATTGAGTGTCACTATTAAAACAATGTGATATCACAATTTTATTATGTGATTTAATTTTAAAATAAAAGAGTTTATCTCTCCGTACAAATTTGTTGTAAGAGTGACATTCAATTGATATTTAAAAAAATGGCATAGAGGATTCTATGTGTGAACTAGATATTCATATTGTTTGCCAAAGGAATAAAAGGCACTATAGGATAGTCATCATAGGTTCTAAGTTAGGGTTTAGCCCTATAGATATAACTAACTATAGCCAGATTCAACTCGTTCCTCTCACTATTACAAAGATAGAGTTATGCTTTAATGGGTAATTGGTTCATTCAAATTATTTTGAACTCTTCTGCTAGATTCGTGGATAATCCTTTGGAACACCTATTTACGTTGGGGCTGTCATTTCGACTGACTTGCTAGTCATAACTAAACTT
The DNA here is from genome assembly GCA_024721245.1 of Mitragyna speciosa. Taxonomy (NCBI): domain Eukaryota; kingdom Viridiplantae; phylum Streptophyta; class Magnoliopsida; order Gentianales; family Rubiaceae; genus Mitragyna; species Mitragyna speciosa. The sequence goes on from CM045559.1 coordinate 6,776,983, forward strand.
TTTTGCATCATTAGGTTAGCCCATAAAGAGCATAAATGCCATATAAACTGAAGCCGTACCCAAAAGAAATGCATCAAAGTTCAGGCAAATTGGCGTCCAGAAAAGCTGAACATATACGTCAAAATTTGTCCTGTACAATAATAACAGTCAAGGTATAGGTGTGCATGAGACAGAGGGTAGAAAAATTCAAAAACACCTAAGAAAATGAAAAATGTTTTGGGACCAATTTTGAGCTCAACAATGTTCAAGATGGATCAAAATATTAAATTGAAACGTTACAATTTATCACCAAAATAAAAAAATAAAAAAGCCTGGTAGTTTTGTGGATAAAATAAAAGGCCTTTTCTGCAAGAAAAAGATGAGGTTTAGAAACGCGTGTTATTTCTTCTTTTCAGACTAGTCTCGCCATGCACTTAAAATTTTATGTCTTTAACAATTCTTACCTGATACTTCTACCTTTTTAGTGGTACGATATATTTTCTTTTATTATCAACCCAATCTATTGGTATGGCAATCAGCATCAATGGAAAAAGTACTAAATCATGCTCATGGCCAGTAGAGTAAAAAAACACATTCACATGTATGAAAGCATCTACTAATTTCAATTCATGTGTGGTCGTGCTAATCACGTGCATGTGTACATTCTTTTTCTGTTTTTAGTTGAAGAATTAATGATTAGTGTATTGGGATAGGTTAAAAATTTTGGTAGAAAGCTTCTGAAATAAATATTCATTTTGTATGTATGTATGTGAATATGGTGTATCATCAACAAATTTGTTTGTAAAACATTTAAAAAATTTTTAAGAAGTTGCTAAACTTATTTTTGGTTACATATCAATTTAGAACTTCTAACAAAAGTATTATGTTCATAATTATAATGTTCAAGTACAGGAAATGATATAAACTAGGGCTGCAATCGAAAGCGGCTCGGTCAACTACTCGGTTCAAACTCGAGTTGATTGAGTTCGAGCTGAGTATCAAGTAGCTCGATTAGTCAAACGAGTCAAGCTCGAGTATTGATTTTTCAAGCTCGAAGGCTTGTCGAGCCTAATCGAGCCTAATCGAGCTTATAATTATTTAATAATTATATATTTATTTATTATATATTTACTATTGTAGGTATGAACATTATAAAATTTACCAAAATGTCATCGAGTACTTGAGCTCAAGTAGCTCGAGCAACAAAGAGAAAAAAAAAAAAAAGAGTGCAAACGAGTTTCAAGTCCAGCTTGAGTACTCGAATACTGCATCGAACTCGAGCTTGAGCTTCACAATTTTTAGCTCGATCGAGCTCGAGTCGAGTTCGAGCAGCACCAATAGTTAATCAAGTCGAGCTCGAGCATCGTGCTACTCGAGCTCGACTCAACTCAATTACACTCCTAATATAAACACACTTTTTTGTAACTTTCTTATAGGACCTTACCCTAAATTCATTTACAAATGAATACTATTGCAAGATTGACTAGCCAAATTGTTAATTAATTGATTGTAAGAGCGTTCAAACACAAAAATATGCCATTCAGGCATAGATAGAAATTTCAAGCTATTTAGAGATATCCTTTTAAATGACACCATTTACACATATTCTTTGCCTAAGTGTTAAACTCTCGTTCTTTATATAGGTCCCAGTGTGCCCATGGTGGGAAAATAATTACATGAATCAAGTCCACAGGTGGGGCCATGAACCTTATTATCTATAATCATTCACATCAACCATGGCCCACACCATGGTCCATCAGGGTTCACCTCATGGCTAATGTGGATGATTATAGACCATAGGGTTCACGAGCCTCACTCGTGGACCGGATCCATGTAAGTAGTTTTTCCATTGCGGTATGATAGAGGAATCTAAAAGACATTATTTTAATCTAAAAGACATTATTTTTTTTCCTTTGTTTCTTGTTCTTTGTTGGTAGAGAAATCCCAGTAGTTTCGTAAAGAGACCACCTATTGATAGGATTCTGAGCTCATCTTCATAGCTAAAGAACAAAATTTTCTTATGCAGGTTGTGCAAGACAATGGTTGATTTGATGAAATTGAAGGAAATGGCTTAGTCAGATATATAGAGTGTTATACGTAAAAGTATTTATATCGATATGTATCTCTCTTGATCATGAAGATGTTTCCATGGTTAAAACCTTAAAAGGATGCAGAGAAGAACAGGAGAATTGTAAGTCAAATTTTGCATTTGAAATCTTCTTAGGACAAAAACTATGAATCCTTCTACTGAACTGGCAGGCTCTATTAAATGGTGATGTACTAGTTGCATTTTCAATGTCAAATTACAAAATCATATGTGGTGTTTACTTCTCTTCACCTTCATAATCATCTGCATTATTTTTAAAATGTTGGCTGTGGCTCGATGTAGTCCTTATAACCAATGCAAAAGGATGTGAAGTGCACTTTTCATTTGAGGTATAAAAACTTCTCGTACGGACTCTATATTCGAGTATAAAAGCATATATTGCTACTTCCAAGTTCCTCACAAGCCAGCAACTAAAAGAACAGAGTGAAAATGCATTTTCAACTTAAAAAAATGAATGTTGAACTTTGTCCTGGATTTACAAAATTTTCATGTATTTAATTTCTCCTTGATATTCAATAATTTGTAAGTTCCTTTCACTAAAAGCCGCTTCAGAAGCCATGGAGTGTACAACAAAATTTAATTTCTCTCATTATATCATCTAATCTCCTTCAGAAGGATCAATCACTAATGTGCATCTCTTGTGAATCTGTAATGACTTTTTAAAAAACATGCAATCTTTATTTTAGGAATAACAATGGTGGTGAAAATCCCTCTCCAAGTGCACCACCAAGGCCACCAAGAAAACTACCTAGAAAGTATTTTATATTTCAATCACTAATATGCATCACTTGTGAATCTTGTAATGACTTTGTAAAAACATGCAATCTCTATTTTAGGAATAACAATGGTGGTCAAAATCCCTCTCCAAGTGCACCTCCAAGGCCACCAAGGAAACTACCTAGAAGGTATTTTACGTTTCAATCACTAATATGCATCTCTTGTGAATCTGTTAATGGCTTTTGTAAAAACATGCAATCTCTATTTTAGGAATAACAAGAGTGGTGAAAATATCTCTCCAGTGCACCTCCACGGCCACCAAGAAAACTACCTAGAAGATTTTTTATATTTCAATAACTCATGTGCATGCATCTCTTGTGAATTTTGTATTGACTTATGGAAAAAAAAATCTAATCTCTATTTTAGGAATAACAATGGTGGTGAAAATGCCTCTCCAAGTGCATCTCCCTGGCCACCAACAAAACTGCCTATAAGGTGTATTTAAAGGTCAAATTAAAATTGGGTTTTTCGGGCTTTGGACAAATGCGAGGTGTCCAAGCTTATAGCTAACTAATATTAGCGTTAGTGACATTTATTTTATAACTGATTCAAATCTTTTTTTTTTATTTTTTGTCACAGCACCCTTTATATACATTTTATTGAGAAACTACCATTTTTTTGTTCATCTTGTAATCATTCTTTTGATAACTCTAATGCGCATTAGAGAAAAAACACTTATATTATGCTCAATTGCAATTGTCGTAACAAAGTCTAAAAGCATGAAAAAGAGTGATTGGCTTCAAAATGATTTATCTACAGTTTATTTTCTCTCCGAAGGTGCATTAATTTCCACGTGCAATATGCGTGACCTTTTCTTGTCAATACAAGCTCTAAAACAAGTTGTTCAACAGTTTGGATTAGAAAATGGTAGTGCACTTTTAAAATAAATTTTTATCGGCCAATTGCTAATTTATTATTGTTATGACATCTCTTTACGTACAACACATGTTTAGTGTTGATCTTTTCAATATTGTTCGATTAAATTTGCCTTTGGATTTAAAATAATGAATTTTACAAAATTTTGAATATTTTGAGAGGTTGTTATTGAAGAAGTATACAATTTGCCTTCGTGAAAGGCTGTTATTTTCTACATGCTAATAGAATTCCTAATAATTAGTCAATCTCAGTGAGCACTTCAGATTGTACTTTTATGTTGCTATAGAATTATGGCATTGTCAGTCAAAATAAGCCATTCCAGAGAAAAATTATTCCAAAAAAGTAAGCTTCATCAACTAATTACCCAAAAATTCTAGCAATCACATATTAATAATCAAGCACAAGCATAATCAATTTACAAAAAAAAAAAAAAAAACAATGGTATAAGATCTAATATCCTAAGTCAATTCCAAATTTCAATATAAATGCCAAGAAATAAATTTTATCTAACCATATCAAGAATTAGAATATTTAAGCTTCTAAATTGACAAAAAAAAAAAACAAAAGCCCTTTAGAAAATGTGCATCTACTAAAAGTGAAAACCTTCTATACACGTAAAATAAATTAAAAGAACGAAAAAAAATTAACTCAATGTACTTCTATCAATCCTTGTTTTATCCACCATGACCTGAGAAAAAGTACAATTTCTCTAATATGGATTTCAGTGTTAATTGACAAGATAATACTATTGGGACATCTCACTCATAAAGCTGATATCTCAATTCGTACTCCAGCTAGTTTAACACTGCAGATAAAGTTTCCTAACTAATTTTGTCATCATCTGCCATTATTTGGAGGAGCATGCAAATTCTGTTATAGCGTGCATGTAACTACATGGGCTCGTTAATCATACTGCTGCTGCCTGTTGTTTCTTTCTACTTCTTCATTAATTATTATACTAAAGTCCATGAAAGTATAGATTCATAGTTGTTTCTTTAAACTTTTCTAAAACACTCTGTAATAAAAGTTAAATAAAACTTAATACTGTTCCAAAAGAAGACTAGCCAAATTGTTAATTATTGACGTTGTAGGAGAGTTCAAAGCATTCAAAGACAACTACATTGCATTGAAAAATAGATTGTACAGAACAACATGTCCCATGTAATATAGGGGGGAAAATATCTGTGGGGCAACAGCTTTTTAGTGGTATATTTCTTCTCATATTTGGAATAAAATTCAAAGATTACGCTTTTTATATTGAAGATCTTGGATGGTAGTAGAACTAAATTGGTTTGAAGCACAATGTTCTTCATATCCATTTGTTATTAACGTGAGAAAACTTGCATTGGTAGTAACCTAATTCAAAAACTTGCGTTGCTATTCAATTCAATATTGTGCTTTCTCGAACAAATTGTGCAGAGAGTTGTGCATAATATGCGTTGTGCGGTAGGTAGTGGGAAGGGAGTAAGAATGACAAAAGAAAATAGGGATTTAGCCATGTAATGGGGTTTCTCTCCCATGCGTTCTAGGCAGACGTCGTTTTCTTTTTGGCTGCTACAGTTTGTTTTTATGGTATAATTGAATAGGCTTTGATTTTGATGGAATTGAGTATCTATGTACTCAGCTTAACGCTGTATAGTTTGATCAATAAAAATTATCATTTTGCTTTAAAAAGAATAGACCCTTGATATTTATAAATTTCATATGCAAACCTATTTTACTGTATATGTGTGTGTTATTTGACCAAAATTTAACTCTACAACCTTCATGTTTTTAGAAACAAACAATTAATTGTCATATTAAGTAATGTAGACCGTTTTAAAAGTATAAATATAAATTTAAAAATATAAAATATAGATAATTAATAAACTATGTTGACTTATATATGGTCCAAAAGAAAGAAACCTACATATTCTTTTATTTTGTCAAGCGTTGTCTAGTTAATGTATAACAATCATGCTAGATCTTAGATGTTTACAAAAATTACTGATAGTAGATCAAAAGATGCATGAGATTACTTCTAGTTTTTGGACAGACTATTTTCTTTCAATTAAATTTTTTTCTTTGCCAATTGTACATGATACTTTATCTTTTCTTTTATTATCAGACAAAATTAAGTAGAATTGCTAGCACTGTCAACGGAACAAGCTTAAAAAATAATGCCATTGACTAGGGAATGACATATATAATTAGTGAAAAGTAACAGCTAATTTAATTTCCTTGGTGGTTGTGCTAATCACGTGCATGGGTTTTTCCTTCTTTTTTTTTTCCTGTTTATAGCTTGAAGATTTGATGATTCGGTAAGCAAAAACTTTTGTAGAAAACTTCTACGATAAACGTTCATTGTTTACATACATATATATATATATATATATATATATATATATAGATACATTATACACACACGTACACAGCTTTTGAATTAGGATTTTAACCCTTTAGATGCAACCAACTGCAGTCATATTCAACCCTTCCTATCTCCACCAGAAATATAGAGTTATGCTTCGACGAATAATTAGTCCATCCAAACTATTTCAAACTATTCTGCTAGATTTTCGCATACTCCTTAAAACACTTGTCCACAATAGGGTGCTGCCATTTTCATTCACTTGCAACCATAACCAAGCTATTTTCATTATTAGATTTTCCCAAGATGCATAAATGCCACATAAACCAGAGCCACATCCAAAAGAAATGCCTCAAAGTTCATGCAAAATTGTTAGCCAAAATATTTGAATACATCATCACCAGCGGTTAGTACGTGGTAATTAATTGAGTCGACTGTCCACTAAGTTTTTAGCTTTATGATTCAAAGTTTATTTGATGTATTTGATATTACGAAGACTTCAATCGAGCAAATTGCACTCAATTTGCTTGCTGTGCTAGGCTTATCATTGAGCATATATACAAGAAACTCATTATCAGTAAAATCACATATTTATATTAGTGGAAAGATAAGTTAGTTGTATTGATCACATATAAATGTCTCGTAATTATATATATGAATCAATCAGAAAATTTTGTAGGTCATACGAAAAATATAAACAACCCAACGGTTTGTTGTGTCCCATTGTCAACCTATTTATAAATTACAAAGTGAACTTTCAAAAAATGTATAAATTCATTAATTTAAGGTCCCTAAAGGCTTGGACTAGAGAAGGTGCAAACTAGGATATTATATTTTTCATGAAGGATAACATTAACCTCCCTAAAGTTTTCAGAGCATTGAACTGCGCTTATCCATGCAATGCACATGATTAATTAGAAGGTACACCATGTAATGTCTTTTAGAAAAAACATAGCAACTACACTACCAAACTTATTTCCTTGAAGCCCAATTAAAACACAAAGGGAATTCACACCAAGTCTGCACGAGCCAGTACTTTTATACTCTGCTTCCCTAACTGAACCACAAGAAAGCAGTAAGCTGCAGTTTGGGAATATGAGTGGTCATAATCAGTATGAATGTTTAGGCCAAAAGATTTATGAAGGTATCATGGAGAGCTACAATATCAAGACTGATATGTTTAAGGTGAAAACTTGTGTTCTACATTCATTGCCACGGGAACTATGCCAAGATCTAGCGTGTCTCGCATTTTTCTTAATATAAAAAAGGATCAGATAACTCACAATACATATAGAGTAACGCAAATTTGGGAAGGTGATTTGAGTCAACAATTTCGTTTTTACTGATGGTAGATAAAGAATGATCAGGTTCTCTGACTTGGTAGTAATTAGTTTTCTCAACACGACTCATTTTCTTTCATCTTATGCAGAGAAACTCGGTAACTAATGTGTGTGACATTGACGATGTGGCGGACATGCTTCTAAAATTTACAAAAGATAATGACAAAGCACGTGGAGAACACATTCAACTATTTTTCAGCCTAGTTTGACTATGCTACTTTTCTTTTTCTTTTCTTTTTAACTTTTTTTCAAAATCAAACTTACCTCCAATTTGAATAAGAATGATACAATCTCAAATAGTTTACAAACCACTTGCAATTGTACCAAAGTTTCTTAATTACTGGGCATTAAACTAAATATCCAAATTGTTTCTTAAAAGGAACAAGGTATTATAGAATCATCATCAGAGCTTTTGAGTTAGGTGTGACACCCCGTCTCTATCCCACATCGGTGACAGACATGATGTTTGTTTGGTATATAATATCTTCAGTACGGAATACTAATAATTTGGCTTAAACATTTTGAACCACACATCCAAAAGAAATGCCTCAAAAGTCATACAAAATTGTTGCCCAAAACTGTTGAACACCTAGATCATCACAAAGTTTAACACATGATGAATGATTTGTTGGACAGTCCATTGCTTTTCTTTTTTTTTTTTTTTTTTTTTTTTTTGCTTTTTGATTCAATATTTTTATACATTTGATATCATGAAGAGTTCAGTTTGGCAAAATGCACTCAAATTGCTACTTGTGCTAGCCGTATCAATAAGCATGTAAAAAAATCTCATTATCTATAGAATAATATATATGTTTGTGATATATATATATATATATATATATATAGAATGATCTATTAGTTATATTGATCACATGCAAATTTCTCGTAATTTTATATTAATCAATCAAAAAATTTTGTAGGCCATACGAATAACATAACAACCTCTCCCATTTGTTGTGTCCCATTGTCAACCTATTTTAGAAATTACAATGCGAATTTTCCTTAAAAATGGACAAATTCATCAATTCCAGGTCCCCAAGGCATGTACTACAGAAAGTGCTAGCGAGGAGATTATATTTTTTACGAACGATAGCAATAACGTCCTTGTAGTTTACAGAGTAATGAAGTGTACGTGATTAATTAGATGGTATACCATATAATGTCTATTAGAAAACTACAAAGAGCAAAGAGCCTTCATATTGCAACTAGACTACCTAACTTATTTCCTTGAAGCCCTAACTAAAAACGGAAGAAAATTCGCACGATGTTTGCACGGGCCAAACTCTACATCCCTAAACTGAACTAGAAGAAAGCAGAAAACTACAGTGTGGGAATACAAGTGCTTGTAAGTGTTATGAATTGATAGCGCGTATTTAGTCAATGTTAATTGTGTGTTTTTCCATTATGTTTTAGTGTTTTATTGTTTTTATGAGTTGATTTTACTTAGTTTTATGTTTTGTGTCGTTTATAGGTGTTTTGGTGTATTTTGTACAATTTGGAGCAGAAAGGAAAATTTCAGAACAGTTTTGTTCGTAAGGCGTGGGCACGCTGTAGCCGAAAAACTAAGCAGCGGGATTAAAAGGAGAAACTTCCTATTTTGACTCAAGCTACATCTTTTGTGCGAGATTTTGGAAGATCAACAGATTTATAGGAATCAATTGTTATCTTTTGTCAATTAGAATCAATTAGCTTTATAGGAAAATAATATTAGTTAATTAGACTTCTATCTAAAAGGAAACACTTCCTTTTGTGATAGGATTCTAATTAGGATAGAAAAAGTAGGAATTTGTGAGAATAAAAAGAGGAACGACCTCTCAATCTAGTCTAATCGATCTCTCTCGTTCTCTCCTCTTGGAGAGGAGCAACTTATTTCTTTCTTTCTACTCGTTTCATGTTTCTCTGCTTAGTTTCTTCTCGATGAGAAGAAACTAAAGCACTTTTCTGGTTAAAGGAATATTAAAGGATTGGTTCTACAAACTGTGAGATCTAATTTATCTTTATTGTTTCTTTTGATTATTGGTATTTGTATATCTTTTGGTTTTAGCGCTTAGGATTATTATGTTGAATTAAATATTAATGGCCGAATATTTAGTTCTATCATATAGTTCTCTGTCATTCAAAATAGTTAAATCTGTGATTGTTTAACTAGTTTGATACTTGTGACAACTAATTTGAGGGATATACAATCTAATTTAAATGAACCCTTGTAGGTGTTTGTTGATTAGAATTGGGCTTTTCTAATTCGTATTGCAATTGTGAGATTAAATTCTATGGTTGTACCTAGGTTGTCTCTCAATTAGGGAAGTAATTAACGGTTGTACCTTGATTACCGAAACAGTAAGGAAGAGTTGGTTGTTAGATTGTATCAGCAGCTATAACCAATTTATCAATACTTGTTAGAATTCATCCTTGCATCAATGATCAGTCGAATGAACCAATTCCAATATCATTCCTTTGGCTAGAGCTTTCTCACTTGATTTCTTTTAATTTACTTTCTGCAATTTCGTTTATTTTCTTTTGATTAGTTATTTTTAATTATTTCAATCCCCCCTTACTTTGGTGACATAGGAATAGATAAATCGACCAATCCCTGAGGAGACGATCCTACTCTTCACTATACTCAAAATTATCTTTTAGTGAGTAGGTTTTTAATATTAATTTTTGTGCGGTTGACACCCGTCCATGAATATTTTGGCCAGAAGACTTGCGAAGGTGCCACATAGAGCTACAATATCAAAACTGATATGTTTAAGTCAAAATTTATATTCCACATTCATTCCCATGTGAAGTATGATAAGATCTCGCATGTCATGCATTTTTCTTATATGTGAGATATTGCGAAGGAGATGGGGATTAAGAAGCTGGTTCTGGAATCAAACTCAAGATTGGCCGTTGATATGTTGGAAGGCAGATGTGAAGTTCCCCTCGTGTTGGTGGTTTGTTAGCAACCAATAAATTCTATGCCCAATTGATTCAGATTAAATTTATACATACTTATAGGGAAGGAAATACCTGTGTAGATTTCTTAACTAATCATGGTGTAAAGTCAAATAATTCTTTTGTGTTTTGTAGCCAACCTTTTGTTGGGTTAGACCTTTTGATACAAGAAGACTTAACACAGGTTAAGCTAGTTAACCTTAGTCTTTGTATATATTTGACATGTCCTCTTCCAAAAAAAAAGAGAGAGATATTGCATGATATCAGGAAAGGATCAGAAAAGTCATAATACGTAGAGCATTGCAAATATGGGAAGGTGACATAAATTAACCTGGTAGTTAATTTCTCAACATGGCTCATTTTCTTTCATCTTATGCAGAGAAACTAGAATCATCCTGTGATTTTACAGAAACTTATGATTCCGACCAGTGAACTGCTTATATGTCACTTTCAAAGCTAGCCAATTATATGGTATATATCAAAATTCTTATCATTTTAGGTTTTGAGTTAGGATTTATCCCTTTTGATACTTGGTTATTCTCGTATGCTCCTTAAAATGCTTGTCCACTATAAGGCGCTGGTATTTTCACTCGCACGCAAGCCACAACCAAACTTTTGGCAGTGTCAAGTTTTTCCAAGAAGCGCATAAGTGCCACATAAACTAGAACCACATCCGAAAGAAATGCCTCAAAATTCATTCAAAATTGTTGGCCAAAAACATTTGAATACCTAGATCATCACCAATGCATAATACTTAAAAAAAACTTGAGCGAACTGTCTACCGTTTTTTTTTTTTTTTTTTTTTTTTTGCTTTATGATTCAAATTTTTTATACATTTGATATTACGAAGACAAGGGTTTGGCAAAATGCACTCAAATTGCTAGCTGTGCTAGACGTGTCAATAAGCATATATAAAAGACATTCATTATCAGTAGAATCGCATACTTATATGAGTGGAAAGATATATTAATTGTATTGATCACATATAAATTTCTCGTATTTATATATTATTCAATTAGAAAATTTTATAAGTCGTGAAAAAAACTAGAAATCCCAGCCATTTTCTGTGTCCCATTTTCAACTTATTTTAAAAATTACAAAGCGAATTTTCCTTCAAAAATATATAAATTCATTAATTCAATGTCCCAAAGGCTTGTACCGGAGAAAGTGCAAGCGAGAAGATACATTTTTCATGAAGGATGACATTGACCTCCCTAAAATTTTCGGAGTATTGAACTACATTTATCTATGCAATGCACAATATTAATTAGAAGATATACCATGCAATGTCTATTAGAAAAACCTTTATAACTAGACTACCTAACTCGTCTCTTTAAACCACCACTTAAAACATGAAGAAAGTTCACACGAAGTTTGCACGAGCCAAACTTCAATATTCTGCATCCCTAAACTGAACCATAAGAAAGCAGTAAGCTTTAGTTTGGGAATATGAGTTGTCATATAAGTAGCATGAATATTTTGGCCAGAGGATTTATGCAGGTGCCATGGAGAGTTACAATAGCTAGACTGATATGTTTGTTGGAATAGCAACAACTACTCTAGCTTCTAGAATTCTCTCAAGAATTTCTTATTCTTGGTCCAAAGATTTCTATCTAGAAAATTCTTCACAAGTCTACTTGTTTCTAGGATTCTGGAAAATTCTATTGAAGATATTGTATTTACAATCTAGAATCTTCTTAGTGTGCCTATAAATAGGCCTTGGGAGCATTTGTAAATGGCAAGCAAGAGAGAGATAAGTCTCAAACCTTCAAAGAGAGAAAGCTCTCAAGATCTTGAGTCTTAGTTAGTGTCTTATCTTGTGCTCTTGTTTGTAAGAGTTGTAGTGTCCCAACTTTGTATTGTCTATATTTGTTAATAAATAGCCTTTCAACTTTTAAGTATTGTGTCTTTATCTTAAGAGCCTACCACTTAAGAAAAACCAACAAGTGGTATCAGAGCCAGACGCTCAGGGACGTCATTCTTTGAGGTGCTAATTTTATAGGTGGTTCGATCAAGGATCGAATAAGTTGTCATTCTGCTGGAGTTAACGATCAGGGACCGTAGTTAGTAATACAAGAAAATCTCATCAAGACACAATCAGGGACTGTGAAAGTCATTGGTCTGGGACCATAATTGCTCGGATAGTATCAACCACGCCAAGAAGTCATGGTGGATTTTGCAGCATCTATAAGTATTGTTGAGAAACCTCAACAATAATAATTATGGAAATTGGAGCACCCATATGAAGTATTATCTTATTGGCCAAGGCTTGTGGAACATAGTTGATGGTGATAATACTATGCCCCCAAGTGATGATGAAAAAGCTCTCGAGCAATGGAATAGAAAATGTGGGAAGGCTATGTATGCATTAACAATTGCAGTGGAGGATGAGCAATTACAGTGGATAAAGTCGGTGAAGACATCGAAAGAAGCACGGGATACTTTAGCAACTACATTTGCCAAGAAGAATGAGGCAACTCCAATGACTTGAGAACGAGCTCTTCTCAATCTCACAGTGAAACCTCACTGTAAGTCAATATTTCTCTAAAGTTATATCATTATGCGAGGAAATATCAAAATTAGATCCTGAAAATGAAATTAGTGAGACAAGAATGAGAAGGATTGTTATTCACGGCTTAAGACCGGAGTTCAAGGGTCTTGTCGCTGCGACTCGTGGATGGCCTAAACAACCAACTCTAGCAGAGTTGAAAATTTTGTTGGCCAATGAAGAGACTTTAGACGATAAGATGTTTGAAGTCACAATGAAAGATGAAGAAGATGCTCTCTTTGGTAATAAGAGAGTCTCTAAAGGACACGGTAGGAGATCGATGAGATCCAATGATGGAGAAGGAAATAGAGAGCACCAGGATTCGAAAAGAAAACAATGGAAGAGTTCCCAAAAAAAGGGAAGCAAAGAAGAGTTTCCAACAAGGGGGAGCAAAGAAAGAACAAGGCACAAGTAGACAAAGACAAAATAACCAGTGCTTCATTTGCAACAAGAAAGGCCATTTTGCTTAAAATTGCCGATACAAGCGAGTTGAAGGCAATATAGCAACATCCACCTATAATGAGCAACAAAGTGAAGAAGAATGGGATCTCGATGTGTCTCTTGCACTAGAGGAGGAAAAAGATCTAATATGAAATACAATTTTGAAAGAAGAGTTGGCAGCCGCATGCATCGATATTCCTAAAGATAAACCATTGTTGCTATCGATAAGTGAAAAAATTAACCAAAATGATTGGATAGTTGACTCAGGTTGCTCTAATCATATGACTAGAGATAAACAAAAGCTGAAGGATGTTGCTGAGTACAAAGTACAAAGGAAGACGAGTTGTGATAACGGCAAGCAATACAAGATTGCCGATTACCCATGTTGGTAAAACAACGATAGTGCCCCACTTCAACAGTAAGGAGATTCAGCTACCAGGTGTCTATTATGTACCAAGGTTGAAGAAAAACCTTTTGTCGATATTACAACTAGCGAGATCCGGCAACTTTGTGGTGTCCAGACTAGATGACGTCAAGGTATATTGCGAAATAAAAATAACAGGTACTCCAATTATGGAAGGTCGACGTGTGGAAGCAGTTTATGTCATGTCAGCACAAGAAGCTTACATTGACAAGACAAGGAAGAATGAAATAGCAAATTTGTGGCATGCTCGTCTAGGACATGTAAGCTACCACAAGCTTAAGATGATAATGAAGAAGTCAATGCTTAGGGGTCTTCCTCAATTAGAGTGAAGTGAAAACACTATTTGTGCTAGATGTCAATATGACAAAGCACACCAACTTCAGTACGAAGAGTCAAAGTATCAAGCCAAAACACCTTTGGAGCTGATCCACTCAGATGTTTTTGGACGAGTCAAGCAACCTTCTATCAGCAATATGAGGTATATGATCTTATTCATTGATGACTTTTCAAGACATGTGTGGGTGGATTTCATGAAAGAGAAATTAGAAGCCTTGGAAAAATTCAAGATTTTCAAGGAGAAGGTTGAAAAGGAAGTTGGCAGGAAAATTCAATGCCTTTGTATAGACAATAATGATGAATATACCTTAGATGAGTTTTTCAAATATTTTCAGGACCAAAGGATAAGAAGGCAATTCACTTGCCCAAGAACACCACAGCAAAATGGGGTAGCAGAAAGAAAGAATCGACACTTGGTAGAGATATGTCAAAGTATGCTACATGCAAAGAATGTGCCACCACGTTTTTGGGCAGAGTGCATGAAGACGATGGTCTATATCACTAATAGATTGCCTCAAGCAAGGCTAGGATTCACATATCCTTTTTAGAAGCTTTGGAATATCCAACCAATGCTGAGTCATTTTCGAGTATTTGGTTGTGTTTGTTACGTATTTGTTCCAGATCAACTACAAAGCAAATTTGATAAAAAGGCACAACGATGCATATTTGTTGGATATGATGATCAAATAAAAGGATGGAGATGTTGTGACCCAATCACTAGCAAATTTTTTGTTTCAAGAAATGTGGTGTTCGATGAGACATCATCTTGGTGGCTTCCTCCAGCAACTCAACTGTTGGACTCAAAGAATAAGGAAGAAGAGTTGAGTCAAGATCAAGAAGTAGCGGAACAATCTCCTCCAACTGAGAAAGAAGAAACACCTAAGAGTACATCAAGAAATCCTTGGAAGACAGGTGTTCACGATGAGACTCCAAATGAGATGCAACAAAGACAAGAAGAAGAAGAAGAAGAAAAAGAGGAAGCTAGTGAACCACAACTCAGAAGATCGAGTCGACAAAGGCGAACAAATCCAAGATATGCAAATGTTGCCCTTGTTGAGATAAAGGAGCCTTTGACATTTGAAGAAGCATCCAAGAGTATTAAGTGGAAGAAAGCCATGCAGCTTTAGAGCAGAATCAGACTTGAGAATTGGTGCCAAAGCCAAAAGGGGTAAAACCTATAGGTGTACAAGATCAAATCTCGTCCTGGTGTGTCCATCGAGAAATATAAAGCTCGATTAGTTGCTCGTGGGTTCTCTCAACAATATGGCTTGGATTACGATGAGACATTTAGCCCCGTGGCTAAAATAACCACAGTTCGTGTTTTGCTAGCTCTAGTGGCTAGTAAATCATGGACTTTGTGGCAGAAGGGCTTGAAAAATGCTTTTCTACATGGAGAAGTTGATCAAGAGATTTACATGGAGCAGCCACCTGAGTTTAAGAGTTAAGACAAGCCTAACTATGTTTGTAAACTAAGAAAAACTCTCTATGGACTCAAAAAAGCACCACGAACCTGGTATAGAAAAATTGCAAAATTCTTAACCAAGAGTGGATATACTATGGCCCCTGCAGATTCAAGTTTATTGGTGAATAATCAAGATAGAAAACTAGCTATAGTGCTAGTTTATGTGGATGACTTGATTATCACTGGAGATGATAAAGAAGAGATTCGCCTTGTTAGAGAAAATTTGGAAACTCGCTTCTTGATGAAAGAGCTTAGAGAATTAAAACACTTTCTTCGACTCGAGATTGAAAAAATAAAAGAAGGCTTATTTCTTGGTCAACAAAAGTATGCTACGGATCTTCTAAAAAGATTCAAGATGCATGAAAGCAAGCCGATATCTACACCGATAGAAGCTAATGCAAAATTATGTGCCGATATCTACACCGAGGAAAATATCTAGATGATGCTACTATGTAAAAGATCTAGATGATGCTACTATGTATCGGCAACTAGTTGAAAGCCTCATATATCTTACAATCACACGGCCTAATATTCCATTCGCAGTTGGAGTCGTTAGTCGATTTATGCAACGGCCCAAGAAACCTCACTTAGAAGCTGTTCGGAGGATAATGAGATATGTAAAGGGCATGATCAACTATGGACTTCTATACAAGAAAGGAACAACATGTAAATTAGAAAGATATTGTGATGCTGACCACGCAAGAGACCGTGACACTCGATGTTCTACTACAGGCTATGTTTTTAATCTAGGGTCTGGAGTCATATCATGGTGCAGGAAAAAGCAGCCTACTGCATCACTATCTATTACGGAAGTCGAGTATCGAGCAGCAGCCACAGCAACTCAAGAAAGTACATGGCTTATGCAGCTCTTAAAAGATCTCCATCAAATCGCTAATTATCCAACACCCTTATATTGCGATAATCGATCAACCATACAATTGGCCGAGAATTCAGTCTTCCACGCAAGGACCAAGGCATGTGGAAGTTCATTATCATTTCATAAGGGAAAAGGTTCTACAAGGCGACATTGAAATGACGTCTATCAAGACAAAAGATCAAGTGGCGGATATACTTACGAAGAGTCTAATTGCAAACAAGTTTGCAGAATTCCAGCAACGACTGGGGATGAGTATAAAAGCTTAACCAAGTAAGAAAGAGTAGTTGTTGAGGGGAAGTGTTGGAATATCAATAACTACTCTAGCTTCTAGAATGCTCTCAAGAATTCCTTATTCTTGGTCCAAAGATTTCTATCTAGAAAATTCTTCACAAGTCTACATGTTTCTAGGATTCTAGAAAATTCTATTAAAGATATTGTATTTACAATCTAGAATCTTTTTAGTGTGCCTATAAATAGGTCTTGGGAGCATTTGTAAATAGCAAGCAAGAGAGATAAGTCTCAAACCTTCAAAGAGAGAAAGCTCTCAAGATCTTGAGTCTTAGTTAGTGTCTTAGCTTCTGCTCTCATTTGTAAGAGTTGTAGTGTCCCAACTTTGTATTGTCTATATTTGTTAATGAATAGCCTTTCAATTTTTAAGTATTGTATCTTTATATTGAGAGCCTGTCACTTAAAAAAAACCAACAATGTTTAGGGTGAAAACTTATACTCCCTCTATCTCATAAAGATAAGCTTACTTTTCTTTTGTATATGTCTCAAATTTTAGGTCAATTTCCTTTTTTAAAGCATAGTTAGCTTGTTATTTTACTAACATACTCATATTTAATGAATATTGAGAAACTAAAATACTCTAAGTTCTAAGAACAATATATTAATATGTGACTTTTATTTTGAATAAATGATCTAGCATTAACAAGGGATACTTGAGAAAAGTATGAACAAAAAATAAATTTTATAATTACATAACTAAATTTCTTAATTTGTGTAAAAAAAGAATAGACCTATCTTTATGAAACGAAGAGAGTATTCTATATTCATTTTGCCGTGTGAACTATGCCATGATCTAGGATGTCATGCATTTTTCTTATATATGAGATATTGAGAATATCAAGAAAGGATCAGATAAGTCACAATATGTAGAGTCTAAAACGGGAAGGTGATTTAAGTCAACAATTTCTTCTTAACTGATTGTGGTAAAGCATGATCAAGTTCTCTAACCTAGTAGTTATTTCTCTCAACAAGGCTCATTTGATCTCCTCTGAAGTGGAGAGACTAGAATCATCTCATGATTTTGCCCAAACTCCTGATTTCATACCAATGAATCGCTCATATATCACTTTCATAGTAGCCAACCATACGATATGTCCAGCAAGCCTGTACCGCATCATGTTTACTTTTAGTTTGGTAAGACAAACTCTTCATTTTCCTTTTTATCATGGCAGCCCAAGATTATTATATTTATTTTGTTCAGCAGGCTCGACTCATCATGTTTATTTTTAGTCTAGCAAGCCAAACTCTATATTTTAGTGGGATAAAATGAAAATGCAGAGTTTAGGCTACTAGACTAAAAGTAAACATGACGCGGTCTAGGCTACTGGACACAATATATATCAAAATTCTTATCATTATTAATCGACACTAAACTGCAAGGAAAAAATGTGCAAGCAATATCACATAATTAGGCATAAAGATACTGTAAAATGATTCAAATGGTTTTGTTCTGTCAAGACAATAACGAGGTGCCATAAAAAAATTAAGAAACAAGGAAAGCATTTCTAATTAAACGTGTTGTGGAGAAAATTAATTGCGACACTTGCATAATTGAGCAGCTTTTCATAACTAAACAAAATAATAAATTTCGCAAGTTACTAATTTCCAATATTTGTGTCCATAATCACATAAAACTCAAACAAATGTAAATATTTTTGCTTCCTATCGTCTATATATAGGAGAGGATGACAAAATAATGGAAAAATAGTTGCTTTGGGTTCAAATAAAAATGCTTGCAATTAGACTAATTTTAGCTTGTGTTGAATGGCACATAAGTTTAAACGCTAGAAAGCAGAAGTCAAATGAAAGCAACTTCTCTCAAGTCTAAATCAAAATTGTTGTATGCTTCGATTCATCTATCAAAGACGTATTTGCAGTAAAATGGACCTCTAATATTATCTTACCTACTTGTTAACTAATTGATGCTTTATTTTCAAAGAATGTTAACTACAAAACACCTTAAAGATGTAATATTCAATTTTAGTTGGATGCCACAAGATGAACTAGTGAAACAAAAAATTTTGTTTAATTGTATGACGCAAATTGAAAGATTAGTATGTGTAGCGTGCATAATCAATGTCATTCACTTTGAACTAATTTTATTTTCGCATGTCTTTTACTTTACAATTTAAACCTCTGTTCTAAACAATTCTGTTCGTATATGATGAATTTAACTCAGACAAACGCATGCTGAAAGCTAGCTCTGTCAAAAGGTACTAATCCAATTAATGTATGTATGTGTATGTACAAATCACGTGCATATTTATCGTTATCTTTTTGTTAATAAGCCAGACAATTTTACAGGCCGTTCAAAGACTGCAAACAACATATAGTGTAATTATCTTAATGTATATATTATTTAGAAAATTGGAACAAGAAAATACTGTGACATAGCAAAGCAAAAATACGTTCGAAACAAATTTTCTTGACAAAATGGCCAAATTCATTTATTCAGGTTCCCGAAGGCATATAGCAGTAGAGAAAATTGCAAGCAGGAAATTAGATATGTCATGATTTGTGAAGGTAAGCTTTATGCTCCCCAAATCTTTTTTATTAACATATTTCTCATGTCATTTTCACAATTACCTTACGTACCTTTGGAATATATAAGCTTAACTTATAATTATAAAACCCAAAAATACTTTAGAAGAGTGTGAGCCATTTACGCCTCAAATGTACACAAACACAACAAATCTAAGCTATTGCCAATATGTAGCCATACCCCTCTATCTCGCATTTAACCACCTGTAAGGAAAACAAATATGTAGGGGTGAGCTTAAAACCCAATGAGATCCATGTATAAAAGCATTTCAAATATATTGTCAAAATATTCATTTTAAAACAAGGTAATATAAAAGAGTAACATTTGGCTCATAAGATCAGATAATAACAAATTCAACAAATAAACACTTCTTGAGAGTATTACGAACGTCATTTGAGAACTAGTAAAGTATTGTGCCATGGCAAAAGTCCTAAAAATTCTCGAGTCTTTCACGCCAAAATTTATTCCATGGCTACTTCACGTCATTTGGTAATTTCAAGAGTTATCCAAGTGATTTTCTGTACACCTTCTTAATCTACGAAACTTCATTGCTGGTTGATAGGTGTCGAGATGCCAAGACAGCTAATAATTGGTGACCAAGCCTGCTAGCGGCTCAGCCAAAGTGGAAATGTACAAGGCAGAACCCAAATCAAGCACTCATACACAAGTATAAGTGCATTTCACAAAACAAGTACTTCCCAATGTGATAAAGTACACAACTAGGTTTATAGCAAATTCAGGCACAATTAATAGAACAATATCAAGTCAAGTAATAATAAGTCACACCATTGAGCTTTTTCAACAAGTCAGATAATTTTTGTAAAAATTGATGTTAATAAATAAAAATAATTTTAAGACACTCATTGGTATATCAAGGTTTATGGATTCTTAAATGCTCGCTCTTGAATTCTCCGAATCACCTATTAATTGGAGATAAAATAATTAATCATCAAATCAAGGTGATTGAATGAAATAATAAAAATTAAAGTATCTTGAAAGAAGATGTTGTAAACACAATTCTAACTCTATTTTCACTCTATCAAATTTCACAAGCTTAATATTCAAATAAACTAGACTCAATTTGAAACATTTTTCATGTGGACAACCAAATTTTAAGCCCAATCAAATCTCTGTCAGAAAGTAGTTCATTTGTTGTCAACATTCTGGTTTCAGTTATACAAAACACTTGCATTCAACTAAGCATGGCTTTTAATAAACAACTTGGATTGCTTTGAAATTTATATAGTTAGAACTATATTTCAAGAATAATTCTTATGAAGAAAGTGAATTCAAATTCTAACAAGAACCAGATCAAAATTGGATCACAACTTGGCACATTATCAACCCTATTACAAAGAGTTGGCTATCCAGCCAAGGTTCGTCGAATTTTGGGTTTAATTTACTCATGCTCAGGACTTGAGGCTTGTACAAATGAAAACTACATTTCAAAACTACAAATTTCATGAAAAGCATCTGCTCAAATTCCATCAAGAACCGATTCAAAATCGTACCTAAATTTTGCTATTTACTAACCTTGCTTACACAGTGTTGGAGTTTCAGTACATTTTGCACAAATTTTGCAATTAATCTACAAAGAACTGAATTGCATGCTTTATATCATCTTAAAGTTTCGTAAATCCAGTTTTTAAATTAACAAGAGTTATTCAATTAGAAATTTTCTACATAAAGTTATAACTGATTTATTAATACTGGTGTAGTAGGACTGTGTGTGCAATTTTCTTCAAACTTCATGCCTTTAGCTTAGTTTTCCTTATTTCCAGGTAAGTTTCTTTGATCCAATTCAACAGGTACAGGGCTTGAGGATTAGTAATATATCAAAGAACAAAAAAGACATTAAATTTGACCTCCCAACCAAGTAGAAATGGACTAATCATTCAACCTGGCTGCTCAAACTTAATCATCAAGCTTTGTTTTGCTCTTTTTCTTTCACTCTTTCTTTTTTGTCCCTCTAGCCTTCCTTGCTTAACTTCTCATTAATCCTCATATTCTCAATTGTAATATTAGCTTAAGTTGTTGTTGAATGTCAGACCAGCAAAAAATAAATTTCTATTCTAAGAAAAATAAGCTCAAGTATAATAGTGAGTAGGGTCGTAGCTACAGCGACCAGTTGATTTATTAATTTCAAATCACAAGATTGGGAGATTTTAAGTAAATTAAAAATAACAAACTAAATTAAAATAAACTAAGAGTGCAAAAATTAAATTGAACTAAATCAATAATGAAGAAGCTCCAGTCAAAGGGTCAATATTCACTCTAATTCAATTAACTAATCATTGATACATGGATAATTTCACACGTTCATGAATGAAATTGGTTGTGGTTATTAATAAGCTCTAACAACTTATCTTTCCTTCTTGTGTCAGTCACCAAGGTAAGACAATTAGTTACTTTTCTAATCAAAAGATAACCCTAGGTACGACCTTAAGATTCAATCTTTCAATAGCATTAAAAATTAGGAAAACTACCAATTTTAATCCACAAACACCTATGAAGTTTCCTTCAAATTAGATTATATATTCTCGTAATATAATCCAAGAGTTTCTATTACAATTGAATTAACTACTTGCCGCTAATACTAAAACCATTAAAAAATTACAAATTTGACGTTTTAGATGGCTACAAATTATTTGACAATTAAATAGTGATCAGTTATTTAATTATTAAAACAATCACGCAAGAATAAACACGATCACCTTGAAATCTAAACAAAGAATATATAAATACTCATGAACGTATAAAATAAATGAACACAAATTAGATCTCACAGTATGGATGAACCAGAGCTTCAATTATCATTCAACTAGAACAGTGCTTTAGTTTCTTCTCATAGAGAAGAAACTAAGCAAAGAAAAATAAAACAACATAGAGTAGAAAGAGAAGAGAAAGAGATCGCTCCCCAAGAGGAGAGAACAGGAATCTTTAGAATTCCCATAGCTTAGCTTTCAATTCACCTTTGACCATTAAATGAAATGTGAATAATCCGTCCTCCTCTCTTTGAAAGAAGGGGTGCTTCCGGTTTTGTTGGTGCTTCAAACAATTTCGTCTTCTCCATATTATTACATCTCTAGAGTCAATAATTTTATATAAGGAACTACTAAGCTCAATCAATTGCTACCGTTACTCTTCATTTTTCTATTGAGCATTCTTAGATTGAGAGGCCGTTCTTCTTTTTATTCTCACATATTCATATTTTTGTTACCCTATCCTAATCAGAATCCCATAACAATAGCAATTATGTCCTTAAAAATGGATTTCTAATTGTCTCATAATTACTTCCGAAGAGATAACTAATTGTAATTGACAGTAGATAAAAGATAATCCCTAAAAATCAACTGAAACTTGAGTTGTTGATTGAAAATCCATTTTAAATCCTGCATCTCAGGTTTACAAATACAATGTGCCTATGCCTTGCAGACGGAAGTCTTCTGGAAAATTGGCTTTTTGTTCCAATTTGCACCCAATTGCCTACCAACAAAGCCACATACCAAAAATGAATAGAATCAAGCATTAACTACTACATTTAACCAAAATTAGGTGCAAATATATACAAATTATATGTAAGTTTAGCTCTCTAACAGTTGTCTTGAGCTGCTTGTAGCAACAGGGTGTTTCACTATTTCCTTTCTAAGAGAGTAGCACGTGCTTAAAATGCCATCTCCAGCGTGCTGGTCTCCTGCCATCTTTGACCATTCTTCCTTGCGTTTTTATTGCTTTTGATCATTAGTTTTTTGACTTAATTAGAAGCTGGTTCAATACCCAATTCACAGTAACTAAATTATTAAATGTTTGATATATACTTAGTTCATGACCGCCATGGAGCATAATTTTGCCTTGAGATTTTCAAGCGTGGTGATTTAATAACTAATATCACTAATAAATTCACAAACACCTCTACATATTCTAACTTTAATATTGGTATAAACAAATATAATAACGACTAAATAATTGAAATTTGTCAAGTTGATTATGAGCCCTCACACGCATCCTAGAAAATGATACCGTAACAATTTTCTGAAAAAACTTGCAAAAATTATTATCCGTATGAAGCTTTTTTTTTTTTTTTTACATTATTTTGTTAATTTTCTGCAAGAAGCAAAACAGAAACGATATATAAAAAACCAGCCATTGTCCATCCCTTTCTAATTTACCTAAATATAATAAAACATATATATTTAAAGGAACAAATTGTGAATTCTCTTCAACAAAAAGAAAAAAATTTTAGCGCAGCAGCTTTTTCAGTTATACATGGCAAGTCGGTTCTGTGGACCCCTCCAACTCAATCCCCTCGTCAGCAAGACGCTTCTCCTTGTAAACGTACCATTTTGCACAAATCAAGAAAAACATTAAATTCAATGCGCTCAAAATCGCTAAAAGCCAATAAAAATCGTAAAGTTTTCCTTGGTTAAGATTATCAGCTAAACCACGCCTTCTTATTTCCTGTCACCTTATGCACTATAGTAACCAAAATTGTGCTAAAGAAGAACCCTAATGAAAGCGTGCTCAAGAACAAACCAGTGCTAATTGTCTTCATCCCTTCAGGGCATTCTCCTTAGGAAAAAATCAGAGCTGTCCAACATATATGAATGCCTCCCCAGCCCCGACGAAGAGAAACTGAGGTATCAGCCAAAAAACACTCAACGGGAACTGGAGTCACTGAATCATTTTTTAGGCCATGAGACCATGCAAGCATGCAAACGTTTGATCTCAATTGCTGAGGCAACAACCATTGCTAGTATAGATAAAAACAAGCCAACACCAATTCTTTGAAGTGGAGTGAGGCCAGTAAGGATTTTTGAGTAGCTTTTTGCAAATTGGCATGATGATTCGGATCATAAGTTGGGACGATTAAAAGGATGCTACCGACATAAAAATCCGGCCATTGATGCAGAAGGGATTTGGAAGGAGTTGATTTTCCGTTGCATTGTGGAGGCTTGGGAACTGAAAATGTCGTCATTTGGGCATGAACAGTCCAGAACATTATTGTTGTTGCCCAAATTGGTAGCATTCTGATCACCAATTTTACTTCTTCAACATCTGTTAGAGTTGAAAGGTACCACTTGTTTATCGCAGTCTTGCTAATGGACATCTCAGGATCCTTGATTGCGGCCTTGTCCAAGAAACTGCAGGAAATTATACAGTCATAATCAAATTAGAAAGCAGTGAGAGACTAATGATTGTCAATTGGAGGCCTAAATTTAAGTGCCCTGTCCTACCAATTCATGGAAACCACTAAAGAGTGCATGTAGCATTCGCATTCTTGTAAGCTCAATAAATAGATAGGAGGATGTCGGATATCATGTGCATAGTCAAGACCATGGTTTAAAGTCACAGTTACGTCTTGTACCGTTCCACGTTGGACTTGGTATATAGGTCGCGGTCGCGGTCTTGGTCTTGGCGAGACGCATATTTTAAAATAATTTTTATTTTAAAAATAATAAATAATCATTCAAAATATTTAAAAAAATGCCAAAAAAATGAACTAAAAGATAGTCAAGAAAATATTTAAGCTTCACTATTTTTATTGATATAAAAGAAAGGTATATACGGATGCTATCACAAACAAAATCAAAATAGACTCATAAAAACATAAAATCAAAATAGCACAAAACATAATTTTCAAAGTAATAATTATAGAAGTAATAAAAAAGTAGTCAGAAGACTCAAGTTTTTCAGGGCATGCCCATGCTTTATATCTATCTTATTGAAAATAAAAATGTCAGAAGACATTTTGTGATATAGCATTCCTTTATTATATGACTAAAGTCTTTTGTAAATTGGTTGTTGAAAAAGTAATTTTTTATTTTTTATTTCCTAATCAAATTAATTTCCTATTTCTTTTTCTTAATTAAAACTCTAATTTTTCTTTTTCCTTTTCTTTTCTCTAATTCCCCTACCCCAGCCCCAGCTCTCTTCCTCTCACATAATTCCCCTAAGGGACCCCTTTTCTCTCTCTGTCTTTCCCATTTCTCTCCACCGACCACCCTTTTGTCTCTATTCCCCCCCCCCCCCACGACCACCTCCCTATTATCTCTATTTCTCTCTAATTCAGCCTTCCCTCTCTTTCTTGTCTAATCTTCTGCCTAACCTCCTTCCCTCCCATTCTCTCTCTATCTGCCAACCGCCACCATCCCCTACCCACTATCCCTCTCCACCTGCCACCTCCCTCTGCAAAAATAGAGTGATATTAAGGCCCTTAGGGACCTTTATGAAAAATTAAACCTTCTTGGGCCATTGTGTGCTTTGTAAGAAGTAGTGTCCTTAGTTGTAAATTCTTGAAACTCAATTTTTGCCCTAAAGACTAAAATCCCCTTTTCATTTTCCTTCACTTTTCCTCTTCCCTTTTGAAAGAATTCCTCTAAATTTCTTCCCACTCCCTCTACCCATTGAAGGAGGAATTGAAGGGATTTCATCTCCAAAGGAAATTAGTGGAAGCCACTTTGAAGCTTTCTCCCCAAATCCCCCTCAAGGTAACTCTTCTTCCTACTTTTTAGTTCCTTCACAATTTGATTATTTTGCTTGGAAATTCGAAATCATGGCTTTGTTGATGCTATTAGACTATGTTGTTCTTGGAATAGATGATTGTAGTAGTAGTGCTTGTGAGTTATGATGAATGTGTGAAGTGGGTGAGTTAGAGATTTGAAGAATTGGGTATGAGATTTTGGTAGATCTTGTGTGATTTTGAGAATGATCTATGAATATGTTGCTTAAGATGTTAAGATAGTGTTTCCTTACCATATTGTGCCTTATTTGAAGCTATTTTGGTGTTAGATTGTGTTGGGTTGAGTTGAGAGAGTCGGATTTTGGATTTTGAGCAGTTGCAGGCCGTCTGCTGGGTTCATCCGCGGTGCCATCCGCGCCGCGGATGAGACCGCGGCTCGTTGCAGCAGCCTCTCTGGGCTCATCCGCGGTGCCACCTGCGCCGCGGATGAGGTGCCGCTGGCTCTGACCTAAGCCGTGACCTCAGCCGCGCCGCGGCTGGAGTCGCAGCTGGGTACTGTAGCTGCGCCGCGGCTGACGCCGTGGGTAGTATAGTTTTTGCCTCTTTTCCTCTTTTTTCGTGTTAAGTTAGGCTTAGGCCTCTTTTATGGTTTCTTAATAGAATCAGTATGTGATACAAGTCTTCTTTGTGTATTATAGATGACGACGGCGTTTACCCTTATTCCGACTATTTGAATTAGTCTTGGAGTGAGGTAAGTAGCAATGGATTCTCTTTGCCTTGCAAATGTTTTAATGATGAGAAATGAATGGGATGATATTTTCCTTATATAAATGGGCTTACGTTTGGTTACTTTGGTTTTCTATGAAATAAGTCATGTGGTCTAATGAATTATTGGAATGAATACTTGATTGAGCTCTTGTATGTGAAATGGTTATATGACGGGACTAGTTTCCTAAATTGGTAATGGTAGCAAATTATTTTGAACCGTACTAACCGGGTTATAGTTAGTCTTGAACCGCACCAACCGGGTGATAGTTGGTTTTGAACCGCGTTAACCGGGTTATAGTTAACAATTGGAATTCCAGGGTCATGTGTCCACTAACTACTTGAGCTCTCTTTTCTTTGAATTGCTTTATGCAATGTTTGAACGTGTATGGTTTTGACTTGACCACATGTTATGAATGTTTATGACTTTGATTTTGATTTGGAAATGTACCTATGTATGAATAGCAAACTTAAGCCCCAAAGAGAACCTCTACTACTTACTGGGTGATTATATCACTCACTCTTTTGTTTAACCCCGCAGGTGATGAATTTGTTGAAGGTGATTGGACAGATTTTTGGGCCTCATAGTCTTAGTTAGGATAGACATGAATGAGGTTATTTTTTATAGCATTGATGTATAGCCATATTTTTGTATGGATTAGGTTATACATACTTTCCCATCTATTTTTGTTATTGGGGAAGAGAATTGTAATGAATGTTGTATACCTTTTGATGATGAATGAAATGGGTTCTTTTGGGCATCTTAATATTTTGGAGCCTTATGTTATGTTTAGATGATTATTGTTTTGGTTTAGCCTTGTGTCCTAGCTTAGCCTAGGGCATGGCGGGTGCCACGTCTCAGGCACGGGGCGTGACAAATAGCCCCCGCGTTCCTATGCCTATGATTTGGTGGTTTGTGTAGTGGTAGCTGTGATTTGGTGGTCAATGGCTATGGAGGGCGGCTGTGCGGTGGTGGGTTTTTGGTGGTCACTAAGGTGGCTTTATTAGTGGTTGAGGGTGGAGATGATGGTATCAGAAGGTTTTTTTTTGGGCTTGGCCTGCGTTGACTCGGTTGACTCAGTTGCAACTCAGTCTGAGTCAACCGAGTTCTGGCAAGTTCTCGATGAATCTTCTGTTTTCAAGTAAAATCAGAGCGGTTTCAGACCGGAGGCCTTCGTTCAGGTGACAACTCGACCTATTCATCGCTGACTCGGCCTAGTCTTTGAACCATGGTCAAGCCAGTAGAATATTTGATAAATTTTTTGGTATTATCATATTTAATTAAGATTCAAGAATGATTTTTCAAACATCCCTTGAGACACTCATTAAATAATTGGCAGTTGCCTCACATGCTTTCAACTACACCGTCCAAAATCTCGGAATGATGAAAAAAATGCCATCCTAAACTTAAGGTTTAGATTATAATTATTAAAATTAAGCTGAAGATACATGCCTTGCTTAAGAGTTTTCGGGCTAGATAAGAGGGATGTTATATTAATTATCTACAGAAAAGCTTAACACCCAATTATAGTAGAAGTTTTTAGTGCACGCACGATTCATACTAACTCTACCGAAGAATTTTCCATTATGACTCTAAAACGATGAAACGGAGGTTAACAGCACTTACAAAGGTGTATATACCAAAAATACTAAAGATGCATATTTTGCTTACCGAAACTGCTTGGTGTGAGGCAAGCTCTTCTTCTTCTCTTTGTGTCCCTCTGTAGGAATATCATCAACATTAAAGAGAAGGGATGAATCAGGTGGTAACTCTAAGTGCCTCTTCCTCCAAGCTGCCACAAAAACTGAAGCAATTTGTGTTAATGGGCTACCCACAGGTTTCTTGAAGCGGTAACGCCTGGTACCTGATAAGAACACCACCAAACCAAGCACAATTGCACATGCACAAATTCCATAACCCCATTTTCTACCAACATTATCCTGGATGTATACCATAATGGTCACAGCGCAAAGTGATCCCACACTTACAAAGAAAAAGAACCAGTTGAAAAAATTTGTCATTTGGTTCCTCTCTTTCTTTTCCGAATTGTCAAATTGATCTGATCCAAAACCAGAAACACTCGATTTGATGCCGCCGGTTCCTAGTGCCGTGAGATACAATGCTATGTACAGAACCGAAAGCTGCTTGTCACTTGCTGGTACACATGAACTGCTGTCCAGGGCACATTTTGGTGGTCTAAGGCTTGGAATTATGGTTGAAATTGTAAAGATAGTTACACCCTGATCAAGAAGGAAAAGAAATACATATAAATTCCTTAGTGTTTTGAAACATTTATAAACGTTAATTGTTTTACTTTCTTGATTTGCTTAAGAGGATAAATCTATCCTGAAAGCTGCGCAGTCGCAAGATGGATCAGTTGAATCCTTTGAAAAGTAGAGTCCCTTAATTTTCAAAGCATCCAACACTGCGCAGTCGGCAGGATTAGAATTTCAAGAATTTGTTTTTTAATATTTTCCATGTTGCTTTTTACAGGCACACAAAGTACACTGTCTAAACCTCTGTATGGTATTTTCGAGTTTCCTCAGCACAGTTAGTATGATTAAACTATAAATCCTACTAGTAGCTACTAGCAAGATTATTGTTTACTTTTTCAGTCTTTCTCTTCATTGACGATACAAAATAGATTCCACTTCATTATCAATCTTCCTCTTCATTTTTTCAATATACAAAATTAATTTTTCTATTCACAAGTTGTCTAAAAGGAAGAAAAAAAGTATTACTTAATGACCTCCAAAACATGAATTACCTACCATCGCTTGAACGGTTGCAAAACTAGCAATGGTCAGGTACCTGTAAAAGTTAGTATAAATAAGCAATGAGATAAGCTATGATTTTGACTGATAGTTGCTGAACAACAAAAGGAAAATAGATATCAACCTTCCCAGATATGTATCGGCAATGAAACCACCAAACAAACACAACATGAATGAGGTTCCAAAAAAATTAGTTACAGTATTAGCTGAGGACGCATTTCCGAAATGCATTGTCCCCCTCAAGTAAGTGACAAGATTAACACCAATGCCTAGAGTTGTCAACCTCTCGCAAACCTCAACCCCTGAAGAAACAAAAACCAACCAGATAGAAAAAATCAGACCAGAACCTAATAGCCTTTGAAATAAGCAAATTTGCTGAGGGAATTTAAAAGTAAAAGGGACCTAAAATCATCGCGGCACTAGCCCAACCACCGGTGGTGGACCTTTGGACTTGACGACCTTTGCAGTCCCAGGCATCCGGAAGAGTTTTAGCATCTTCTTGAGTTTCTGGAAGTTCCATTTGTTCTTCTCCAGATATCTCTAACTTATGCAGGAGTGGATATATATTGTTGCAGAGGTACCTAATGAAGGCTTCGATCAGCAGATGATGACAAACTATAGCCTCTTTAGTTAGTTTGAGAAATAAAGACTAAACTGTGGTGCATTTAAACCCATCCCATTGTCCTTTTATAGATGGGGGTTAGGAACCCCACAGCATTACTGCTTCTCCTGTCTTCTTTTTTTTTTTTATAACATTGATAATGGTACTGAAAGTTTAGATTCGAGTAATTGAGCCGGAGGATTTTCTATATTATTTTGATTTCTTCAATCAAATTTCGTTCTTGATTTAATGTTATCCAACATGGGTCATTGAAAAAATTTATTTTGATTTCTTCAATCGATTTTCCTTCTTGATTTAATGTTATCCAACATGTGTCATAGAAAAAAATTATTCATACGTGCAGCAAACTTTTCACATTTGACCGGGCTGTTCTGATAGAGAATAGAAAGAGACAAAAACGAATCATTTAATTCGGTGATCTTCAACCCCACAATTATGTGTAATATTTTCGTCTTTTAGACGATAAGATAGTAGTGAAACGAATTAGGAGCCGTACCACAATCTAACTGTAACGAGCGATATAGAAAGTAACAATAGGGTATAAAACATCACAAACATCAATAAGAGATTAACCTATGTTTTTAATTTTTTTTTTCTTTTGAATGCCAAAATCTATATCATGCACAATCAGATAAACTAGCGGTTAGTACTTCTTTTGGTCGGCCATTTATGTTATGCATAACCATGATATGTTTGCTTCATGAGATGACACATAATTAGATTACTAATATAATGTCATTTAATGTTTGGTTTGCATCATAAACATGAGGTTATTTATCCTATTTAACAGAATCAATTTTTATGTGGGATAAAATGATCTCATGAAAAGGTGGTATTAGTCATTCTAAAATGACTCTTAGATGAGATAAATTAAATTGTTGATTAATTTATCTCTACCACCACCACGTACCACGTACCACCACCATACTAATTTCTACTTCCATCACTAACTACAACCACTGCATTTCACTATTACCACTAAGCACTACCATCAACAATTCCAGGTAACACTACAACATGACAGGAAGATTGAAGTTCGATTAATCTACGTCAGATATTATTTGCATTTGTGCATTACAATTAACAGTAACTGGATCGAGCTATGTATATTTATAAGCTATATCTTCCCGTCCAACTTGAGTGCAATAATACCAATTGCATGGCACAAGACTTCGAGGTGTTTGTTGGCTTGCTTAAGTTGGTCAGGTTCAGGGGGTGGCTGGTCAAAAAGTGTATCACAACCGTTAGGCGAATCGAGGGCTAATATAGATTCGTCGTAAAGATCTAAATAATCTTTCATCTTCAAGAGTCGAGTACATTCTTCAAGAGATTTGTTGGCATCGTCACAATCCTCCAGACATGTATCATATCTCAAATGCAGCTCAGGATCAGTTGTCTGTTCTTTGAGGGACTTTATCAAATCTTTATGTGGTTCGATTTTGGATATTGCTAAATTGATTACGATTTGACCCAGTGTAGGAAGATCTCCAGTATCAGAACCTGGTTGTGATCTTATAGCTTCTACACAGTATTTAGGATCGATGGTCTCTCTGGAGCAAACCTCATCAACCAAGTCTGCTTTTGTTGTTGAACACAGAAATGAGCTTAGAGAACCTGAAAGCAAACCAAACATCACTAGTACATAATTACTACGAAAAATAACACTCGAAGAGATCAAAGCCATTCTGATATCTAGGCTTTAGCTTGATTGACCTGACTCTCAATTTTACTGTTTTTCTAATTTCATGTTCTTTAGTTGCTACTTATATATATAGGTTGATAGAATATACGACTAAATTTATGAAGTATATAACATATGTGCTACTGATTCCCTATCTGCCAAGAAGCTTAATTAGGTAAGATGCAAAAGTATTAGTTACAAATTACTATAGAAATTGTCTTTTTGGGACAAAACATGGTAAGGAGTTAATAATTCCAGATTCACCATGGTCAGGATATTAATTTTTCTTTTGTACTTATCTTTTTTGGAAGTACTTGTGCTGTTATGATAACGGTGTTGAAACTAATATAGGCAGACTCTACTTCCACTTTTAAACCACTTAACAAACTGAATGCATTTTTGTTTTTATTCCTTAACGGAAGCCACATCATAAAGGGTAAGTCACTAAGTAACAAGGCATTCCAAATACTAGGCATGGCTTTGAAAGAATTTCAAGAATATTATGTATATGCACAATCTTTTAAATAGAATGCAATTTTATTGTGAGCAAAAATACAGTAGCACTTAGAGTCTTAATAGAAAATAGGCAATTTCATTTACAAAGACTATAACTTTCATATCAAATTGCACAATGTGATTGAAATAAACAGAATCACGTGAGTGATAGGACATTCTTTTTTAGAAAAAATTGAATAAGATGAAGAAAATCGTAAAACATAATTTTGTTTCCAGTCCGCTGGCCAACCATTCTGCGTTTTATTCTGAGAGGTAGTATAAGTTTTGCATTACGTACCATTTCAATACAGAAGATTTCATTAAGAGCAAATGATTGCTGATTCAGAAAGCAACTTGTTAATGGACCCCATAAATATATAAATATATGACAGATGTTTTTTTTTTTTATCAATCACTATTGTATTATAAGTTTGTTACCTTGCACAAGTGAGATGAAACTCCTAATAGTGTGTTGGGTGAAGTTTCAAATTATTTGCCATACATAATTTGTAGATATGCCTCCCTGAAATTTATCTAAATCTTCCCCCCCCCCCCCCCGGGCGGTAAAACCTCCTAACTTTTGTCCCACGTCAGACAGAAAAAATAAATTCTCCGTAATGGTCCTTACAAAAGAATCTTTAGTAAAACCTCTATGTGCCGCATCTACCAAGAGCGCCATTTGGGTCCTTTGGGCCTTAGTTTGCGTGGGTTATCTTGTTTTGTTTTATTTGGGTTGCTGCACTGTGTTGACCATGGAGTTATTTGAGCTGCTAAGGTCTTTCGTGTATTTTAACCTCACTTGTATTTTTAGGTGGATTGTTAGGATTTTTAATATATTTTGGTCTCACTTATATTTTTTTCTTTTGGTCTTTAGTATGTTTTGGCTTCATCTGTATCTTTTAGTTTCTTTTGGCCATTAAGGTCTTGTTTGGCCTTCATTATATTTTGACCCCGCTTGCATCTTTGAGTTTGTTTTGTCCTAACTTGTATCTTTGAATTCCTTTTGTGAGTTTGTGCAGTGTTCTCCATTTTTGTATTCCTCTCATTTGTGGATGTAGGACATCTTGACTACTCCCTCCGTCCTATTTTGATAGGTTTGTTTTCCTTTTTTATCCGTCCCAAATTATAGTCTACTTTGAATTGAAGAATGTAATTAATTTTTAACTTCTCTAAAATGCCCCTATTTAATCAATTTGTTATAAGTGAGTGGTGCATAGTATACCATGCATTCATATATCAAATAGAATTAATTTGACTTGTGGTGTAATTTTCTATTTGTATTTAATGTAAATATTTAATGATGGATATAAGGGTATTTTAGAAATCATAGATTAATTTATTCTTTCAATAAAGTTAACTAACTTTTCTTAAACTGTGCGAAAAAACTTGTAAGCCTATCAAAATGGGATGGAGGGAGTATTTGAAAATCATTGTGCTGCTTTGTTTATCATTTTTTTGTATTTATCTTTTCATCGTCAATTTTGGTAATTTCCAGGAGTCCTAAATCTTAATTTCGTAACAAACTGTTAACAAACTGGTATCAGAGTTCCAACCTATTTTTAACAAAATTACGGTTACAATGAAGTTTGAAGTAGTAATGTCTTGGAGTCTTAATTTTCTAACAAACTTGTACCAAAGTTCTAGGCTATTCTTTAATGAAAATATAGTTACAATAAAATTTGACGCTGATAAGATTGGGTTTCTTTTGTAAGTTCGTGCAATATTCTCCACTTTTATATTCTATTCATTCGTGGATATAGGTAATTTTGATCCGGATTATGTTAAATTTATTGTGTTGCTCTATTTATCATCTTTTATGTTTATTATCATTGCAAAAATTTTGTTAATTTTATAGATCCTATTTTCCTAACAATCTGGCTTTTCTAAGCAGCATGTCCTTTAACTTTTGAGTCTATGTTTGTACGTCCTGTGGATATAAGCAATCAACACTAACAAAAACAACTGCTCGCCATTGACTTGAATTGAAGGCAAAAATTGGATGTAGCAACGAGTATCATTTTTCCCCATAAAGCTTCTAGATAGCGAATAGACATTTGAGTATAAAAGAAGAAAACAGAGAGCCCTTTTTCTCTTCTTTTGCTTTCATATTGTTTAGGGGATTGGAAAGCTGGAAATTGGAAGTATATGACGATGACGGAGTTGTTGAGACAAGGGAATAAGGATAATGAAACTATTCTACTGTTCACACCCATGTTTGAAGCAAATAACCTTGCAAAAGCATGCTTTTTGCAATTTTAAAGTAAAAAATTGCAGAATCCAGTATAAATCCAAATATTTACTTATTGACCTTATCTAATTCGAACATTTAATTTACAAAACTTGTAAACTTTCTAAAGTGATTCTTTAATTTTTTAACAATGGTATTTTTTTAAGTGTTCCATTATATTATTTGAGTTTAGTTTATTTAAAAATGTAACTAGTTTAGTAATTTAATTAAATCTTAATTTTGTATCGTTTAAAAATGAGCTAATTTTAATAATGCATTAAAAATATCAAATTAATTATTTCCACTATACCTTGGCTTTAAAAGTATTGAACAATGCATAACTTCAGAATTTTGAATTGTACTTATATTTTTTAAAATAGTGACAACATCACTATCCTTTATTGTCAGTCCAAAACACTACATGATCCAAAACTTATGTAAAAGATTAAATTGAGTCACACTAAAACCCGAAGGGAGTTTATTGCACTTAATCTTTTAAGATAAATTTTTCATTTTTTAACAGACCTAACAGCACAATAACTTTTGACCATTAATTAGACGATTAAAATGGTACAAAACTAAAGTTAATAGACTATAAAAGTAAAGTTAATAGGCTATATACTTCAAAACACCTTAAACGTTAAAGGGGTTTACCGTATTTAGCCCTTTTATCAATGAATTGTTTTGTGCTTTTGGAATACACGTACAGCGCACGTGCTTTCGTTTAATTACATATAAACGAACTGATATGGATGTCTAGATTATACCTCACCTCATAATATAAGAGTGTTAAAATCATGTTACTAAATGGCTAACAACATAAGGGATGCGGAAAATAAATTTTAAGTGAGAAGGAAAAGTTGTGAAGGAATCCTAGAAGAAACTACTACCTTCTTCCACCCACCCCACCACCCCTTCCCCCAAAAAAAAAAAAAAAAAAAACCCAAAAACAAAAGAATACCAAAAAAATGCTATCTTGACTAGAAGAACCGGAAGCATATTCTCCAATTAAGCTATTTTTAATTTCACATTTTATTGGAGTCTCAAGCTAACAATTGCTTTCCTCACACGTACAATGAGACTTGCAAGTTTGTAAAGAATTCTTATGAAAAAATGATTAGACTCCTGGATTGTGATACAAAGAATCAACCATTCTGGAGGACCAGCAGCATTGAGAGTTTCGAAAACAAGATGTGGTGTTAGATTCATTAGCAGACAAAGATAGAATTTGTATTACCTAGTACAAAACTTGAAAGATGCACTATAAACTAGTCTTCATATTTTGGATTTGATCTAAGTTTGTAATGTCCACGAACGAGTGAGATTTTGATTTGTTTTAATTTTTAATTTGATTCATTACTTTAGTGATGGATTTTAATATCTGTTGTTTTAATAAAATGATATCCAAATTATTGTTTTATGGCATAAATAATTTAGATCTTTGCACATCCTCAATCTATCTTCTTTACATGTAATCATCGAAAAACTATAGTTTATAAATTAAAAGATTAAAAAAACCGTAATAAACGAGATCTAAAAAAGAATAATACAAAATAAAAAAAGTTGAAAATTTATTGATGTTAATAAATTAAAAAATAAATTATATAAAAAAAGAAATGTATATTAAGGTTAAACTAAGAACACTAAATGATATTTAAAAAAGCAATTGATTAATAAGGAAAAGATAGTTAAAAAATAATAAAATAAGATTTATTGAGTATTTGGGTGATATCAAAATGGAACCAACCTATTTTAGTCCCTGATCATATTGATTCCATGACAAATATGGGATTGTTGCCCATTTGCCATCTCTAGTTCAAACAAATTACCCACAAGATTTTTGAAAATTATTTTACCAAAAATTAATGTACATTTTATTTTTTGACACTTCTTTTGCATACTAAAATAATAGCTAACTTTTTTATGGAGGAATTCTTCTATGGTCGTCATCCAATTATTTGAGGCCAATTAACCCTTATTGACTCGGTGAATAATTATTTAATTTTCAAAAATTCAACTATTAAAACTTGTTTACGTTTGCAATCAATTCTTAATTTTTTAATAACATGGTTTTAATGTTAGCTCCAAGGAAGAAGAAATTTATCGATTGAGATTTGATGAAACTCTCTTTTTGCATCCTTTTTTGAAAGGAAAAGAGGGATTGGATATAACAAAATCGATATCGATTAAAAGAAAAATAGAAAATAAAAGAGGAAACCTTGATTTTAACTAAAATGTCTATGCACTTGGTAGGGTGGTAACTGGTGCATGCCATTCAGATGAAATAAAAATAGCACACAAATGTAGACTCCACTATAGAAATTAAACCATCTGAGTTTAACAAGTGGAAAAATTATTAAGAGCTATTGCAATATTCGAGATGTTTTTTCGTGCAAGTTATTTAATGATATAAAACTAAAGTTCGATATAATTCTATTGTACTTATTGGCCTTAAAAATGATATTTTGGACATCCATTACTGTTTAACAACACAATGGCACTTTCTAACTTTGTTACCGACGTGAGAATTCTTTGTAAAGGGCACGTTGGTATCATAATCATTGAGTATTACTATAAAAGAACCATTCTGAATTTGTTTCATCACTAGACATGGTGTAGATGTGTTAAAACAGCGTTACCAAACAATAAATGATAATGTAACAGATGTAGCCATGAGACTTCGAGGGAAGGGAAAAGTTACAAAGTGTTCCTATTTTTGGGAAGCTAAATCCACGAGTTGCACGGTAGTAGCACGTGTTCTTGCCAAACATTTGTCCACAAAATCAATCATGATCTATGCCTCAAACGATGGTATACAATGAACATCTTGATTTCTTAACTTAATGAAGAAAACATACACATGCATCAGTTTGTTATTTTCATATGGTGAAAAATTATACGACTGATTTTGTGTACATGTGTCTTAAAATATCCTCAAGGGCTTAATCTAAAGAGAGTCTTTCTCACTCTCAATTTCATCATAATCATCCAATAAATCTAAGTCATCACAAAATTTTTAACATTATCAATTACCGTATGAAATATCAAGTTTCCCAGTCCTTACTCTCAAGCCTAATCAAGACAAAAGCTTTAACCCCAAAACTCACTGTCCCACGAACTAAATCCCTCTTTAAGGCCTCCATTATTCAAAGATCAAAAAACAAAATGAGTACATATTTCAATGAGAAGAAAAGAAGGGTAGAAAATCTATTTTGTAATACACAAATTATATATGGCTCATATTTGATTATTGGTACTGGAAAGTTTACCTGATTGAAGTGGTGTATCCAGAGACTTTATGGTAGGCAGTCAGCGATAGAGAGAAAGATCAGACTAATCCCCTTATTCGGTGGCTACAATCGATTGGGGGCTTAGGTTTAGCGGTTGGAAAACAAATGGAAGAGGACAGATTAATTCATAATTGGGTGAAAGGTGAGTGGCAATGGATGGGAGTGTAGGGCTTTTTACGCCTCCAGAGGGTGGAAGAAGGAGTTTTGAAGAAAATGGGAACCTTTTTAGCATCGATTTAAATTCAACTTACTGGACATTGGGGTTAATTTTGAGCATCTGGTAGGCAATAGGAAAAGGTGTCAAACCAATAGCAAAAAAGTAAAAATTATTTTGACCTATCCAAACGGGATGTGTAAAAAATGTTTCAAATAATGCTCAAATTATCAATCCAAATAATGCCAATGTTTATTAAAATAAAGCTATCCAAACATGACACCTCAGTTTGCAGAGTGAGTATTTTCAGATCAATATTACTATCAATTAGATATGCTTTTAGAAGCGTTGAACCAAATGCCATAGCTTGCAATGCAATTTAATGATACATAAAAATCCTCCTCCTACAACAAAATATACAGACAACCCTTTTGATGTACAGCTCAAGGAAGCTCAGACCAAAAAGCGCTAACTACCATAGAAATTAAAAGCTACTGAAGTGTGTTTTGTCTCTTTATCTAGACAAAGTCAGAAACGTTGATAAGATACAATATTCGAAGAACATATATACAATCATTTCATTTTGTTTTTAGAAAAGCATAAAGTAAAACCTCCGCGAATAAATATTTTAACATTCATGATCTTGGTTGATGTCATCAACAAATTATAAATTTTCAGATGAATCAAAATGTTTAAAACAAATCTGGAAACGTACAGATTGAAGAAAAAATAAATTCTTCAAATTTTATTTGCACCCGCAGTGCAAAATTTACAATTTAAATAATTTATTTCTCTTACATCTCACCATTTATGTACAATAATTTAGCATTTTGGTTAAACCTTATTTATGACAACGCTATCAGGATCAGGACTAAGGAATGTATTCATAAATTCAAAGAAGACAAGGTATCCTTATCTTCTTATATTTCTATTATCCATTCTAATTATATTATGAATAATGATGTATAATGATTCATATTTTAGGATGATAAGACCTTTATTAATGATCATTGTATATATTTTTTTCTTTTGGACACTTCTTTTGCACGTCCAAAGACCATTTAAATTGCAACGATTTCCAAAAACAAGATTTTAGTAAATATTGAACACGTTATCCAATCTTCGTTTCATCTCACATGATTGCAAATCTAAAAAACGCTACAATTATATATTTTTCAATACTCCTCAATTTTTTGAAAAAAAAAATAAGAAATCCAAACGGGACCTAATTCCATTGTAATGAAACACTTTTTATACTGAAAAATCATGTTAGCATAAAGATGCATTAATTCAGAAATAATTAGTAACATGAGAAAGAAAATATATTCCCAAAATATCAAAATCCTTGAACGAAAAGAAAACTAAAACGCTGCCAAGATGATCCAATTTCAAGATTGTGAAAGCCATCCAGAAGTAGACGTAATGTTGTTCCCATAGTTAATATAACTTGTTCTAATTACCAAGATACTCACTTTCAGAGTCTGCGAATTGGTGGGAACAAGCTTCATTGCTATTCTATAAATTCTTCTTTATTTCTCCAAGTGCCCTCCATCTTTTCTTTTCTACAAAAGAAATCATCCTTTCAGGGTAGGCCAGTAATTTGAAGGGAAATCGATGTGCAACTGGATTTACATTTATGTAATCCTCCCATTGCTTTTGATTCCACTTGATCTTGTTGGCCAATGGATTATATTGACCTTTTTTTTTCGTGTCTGTGTACACACACGTGTATGTGTGTATATATACACGTGTATATGCATGCATGTGTGTGTGTATACACATGTATATGTATATATATACATGACTAAGGAGTCTCTCAAGTATCATTTTTTACAAGTTCACGATCTAGATTTAAAGGTCAAAATTTGAAAGATGATTGAATCAGTAAGGCCACCAATGGCCTCAAAAATGATGTCCATAATGCTAGATAATTATACCATAATAATACCATAATAATGGATAGTTACACCGTGTTTAACTTACAGAAAATAGAAAAGGAGTAAATTGTGAGGATGTGTGCGCGATATATAGAGACACACACGTGCATATATGTATGCATGTGTTTATCCATGGATTCAACAATTACATTAATTGTTTTATCTTTCAAAACTGACAGTCTTTTCCCATAATTTACTCGTTAAATTGCCTGAGGCCGCATGCTCCTTAGATGCCTCTTCCACACAATCGTATTGGAAAACAGCACGAAGTTTAGGATCATCGCAACTGCAACTGTTAGTTCTATATTACCCTCCTGAACTATGTGCACGAGATCCGCCCAGAAAGTTCTCCCATCCATCTTTATGAAATGTGCCCATTTTATTCAAAATGACAGTTTGTAATTGTAGTTGCGACCTTCCACAATGCTGATGAAGTTATATTGTCCTCCTATGATTATTTGAAGCAATTAACCGTTCTTAGTTTCTAACTTTCAATGGTTCAAAGCAGATCGAAGAAGCCATATTCCTGTTAATACATTTCTAGTTTCTGAAATTTAACTTGTAAACGTGTTAAATTTAGTTTTATTTTCTGCATCCAATATTTAATTAGTGCCTTGCACGTGTTGACATCCAATTTTTAAATTAAGGGAAAAAACTCTCTATGATTGTGTAGGATAAAACAGTGGTTTCTTTGAGAAAGCAAGTTATTTATAGAGTTTCGTCTACAGTTCAGATCCTCAATGTCGCATTTTCAATGTCAAGTCTAATACCATTAATGAGAGTTGCTGCATTGTGTTCATACTTTAATAATTATCTAATTTTTTTACGTATAATAAGTGTTATAAGATAACAACTCCTCATTAGTAACAATAGACTTGACAATGAGGATCCGAACTATTTCGCCTATGTCTTAAAGAGTCTACTATTCACAATCATGATCTTGTCCTTGTGAGTGCAAACATTTACCTAATTTAATTCAGCTCCTATAGTCCATATTTTTTTGTGGGCATAATTATCATACCTGTTAATCAGATTATTAAAACTTAAAAGAAAAATCTGGAACTTCAAGAAAGAAAAGAAATTCCATTAGACAAGAAACTAAAAACAGCTCAGCTAATAGATTCTTTAAACAATTTCTAGACCCTTATGAGTGTGCAATTTGTACAATTAAAAGAAAACAAAATTATTGAAAAAATAGAAAGAAAGGTAGGAAGTAAAGTTCTTAGTAAATAAATTGCGAAGGAATAATATTTATTCAAATAAAGCTAGCCAAACATGCCACATCAGTTTGCAAGGTGAGTATTGTTAGATCAATATCACCATCAGTTAGATATGTTTTCAGGGGAGTTGAACCTCTACAGTGGAAGTGATTCATATATAAAAACCTCCTCATATAGCAAAATACAGACAACCTTTTGATATACGATTCAAGGAAAGCCAATGTCATTCATGGTTAACTTAAGGCCATCATACAACACCCACATAAATATACTCAAAGTTCATCAGCGGAAGCACACACCAAGAAAAAGTTAACTACCGTAGACAATAAAAGATTCTGAAGTGTTTTTTGGTTTCTTTATCCCGACAAAGTCCAAGACATTGTCAAGATATAGTATTCAAAGCACATGCATGCATCGATTTCATTTTGCTTTAGAAAACGAGGATAAGGTAAAACCTCCATGTAAAATGGCATCTGAACAACTAAAGATCTTAGTTGATATCATCAGCAAATTTTACGTTTCAAGATGAACTAAAACACTCTAAACAAATTTGAGAATAGAAGAAAAAAATATTCTTCAAAATTTTATGCGCATTGATCCATGCTCAAAACTTAAATCATTCTAAACAAATTTGAAAATGAAAATTAAAGAAAAAATATTCTTCAAAATTTTATGTGCATCCCCTGTGCAAAACTTAAAATTCAAATGAATTATTTCTCTAAATATTCACCATTGATGTAAAGCCATTTATCATTTTGTTTCAAACTTATTTATGACAGTGGTGTTAGGATCAAGACTCAAGAATGGATCAATAAAATTAAAGTAAGTAGAGCTATCGTTATCTTCTTTCATTTCCGTTTCCTTTTCTAATCGTGATGTTAGGTTTTCCAATAATTTAGCGGGAAAGAGGACCGACTCCACTGCCATAATTCATAACAGCAAGGAGTTTTTTACAGTTGCCAAGAAACTACCATGACAAATGAGAGCTATCAATTTTCCAGCCTTAAATTTATCCTTCATTTCAATTTCTACTAACAATGTTATAGTGATTTTTCATTACTATAAATTGCAACAAAAATTGGAAAATTTTGGTAAAAAAATAATATATTTTAACAAAAACTGATCACATTTGCAAAAAATTTATAATTTTTGTAACTTTTCGTTACTACAGATTTTCTATTTGGAACATTGCTTTACAAAACATTGTGAAGAGTTCTAATTGTCGAATATAAGTACATCAAAACATATGTTTCCTCTTGTCCTAACAAATACTTGGCCACTGTATAGTTAGAGCGTTTTCGTAAACATATAGTAAAAGAAAAGTTCAATCTGGACACTGTGCGAGAGATTTGATTGGTTTCATTTTCTTAAATTCTCAGATGTATTATGTTTTGCAATCTAGAGCATAGACAAATTATAAAAATTGTTAACGGAAAAGGGCTGAGAATCATGAAAAGAATTGTTTATTGCTTGTTATTGATTTGTATAAATAATACCTATTTATAGGCTTTACAAAATGAACCTGGACATCTATATCAATGAACCTAGACTAGTTCTATACAATGTAATAACAATTAAGCTATAATCATGCTAATTAAGCTACAATCATGCTATAATGAACCTAGACATCTAAATGGCAATGAACCTAGATTACTTCTATACAAGGTAACAATAATTAGGCTACAATCATGCTAATTAGGCTACAATTATGCTAATAGTAATAAGGCTACAATTATACTAACGGGCTACAATTGTGTTAACACCTTCCACCCTCAAACTCAAGGTGGTATAGTAGATGCCAACTTGAGTTTGCTTAAGAGATCCTAGAAGCGAGCTGGAAAATGTGCTTTGGTAAATACATCAGCTGTTTGGTTGATAGAAAAATAGGAACCAAACGTACAATGTCATGAATAGCATGATGACGTACAAAGTGACAATCAATTTCATTATGTTTTGTACGTTCATGAAACACATCATTACGAAAAATTTGTAAGGCACTTCGATTAGCACAATGAAGTACAATGGCAGAAGAATGCTTGACACCCATATCAGTTAATAACCACCGTAACCAAAGTAATTCAGATGTCGCTTCAGCAAGAGCATGATATTTGGATTCAGTGCTAGAGCAGGCAATGGTAGTTTGCTTTTTTCTTCGCCCAGAGATAAGAGAGTC
Source organism: Mitragyna speciosa (assembly GCA_024721245.1). Classification (NCBI taxonomy): domain Eukaryota; kingdom Viridiplantae; phylum Streptophyta; class Magnoliopsida; order Gentianales; family Rubiaceae; genus Mitragyna; species Mitragyna speciosa. The sequence continues at coordinate 6,820,063 of CM045559.1, forward strand.
ACCCAAGAAGAAATAGTAATCAGTTGTAGGCCGACGATCTATGGATCACCAACCCCATCAGCATCCGAGTAGCCTGACAATACTAAAGATGAGTTAGCAGAGAAGTGTAAACTATGGAAAAGAGTTCCTTTGATATAGCAAATAATCCAAAGTACTGCAGAGAAATGAGATGAGCGGGGAGTAGACATAAACTAACTAACTAGATGAACAGTATATGAGATATCAGCACGAGTAACAATGAGATAAACAAGACTCCCAACAAGTTGACGATATAAAGTAGGATCAACAAGAGGTGTGCCATCAAGAGGTATAAGCTTGCAATTGAGTTCCAAGGGAGTTGATATAATTTTGCTGTCAGTGATGCCAACCCGAGAAAGTAAGTCAGATACATACTTGGCTTGAGAAAGATAATAGCCTTCAGGATTTTGAGAAACTTCAAGACCCAAAAAAATAGCTAAGTGAACCAAGATCTTTTATTTCAAAATGCTGGCTAAGATAACGTTGTACTTCTGAAATACCAGATGCATCATCTCCTGTTATTATCATATCATCAACATAGAGTTATAGAAGGAAAATCCCACCATCAATCCATCAAATGAATATAGGATAATCATATGGACCAGAAACAAAACCAAATTGAGCAAAAGTAGCACTAAATTTGGCAAACCAGGCTCTAAGGGCTTGCTTTAGTCTATACAAGGCTCTTCGAAATTTGCAAACTTTATGAAGTGTATGATATCCAGGAGAAGGATACATATAAACCTCTTTTGTTAAATCATCATGAAGGAAAGCATTTTTAACATACATCTGAAAAAGCTTCCATTTACAAATTGTAGCAATAGCTAAGAGACTGCAACAGATGTTAATCGAGCCACTGGAGCAAATGTCTCTTCATAGTTTATGCCGTAATCTTAAGTGTACCTCTTGGTTACTAGGCGAGCTTTGTAACGCTCAACAGGTCTATCAGAGTGGGTCTTGATTGTGTAAACCCATTTGCCACCAATAGGGATCTTGTTTGGAGGTAGATCAACTAAATTCCAAGTATGAGTTTTCTCTAAAGCTTGAAGTTCTTCAGTCATAGCTTGTTGCCAGAGAGGGTCAGTACTTGCCTCACAATAAGAGTGAGGCTCGTGAAGAGTTGCAATAGCAGAATAGCAGTGGAAATCAAAAAAATAATGAAGAGTTTCTCTTACCCAAGTGTAATGGTGTAGAGTAATATCATGAGTAGGTGTAGGCACATGTGCAGGATCAACAACTGGCACAGGTTCAATTGAAGCAGGTGAGGCAGGTTGAGTATTGAGTGCATCAGAACCACCTGGATCAAAACTTGGAAACAACTCAATTGAAGAATCAATGAAAAATAGAGATTCACTATTGACAGACTGATGAAATTTAAAAAGAGAAGAAAACATGATATTTTCCCAGAAAGTAACATGACTAGAAATGCGTAATTTATTTGATGTAGGATCCCAACATTGATAGCCTTTGTGTTCAGTACATAACTGAGAAAACAACATAAACGAGCACAAGGTTCTAATTTTGTGTGTTCATGAGGTTGTAGAAGAACAAAACAAGCACATTTAAAAGCTCTAAGGAGTGAATAGTCAAGCCGCTTACCAAACAACTTCTCAAAAGGAGACAAATTGTGGAGAACCACGGAAGGAAGTTGATAAATAGTATAGACAGCATTAAGAGCTGCTTCACCCAAAATTTTTCTAGGCATAAGGCAGAAAGAAGAAGAGCACAAACATAATCAAGTATATGACGATGCTTATGCTCGGCTTATCCATTTTGTAGGGAGGTGTGAGGACAAAAATGTTGAATAACAGTGCCTTGCTAACTAAATAATTGAAGTAAAGAAGAATTTTTACATTCCACTGCATTATCTGTTCGCAGAATTTTTATAGTGCAAGAAAACTGATTTTTTATCATATTTGCAAATTTAATGTAAGTGTGTGATAACTCAGATCAATATTTTAAAAAATATATCCAAGTAAACCGAGAGTAATCATCAATAAATAACACAAAATACCGAAAACTATTTACTGAAGAAATAGGGGAAAGACCCCAAATGTCAGAGTGAATTAAACCAAAAGGACTATATGAAATAGAATCATTATTATTAAAAGACAAAGCGGGTTGTTTTAGAAGCTGACAATTTAAGCAATTAAAAGAATCAAACTTTGTAGATCTTAACAATCCACTAGAAATTAAAGATTGAATTTTGTTAGATGAGGCATGAACAAGTTGCAAATGCCATTGATGGATGGAAGATTTGATGGTTGTAACTGCAGATACAAGTTTTGAAGAAAAGTGAATAGATTCAAGCTCAAATAATCAACCCCCCCTGCGACTTGTCCCAAGAATTTGTCCCGTCTATGGATCCTGTACCTGAACACCAAGAGGAGAAAACTTAACATGTAGTCATTTTTCATACAACTGACCAACAAAGATAAGATTGAGAGTCAAGTTAGGGATATAGTAGGTTTTAGGAAGGTCAAGATTGGTGCTAGATGCATGATTAGTATGAGTAATGTTCATTCTAGCACTATTTGCTGTATGGATTGGTGGTAAGGAAGACACAAGTGTTGCAAAAGGCAAAAATTTGGTATTAGAAGTCATATGGTTACAACATACAAAGTCAAAAAACCAATGAAAATTATCCAGAGTAGCAGACATTGCAGTAGAGGTATTGGAAGAGATAACCTATTTGAGTAGCATCTCAAGATCACTGAGGGTGATGACAGTAGAACCCTCAGTAGTAGCAACAGTAGTGACTGGAGAATATCCAATCTTTGAGACATTCTTAGAGTTGGGAACCCTCCCCCTTTAGGTCTAGGAGGATGTGTTGGACAATTTTCAATAATATGGCCAAGACCATGACAATATCTGCATTTGACAGTAGGACAATTAGCAAAAACATAACCAGTTTAATTACAATTCTTACAGGGTTGATTGCAATATTTTTTATGTACAAATCAAGTAGTTGTAAGAACTACTTTAGACTAAGGAGTTTTGTCCAAATTGAGGCGAGTTTCTTCAAAAATAATCTTCTGAATAGCGGTATCCAATTATGGGAGTTGATTTCGATGTAGCAAAGAGGCTCGGACAGCTTCATATTCAGGTCAAAGAGTCATAAGAACCTAAATGAGATGAAGATGATCTTCACTGATTTTGGCCTGAGATATTTGATTACAAATCGGTTGAACTTTAGCAAGAAAATCATTCATAGATTGACCTGATTCTTGTTTCAGACTATGAAGATTGATCCACAACTGATAATAGTAGGCAAGTCCAGTGGTTTGATATCTAGTAGCCAAGAAATCTCAGACTTCTTTCACAAAGTCATAATCAGCAAACTGAATGTGAATGGATCGGATTGAGATATTATGGAACCATGTGATGATTTGATGATTTTTACTGTCCCAGTCGTCAAGACGATCTGTAAATTTTGCATCAACTTCATTTGGCTCTCTAATTGGCTTGGTGATATGAAGAGTTCCAAATTTTGTGACACAGTGGTCAAAGTAAAAGAAACTGAAGAATAAAGTCAGGAAATTATGCAGACAGAAAATTACAGAAAACGCAAGTTAAATGGCTCTGATACTATGTTAACGGAAAATGGAAGAGGATCATGAAAAGAATTGTTTATTGCTTGTTATTGATTTGTACAGAATAATGCTAATTTATAGGCTTTACAAAATGAACCTAGACATCTATATCAATGAACCTAGACTAGTTCTATACAAGATAGTAACAATTAGGCTATAATCATGCTAATTAAGCTACAATCATGCTATAATGAACCTAGACACCTAAATGGCAATGAACCTAGACTACTTCTATACAAGGTAACAATAATTAGGTTACAATCATGCTAATTAGGCTACAATTATGCTAACATCAATAAGGCTACAATTATGCTAACAGGCTACAATTATGTTAACAAAAATCTTTCATTTGCAATCTCAAGACTAGACATATGAGAAAAGGATTTAGTTCGAGCTAATTGGATCATTTTGTAATTAATTATTAGTTTCATTGGAAAAGATTTCAGCTCTTGTTCATGAGTGAGTTTAAACGTATTACCATTTCAATTTAAGATGGAAGCAATTGTTTCTTAGGCATCAGAAGGGATTAACTTTAATTTTTTAATTGGTGTATATGTAATAATTTCTATGTTGTAGCATTTGATTGTACAAGGTAATTATCTTATGTGATATTGTTCGGAAATTCATTTGTGGATGATTTTGTAAAATTGTGATTTATTCATGTGGTAAGATTTGAGCTTTCACCTTAGGATCTGAAAGCCGAATAGTAATTGTTTTGGCTTTTTTTTTTTTTCCCTTGCTCAATCTTGAAATTAGATGTCTAATGGTAACTCAAAACATTTAAGAATGGGGTTTTCTGACGTTCATGGGTGAGAATAAATGATGTGCAAGCATTACAAAACGTTCTCGAACTAGAATCCATAACGTTTTTTTTCTTTTTAACTAACCTTATCTATAATCAACATACTTAAATGCTTGTGAATGCGTATGAGAAATCGATGTTATCGAAAGGAGAACTTGTCGGGATTTCAAGATGATCATTTGAGAGTTCTGACCATCCTTTTGAGGTTAGCAGTTTGATCAATTTTGATAGCTAGATTTGGTTTACATTCGTTTAGGTTTCTTAGATTTTGTTTTGGAGGCGTTTTTTTTCATTTCCATTTCCTTTTCTTCTTTTCTAAATTTGCTTATTTAAACAAGTTGAAAACAAAGATGTGAATAAAGATGGGTAGAATGTGTTAAGAGACAAAAGTCCCACATTGAAATTTCAAGGTTTCCTATCTTGTATAAAAGGTACATAGATCGTTCTACTCAATATTGATTAGTTTTAAAATGGAAGCCAAGTCCTTTAAAAGGATGAAAAAGGATATAAGAGATTCTTATTTTATGATGATAAACTTCTTATTAATGATCATCGTAGACGTCTTTTCTTTTGACACTTCTTTTGCACGTCCAAATATAATTTGGATTGCAATGCTTTTCAAAATCAAATTTCTAGAAAATTTTGAACATATTAACTTATCTCCTTGTTATCTCAAATATATATATAAATATAAAAAAATGCTACAATAATATTTTCAATGCTCTTCCGATTTTTTTTGGAAAACAAGCAGTCCAAAGAGATCCTGATTCTTTTGCGATGGAACTCTTTTTATTTTATTTTGAACAACCATATTAACACAATGATGTATTGATCAAAAATAGGTAGTATATTCAGAGAAAGGAAAATATAACTTAAAAACATCAAAAGCCTTGAGCGGGAAAGAAAATTTAGAGCCGTTGAGATGATCCAATTTTAAGAGATTGAAAGCCTACAAATTTCCAAGTAGACCTAATATTTTTCCGTTGATGGTCAAGCTAAATTGTTGTAAGTTTTAATCTTGTGCTCCCTCACCGTCTGGCTTAGATTTATCAGTTAATAAAAATAAAGTATTAATTATGCTATTCACTTCCAAAGTCTGCAAATGTATGTGAACAAGCTTTAATGCTACTCTTTGTTCTTTATTCAAATCCCCCTCCATCTTTATCTTCTTCTACAAAGAAACAAAATAATAGTTTCATCTTCTCAAGGCAGACCAAAGATTTGGAGCGAAATTGGTGTGCATCTGAATTTTTCTTTGGCCTCGTTTGGTTGGCTAGGAATGTAGGCTGGGAAAGTAATCTAAGTCCAAAATTTTAAATTTATGTGTTTGGTTTATTTTTAAGCTTGCATGGAAAGTAAAAACTTTCCTAAAACCAAGAAAAGTAATAACAAAATACCAAGATTCTTAATCCTCACTTGTTGTTGGTATTCTGATTACTTTTCTCGGGAATTTAATTAAAAAATACGCTCATATGTTTTAATGCATCCCTTTCTCTCTCCTCACCCAAAACAAAATACCCATCTCTCTCTCGCCTCCCAGATTGTAGATTGTCCTTCCTCCAAATTAAATCCAAATCCTCATCCCCTCTCTGATATCTTCTCTCATCATCAGATTAGGAACAAACTCCATATTTTAGTTTTGATTTTATTAAATTATTTTTTCATTAATTTTTTAATATTTAATTACTTGTGTATTTTTTGGGGTTTAGGGTTCAAAAGTATCTATTTTTATGTGAAAAAATTTATATAGAATAATGTCAAATTTGTGGAACAAACAATCTCTAAGTGCCTTTATTAATTACAATGACAATTAGTTATTTTATTCAATAATAAAACAAAATTTAGTATTTTATTCAATAATAACAAAACTCAATGTGATTGAACCAAATATAATATAAATTTTTGTGGTACTAAGAATTACTCAACTACATACAAAATAAGGTTACATTTATAATTGAGAAAAGAAACACTACAAGAAAAAATAATATTTAACAACTTATAATTTATTAATAATTTGCATTTTAGAATAAGATTATTCAACCAAAAATTATTTCATATATTATAATTGTACTGGCATTTTTTATAACATAGTGCAAATTTACGTTACTTCACTTGTTGCATTATTGTAAACTAAACATTGTAACATGAATCTAAACAAATTTTTCTACCAACATTCCTATGAGTATCCAAACACAGTTAAGTAATCAGATTACCTTCTCACACAGATTACTTTCCTATATAAATTACTTTCCCTTACTTTCCCGTCAACCAAACTAGGCCTTTTATGTAATCTTCCCATTGAGTTTGATTCCACTTGATCTCATTTGCTACACGATCACATTCACATTTTCCTGCCTACAATTAAATATTTGAACAAGTAATATATCTCCTTCTTATACGATTGCATACATTGAACAATTTGTATCAATCGTTTTCTTATTCAAACCTGACAAAATCTTTTCCAATTATTTACTTGTTAAATTACCTAAAGCAGTATGCACCTTATATGCCTCTTCAACACAACCGTATTGTAAAAGACTGCAATGCTTTGGATCATTACAATTGGTTCTGCCAGTTCTATATTGCCCTCCTGAACCATGCGCACGAGATATAGCCAAAAAGTTCTCCCACCCATCTTCAAGAAATATGGCGTTTTCATATTTCATACTCTAACAAGTCTGTAGCCACCAAAAGGACCCTTTATAATTGCAGTATCAGGTATTGCTTCCTTTATATTGTCTAGAAATTCTGCTAGAATTCGCACCAATGCAAAATTGTTGTGCATGTACTGCATCTTGGAGAACAAAAGCATAAGAAAGGCATCGTCAACAGTGTCTTTGCTCATCTTTTTCTCTTGCGAATCACGAGCGTTTAACTTGAATTGAAGGCCAAAAATGGATGTAATAGGGATATCTTTCTTCCCAATTAAACTCTTAGATACTCGATAGCTAATTTCACTGTAAAACAAAGAAATAGAAATTATATTTTCCTTTATTTCATTATTTTGACGATTAACAACTGCAAATTGGGAGTATAGTGATGCTAACGAAGTTGTTCGGACTGAGAAACAAAAACAATAATAACTCTTCTATTGTTGTTATCTGACTATTTGAAATAATTAACATACCAAAAGCAAGGTTTTTAGCAATTTTCAATTGAAAAAACATTGAAGAATGTGTTACAAGTATTTGTATATTGACTTGATCCAAATTGAAAAATCAACTTACAAAATTTGTGAACATTCTAACTTGTTTTTTAAATTTTTTAACGTGCACCATTAAGGATTCTATTCTGTTATTATAATCCCTACATACCATGGCACAAATTTTACATTAGAGATTGTAAAGTAAAATACCCTAGATGTTAAAGAATCTAATGTTCCGTAAACTACTTGTTTTGTTTTTTAGAAAACAAGTGTAGCGCACATAATTTCTTTTAAGTATTCATAAAATAATTGTTATGGCGATGGAGACTATACATCGCTCCATGCGCTAAAATCGGGTATAAAATAAGGCAAGCATTGTAAATTATAACGCAAGGAAGACTAAATTTCAAGGGTGAAGTTTTATAAAATGATCGTAGAACAAAAAAAAAAAATTCCCAACTTACTGTTGACCTAAAGAAGCAGTAACACCCAATTAATTTGTGTGCAATTTCACATTTTAATGGCATCTCAAGTAAACAACCGCTTTCCTCACACGTGCAATGAGACTCACAAATTTGTAAAGAACGCACAAAACAGGCCAGAGGATTTACACTTTAGATCCTCAGTGCTATCTTTCCAGTACCAACTTTAATGCCATAAATCAAGAGTTGTTTTCTTACATTTACACTTTAATAGTTATCTGATTTATTTTAATTATAATAGGTGTTAATGTAAAGTGACAACTACTAATTGGTGCTACTGGAATTGGCACTGAGAATATGATATGAAGGATTTAAACCCACGAGGAAAGAATTTTTAATCACAGCAGGTTGCATGTAGGAACATTCCGTGATACCATGAGATTTACGAAGAGACTCATGATCGTTCCATGCAGCACAAGAAAGTTGACGAGGAATTCTAAAGAATAAAGGCACTAATGAATGGTGCGACCCGAGACACACATGCAATGCTGAACTAACTTTAGCAAGTTTCCCTTGCTTCCTGCCTTTAACATTGCCAGAAATGAATTCTCCTTGCTTGCAAAATGACAGGCCAAATATTGAATATAAAATAGTACGTACTTGCTTAAAAGCAGAAATAGAAGCTTGGCCGAGTGGGGCACAGCCGCACAGGATCTCGTAAGTTGGCCCATGCTAGTTCGGACAAGTTAGAGGCTGGATAACTGCCCGATATATAACTGATCAATGAAAATATATAACTAATTAATTAAAATTTATAATTACTTTTCCCTTTAAAATGACATCGTTCATTGACTTCAAATTTAGCCATGTTAGCCCAATCTCAACTATACATTATTGATCATTTTAATCTGGACCATGAACTTGTTAAAAATGGAAATTATGAGACCCAATGGCCAGATGCTGACAGCACTTTGGCAGTGTCGAGTTTCTAGTCAACTAACTGGCTTAGATCAAGACCTGCTTTCTAGTAACTTAAGCATATGACTTGCTATGGAATTATTACGTATGCGACTCGTCAGACATATTGGGTCATATGAGAAGTCAAAAATGGTTGTCTATTTGTTTATCCTGATTTTTTTGTTAACTATTATAAATTGTAATCAATTAAATGACGGGAGATTTTAAATTTAAAATGGAAAACAAGAAAAATGAAGCGGTATACACAACAAAATTGGATAAAAGCATAATTGATCTAGAATGAATTAAAACACTCGCATACATTATAAAAATTTGAGTCTTCAATAATGTCAAAATTGAAAAGATGGAATCTAATACAGTCAAATATTCATTAGGGATAAAAAATTAAAAAGAGCGTCCTTTGTTTTTGGGAAAGAAGAAAATTTATTCAATAAAATAGTTATAGAATTATTGTATTGTCATGGCTAAAAGCAAATTTTGCCAGGCCACGAAATAGCTAGCGTGGTGAAATACACTGATCAGGAGCAATAGATTGGTGCAGATGAAAAGTTAATACCAGAAATTGCTTCAAATATTCCCTCAAAAAACCAAAAATAAAATAAAATTATAAGAGCTTGTTAAAGTTAATCTCATTCTAATTTAAAATTAGTTGTTACACGTGTAATGCACTGGATGAATCATTTTTGCTTTTATCAATAGTCTCTTAACAAGTAGTATAAAAAGAAACAATAAGTTGTAAACAAGAATGTGTAAAAAAAAAATTTGTGTAAAAAATGTGGGTAGATTATTAATAACTTTAACCAACATAAATAGTTTATATAATTTTTTTCATTTGATTAGTTATTAAAATTGAAAAAACTTGAATACATATAGGCTGACCCCAATAAGCAACTGCCCATTAACTCTTTTGAATAAACCATGTCATATAAGAGAGAGACAACAGATGATTTTATATTTATCTTCCATATATATAGGGAATTCATATTTACACACTTTTCTTAACTTCTTACACATCTTCTTTAAATATTTATTTGTGTAAAATTTTACTTGAAAAGTGTGCGAGAAAACCAAAAAATAAATAAAATGTGTGAACATCATTTCCCTATATAGATAAAGTTGCTTAACCCGGTGAAGAAAGGCTTATAAACGAATATGCCCAACGCGTTTTATAGAAAGGCCGCCCTTAAGATTATTGGGTTGGGTACACACATAAGCACTTGGGTTGTGTCAAGTTGGCTTCGATTGAGTTTCGGGGCTCGACCCATAATTCCAGCTAAATTTGGATAAATCATGTCGAGTCTGAATTATCTGGGTTTAAAGCGACGGTTTAGTTTATGTCAATGAAAAAAAGCCCATTTGAGGCCTGGCTAGGGGACTATAGGCGTGAACTCCCATCCGGCTGGTTGGTAATGGGCACAAAAACTATTATATTGGATCGATGGGATATTGGACATGTATCGGATATCCATTTTCAAAACCCAAAAAGTAAAAAAAGGCTTCTTTGCTTCCCTTTGGGTATAAATCTCTTTGGGCAGCCCAATCTTTCCGATACGGTGGATCCATGTGAGATTGGACATGAATAGGCGATTATACAAACAAAAATCACTACACTGGCGAGTTGTTATGGAGGGTCAGCTTAAAGGCATCTTTAGCTTCAAATTGAGCTTAGACAGTTGATGTGAAGTACAAACAAAATATATGCAAAATTTTGTTGAGTAAAAGAAAGTTCATATATGTTTTGAAAAAAATGGTCCACCTCCCCTTGATAAAAATATTCTCATTTTTTATTGATTTTACAATTTTAAAACAAGGGAAAAGTGGTAAATTTAATGAAAGGTTGAGATATTTTTGTACAATTCATATGGTCAAAAAAGGTCAAGGGAAGCATCGTTAGCAAGTGAAGGAATATCATAACAATTTTTAGTTTATTCTTACTTAGGTTTTGTAATTTGTGACCCAATGGAAAATTCAAAAATTAAAACAAAAACCAATAGAAAAAAAATCAACCAATCTAGAAAATTTAGCTGTAACAGAATTTGATTCAGCAAAAACGCAAGCATGAAATATGAAATATAAAAGATGTCATTGTCCAAAGAGGATAAAAGTTGCAGCAAACATAAGCCTTGCAATAAACTCAAAACCAAAAAGATGGAATATAAGATAGACAAGTGGGAATATGGATCTTTTTTTAGACAAGTGCGAATGTGGATCTTTTTGTATTATTTTTTTAACCTTTAACTTTTTAGAGAACAGATGTTCTTGAGAGCCAGCCCATTTATCCCATGAGTTGATTGGAGACAATTTTTCTGGTGAAAATAGTTTTCTTTTGTTTTGATTTACATAGATATAATTTATGGAGATTTATGATAATGAGCAGATATTGAGGATTTATATTTAAAGAGGGACCAATACTTAGATGGTTTATTGTGTAAAACATGATTGCGACCAAATAACAAGGTTGGTTAATTTGGTTATCTTAAACATTTTTATGTATAATCCAATTTGTATTTTCTTTTATCCACTAGCAATCTAAAATTTTTCACAATTTAATAATAATTGCATTTGTCCACTCTAATTGTGGTTTTTTAGTTAAATGGCTGTCGAAGTATTTGGTTGACTAAATCAACCATTTTCTTAGTTAAATAGAGATTTTATCACCTAAGAATAAATTCATGAAACCGGCAACAACCTGAGCACATTTGCCTTGGCACAAGCTGTTGATAATATCTCATTAGTTTTGAAAACTAATATGTATCATGGTTAACAACAAGTATTTTTGGTTATTTTAACTCTTTGTGAAAAAAGATAAATTTTTGTAAAAAAATTTATTTTCAATAAAAACTTACTATTTTTCTTGAAAAACTTACTGTTTTTTATAATTTTTTGTCATCACACTATTTTCTTTAAAAAAATATAAAAATGTTATTATTAATAAAGTTAACTATGGAGGGGTTGGATTAAATTGGCCGGAATCTAACTTAGACTAAACTCAATAAACTCAAGTTAGTTCAATTGTACTCTGTACAATTGGATCCCTAAATTATAATTATATATAAGTCCTCAGTTGTTGAGAATTTTGAAGATTTAAAATGCCAAAATAATTTCTAATACAATAAATTGCAAATTTAGGATTTTACATGACAAAAATATACTACATTTTCCACTGTTTATCTGTACCATCTTGTTGGGTAAAAAAGCCACAAATTACGTTTAAACATTTTATAACCATATAAACATTTTAGACATATGTAACATCAAACATACATAAACATTTTATACGCATATATAAAGATTTCATAAACATTTCATATATCTAAATATTTTATAGACATTTTACAAATATTTTATATAAATATTTTATGAACATTTGTATGTAAACATTTTATATACATTTTAAATATAAACATTCATATAAACATTATACACAAACATATATTAACATTTTACATAAATGTCTTATAAATATTTTACATATTAACATTTTATGTGTAAACATTTATAAAACTTTTATATAGAAAAATTTATAAAAACATATATAAACATTTTATATATAAACATTATATATACACACACAATCAAAAGCAATAAATTACTCAACATGTAGCGAAGACAACGTTAGTTGGCATCAAGCAAACTTATTTAATTGCCTACATAATTGAAAACAAAAACCACCAATTAAATGACGATACCAACAAAAGAAAAAAATGAAATATAGCATAAATAAGGCAAAATGAAAATCCATTATTTTTCCAACTACTAGACATTTGTGGACGATTAGATCAAATTTATCATCTACTACAAAAATCGGTACTTTCGACAGCCATTAAAGAAATCATCAAATACACCAAATAAAAACATGGGAAAAAAGCATAAAGAATTAAGTGGGATCACATTATCAGATAAGAGTGCTCCTTACAAGGAATTATGATTGTAATAAAAAAAAGAAGCAAGAGTTACTTATGCTGATGATATGGTGAATGGTTTGAGAGGGGCCAAGTTCAATCAAAAAAATTGTAATAGACGGTTGCTTTAGTCTGATTTTGTTCTCAGAGCTTGAAGCTGGCACAGAACTAAACCTATTTTGTCATATAATATACTAACAACAGGTTTGTTTCCATGTGAAGGCATCCATCCTACAAAGTTCTCGTGTCTGCTATAAAAAAGGTTTGATAATTGTGTATCTTCAATCTGTTTGGAACATTTGCATTGGACTAATAGGTCAGAAACTAATAAATTCTAAGGCATGTTAACTATCTCTTCACTCCTCATCTCAGTTGTATAAAAAAAATGGATAATTTCAAATATTACGATGGGAGTATGAGTGGAATAGGGGTGGGTCTATATCTTTATGTCTATTCTCGAAAAATAGTTAAATGGTGCTGTTCAAGATGTGTTTTACTCGAGAATATTTTAGAAAAATAGTTAAATGGTGCTGTTCAAGATGTGTTTTACTTGAGACTGGCATCATCTTTTAACCCTTATCAATTTCCTGCAAAAATATTTAAAGGTGATCATTTTTTGAAAGATTGGCATCCCTTATATAATGGTTCAAAAATTCTCTTACATGACATTTAGTCTCTCGCTAAGTCTTCAATTATTTCTTTTATCTTTTAAAAGCTTGGTTTTTTTTTTTTTTTTGGAGGTTGGGCATTATTTTATGTTATTAAATACTTATGAAACCAATATTGAGTTTTTGTCAGTATGGCGTGTTTGAGTTGGGTTGGTGCACTGTTTTTAGAGACACAAAGGAAGAAGACATCAAGAAATTTAGAGGGTGAATTTGTTCAACTTTATTACATCTAATTTTTACTAACTCTACATATAATCTACATATCTGCATAATGATGAAAAACTTAGTGAATTTATTTTTACATACAAATGAGAAGATAGATAAGTCATTATACATATTTTTATATATTCATGTTATAAATTGGTAAGAATTCACCGAATCTATATAAGATTGAAGCGTTGTTTTCTTGAGACTTACTAATATTATTTTCACAAGGATGATGATTTAGATATTAGGAATAATTTTAGAAACCTCCCCTAAGGTTTTTAATAATTTCACCTAGCATTCCTGAAGATTCACAAATTACCCATACCTCGCCTAGCTATGGAAAATGAATACAGTAACCTTAACACAGTAATAAATCAAATTTTTTCAAAACCGTATTTTCCCTTATCTTCTCCTTTCTAAATTTAGTAACCTTTTTTCTTGTATTTCCCTAACTTGTCTAACTCTCTAAAATTAAATCCAAGTAAATTCTCATCTCTTCCTAACAATTCCTTTTCGTTATTCAATAACCTCTGAGTAACAATCTACCTGTCGCCTTGGGATTCTCAAATTCGGCTTAAGATACAATTTTGCAAATGAACAAATTTTGATTTTGCTTTTGAGAAGTTGAAACCTAAATGTTTAAAAAGGATTGGGTATGGCGGTTGATGGACAGTATTCGAGAGATATTGATGCTTCCTATAGTAGCGATTGAACTTTATTTTAGTTTAATAGGGCTGAAAATTTTTTATTTTGGATTGAAATTTTAATAGTACAAAAAGTTAAGACTTTTTAAGACTATAGTAAATAATATGCGATAGGGAAATGATGGGAAAGTAGAATTTTTATGGTTAAGGAAATGAATACAAAATTAGTTTGTAGAGAATAAAATTAAATATTAGTTGCATGAGGAAATTTTAGATATATACGAACTTTGGATTAAGGTTTGTTACCAAAATAATAATGTTAGGGGAGGTATATGTAATTTTTGAAACCTCAAGGGTACTAGGTAAAATTATAAAAAATTTCAGGGGAGGTTTCTGAAATTATCCCCAGATATTATGTCATTAATTAATATCCGGTGAGATTCAACCCAAAAAAATATAAAAGAAATTAAAAAAGCTATTCATGAAAAAATGGGGCCGCACCGCAACCCAGCGAGACAAAAGTTCCATGCGCGAAGCAGAACTAGGTATTAGCTAATTATGCGCTAACTATATATGATTTCACGTGGAGAGTTAGAACTAAGTATCTATAAACTGGTGCCTTTCCATTTAATTATTTATTTATTTATTTATTTGGGATGAAGTAAATCTCAGGTGAAGCTAGTTGGCTTAACTTCAATTGCAAAAGCAATCAATCACATTACTATGAGACATGTTAATTCGTCCAGCAAAAGCATCAATGAGCCACCCAATTGGGGTAAGATACACGAATTAATCATTAACAATTATTAGGCAAAATATCAATTAATTATATGCCGAGCTAATAAAGCCAAAAAGGGCAGATTAGTCATATCAATCGCACAAGACCACAAAACGCAACCGAGTAACGTGACGAAGAGCACTAAAATTCTACAAAAGCATGTGGAACATTGAATTTACGTACGACAATGATTACATTTGTAACATATGATTGCGTCCCTGCGCCCACAACGGCGGTTCCACCTCACGTGGCTATCGTGGTTGACGTATCCCATTGCATGCCTCCTCCACCATGCAATATCAATATTCCAATGAACTAGTTATTTAGCCATCGAGCAAGTGCTCGGTGGTGAGGGAGTCCACCAGCTGAGTTAAATCCAGAAAGCACTATAGTATTTTTTTCTTATTTAATAGTGATTCTGTCTCTATTAGTTCTTCTTTAGGTTCGATTAGACCATCTCGTAAAATAAGTTAAAAGTACGTTAAAATATTGACATTTAACAACAAAAATGAACAATGAACAAGTTATTTAAGACACACTCTACATTCTATATATGTATGCAACTAATAAAAAATTTGAAATTATTTATAGAAATTATATTTGTGGAGATTTGTCTTCCTCTAAGGATAAATTTGAAGATGATTTTATGATAATATAAGTGGGTGAATAGTGATTATTCGGTAGTCATTAAACGTAATTCAAAATTTGTTACAAAACTTTAAAAAAATAAAATGATAAAAAGGTAAAGACACCAACCATGAAAGATGGTGTTCTCCAAACTTATTTTATGTAAATTTGTAGATAATTTATGAAAATAAAAACGGGCAGTTTCCAAACATATTTTAATTTTTTAAATAAAACTCAAAAAAGAAAATGATCGAAAGGAAGAGGCACTACCAATCTTCAGCTCTCCTTTTATTTACAATAAAATAATTGTGCAGATTCAAGTGAAATAATAAAGCAAGAAATTAAATAACAATTTATACCATTTACTTTTTTATACATAGAATTTTTTCTTCATTTTATTAAATAAAAACATTAAAGTATTCTGAATCGTAAGTCTTTAATTTTATATTTTTTTCAAAAAAATTCAATTATATATAACTTTATATGTCCAAGAAATAAATTATGTAATATTTTTTCACAATAAAAAACAGAGGAAAGTGTATACATGTATAAAATTATTTCCATAGGGAATATACCTAATAATTCTCCTCCAGTGATAAAGGACCACTGACGTTTTTCTGGCTATGCTGCTCTGATCGATTTTTGTGGACAATATTACGCTGCTTTCTGCTGCTACTGTAAAAACTAGTCGTGTTTGTGCCTATGGTAAAATTAATAAAAATAATTCAAAAATATAAAAAGAAATAGATGAAGGTTGAAGAAATTATGAGTAGTTGTTTTAATTACAGCAAATGATTGGAGCATTATTGTCGAGCACTAAAAAGGTCACCCTATAGTTGACTATGGCTTTTATTAAAGTAGTGATAATGATAATATTTAACCATTCTAAAAGAAATTAAAATCCTATATTGTTCTACAAAATTTACTTTATATAATTGACTCGTATGACGCGTCCCATTAGGAACAAAAAGTTGGTGAATTGATGTAGCATATGACAACTGCATGTTTGTAGGTTAAAAGAATGCAACAATACGTTTTGGACTTCATTCGTTTATTGAATTACTATTTTTGTTTTGACCAAGGCCTCATAAGTATTATTTGTCACAAATTCACGACTTAGATTTAAAGGCCAAATATTGACAGACGAGATTAAATCAAGAAAGTCAAAGATAAGTATAAAAATCAATGTTATTTCGCGTAAAAAATAGCTATATTACGTTCTCATAAAGCCAAACAATTACACGTTATTCACTTTGCTAGAAATGAAAAGGAAGCAAATTGTGAGCCCTCCCCTACTTCTCCGATTTAATTATTCAATAAAAATAGAAGAGCAAACCATTTTTTCATTCCTAGTTGGACATTTTTGGCAGTTGCTTTGCATCACGTGAAAGCGATATTATTGGTATTTAACTAACAAAAATTATTGCATTAAATCTTTCCACGCGCAATGAGTTCTCCGTAGCGACAAAAATGTATTGTACCGTTAAACGAGAGAGTTCCCGTTTTCAGTTTTCGAGTGGATTTGTAGGGTATAGTTTAGGTTCTTTTTTCATTCTTACTTTCAGTTTGAGTTGAGTAAGTTGGTTACATTCTCCCTTTCCCAAATTGTCCAAAAAAAAAAAAAAAGTTCAGACTTTGATGCAAATTGCAGGTGTTGATGACAGGGTGGGAAATGATTCAATTACAGATCCCTTCTTTCAAGGACCTCATAATAAGACGACAATCGACACATCAACCATTGACGCGGGATGGAATTCTGGCTGAGGAGGTTTTTGTCTCGTATAATTCCTCGTTAAAAAAAATATGGTGAAGACTGAAAATTATTTGACATATGAAAATATAATTTTTTTTTTGTCAAAAAGACATGAAAATATAATAGGTTTGGTGAACTGTGATGTTTACAATAGTTTCTGGTATTAATTTTTATAATACTTTAATTGCCTATTATGCGTATGCCTGCAATGGTTAACTTCCCATATCTTTGTATGTTCCGTGATTTTTAATTTCATATGCTATGTCTAATTTTTTTTTTAGGGTTAATTACACTTTGCCCCCCTGAAAGTGAGGGTAATAGACACTTTGCCCCCCTAAATACAAAAAATATGCACTTTGCACCAAAGACTTTTGGTTAATTTTTTTTTATTAACTTCAATTTGTTAAACAACTAAACTGCCCTTATAATTGCATGTCTATTGACAAATATATCCATAGGCATTAAAACTTACTTTTTTTTCTATTTTATCCTATGCATGTCTATCATGCGTGTAGAATAAAATTTTCTATATATAGTTTTAAAAAATAAATATTTTGAAAGAATTTATACATACTTTCTAA
Source organism: Mitragyna speciosa (assembly GCA_024721245.1). Lineage (NCBI taxonomy): Eukaryota > Viridiplantae > Streptophyta > Magnoliopsida > Gentianales > Rubiaceae > Mitragyna > Mitragyna speciosa. Next base: position 6,838,181 of record CM045559.1, read on the forward strand.
CTAACCATATAAAATGTATAAAAAAGTTTTGTCATATAATGCTTTATGTATAATATTTCAATTTGTGAAAAAATTCTAAAATTTGCATAATGGCAATGACTTATCTTTCGCGTTATATTCAAAACATTAAAACTTTATATCCAAATTTTTATAATGCATCTATATAAGACCAATAAATGATAGAATTTTAATTGATGTGATATCTAATACACAAACAAGAGAGTTAAAAATGATATTAATGTACATAATATACTAAACGTAATGTAAACAAAGAAAGAGTTGAAATTGATATTAATATAGTATAATATATTAAACATAATATAATATCTCATATACAAAGAAAATAGTTAAAATTGATACTAAGGTCATATAATATATTAAAGGGATAATTTCACATTCCTTCCCTGAGATTTGTCATAACTACATCTACCTTCTCTCAGGTTTTCAAAATTATACTTAGACACCTATGTTTATATTTTTTATAACAATATTTTTGATAATGTAATCTAAAAACACCAACCAAATGCCCTTAAATTCTATCAATTGCTTTAAAAATAATAATAAACCTTAAAAAATGAATTATTCAGTCCATAAAAATGTCAAAGTACTAGTACTGTTATACCAAATTTTCAATCTCCATCAGATTTTATTTTTCAAAATCCAATTATCTTACTAATCTAAATAAATAATTTTATCTATTAAGATCTTATAAATAAATATATTAATAAGAAAGAGATGACCAATTTAATAACAAAAAAACATGCGTAAATAACTTGAGAGACCTTATTAGAAGGTCAAAAAACTTAAAGTTTAGGGTCTTTTTTTTAACTGATTTGTTGTTTTTAAAAGCAATTAAGGGAATTTTAGAATACTTGAGTGGCATTTTTAGTTTACACTATCAAAACTAATTATAAGGGCAATTTAGACCTTTAACAATTTATACAAATGGAAGTTAATAAAAAAAATTTAACCAAAAGTTTTTGGAGCAAAGTGCATATTTTTTGTATTCAAGGGGGCAAAGTGTCTATTACCCCCACTTTTAGGGGGGCAAAGTGTGATTAACCCTTTTTTTTATACATTTGTTTCAGATGTAAAATAATACGAAATTACGTTGTATCACCTAGTAATAGGATGTAATTTTACACTAAATACAATTAAAAAAAGATTAAATAGATAATTTGAATTGTATTTATTGAAATTTCATCTAAAATTTAATGAATTCTATATATTTAGTATTTATCCAATATTGTTTAACCACCTATTATCTTCTACTTGACTCGAGCTACAATATTCGAGCTCCAACTTGTCAATCTCTTAAAATGAGAGCTCGAGCACACATTTAAGTTTCTCGAGCTCGATTTAAAGTTGATTATATCAAATTTTTTTAGTATCTAACAATATTTAATACAGAATTACGTGATTTCACAAAATGATACAGTATAATTTTATATTGATACGACATAATTTTATATTAGATATTATTAAACACCTTACAAATATTTGACATGAGAGGATATAAACTGAGAGCTGACATTGCATAACTCAAAAGTAAAATTTGAGTAACATCCACTTTTGACCGGGAAACTCTGAATAACTAGATTAACCATGATTTGTGTGCTTGTACTTTGAGATTCAAAGTTCCATTCCATCTGACTCTACAATGCAAATGAAAAATCACACGGAAACATCACGTGAATTTCCCGAATTTTGGCATAAAAATGAAAATAAAAAGTAGCCATGAAAATCAGAGACACTTTCTTTGACCTTTTTGGCTGACAATAAGCACGAAAAAAACGAACGAATATGCTTTTCTCTCCCTTTCATCCCTCTCCACAATACATATAGATATACTACAACTAAGGAGAGAGACAGAGGGAAAAAGAGTGTCCCTAAAGCAAGGAAGAAGAAGAAGAGAGAACGACAAAAGGGACACTCTGAATCTGTACACAAACAACAAAATTCTAGCCTTAGACTTGAATTAACGTTAGCATCTTCATTCTTGTTCTTAATTAAATCGAACCCATAAATCAAATCTCAAATAATTGTAATTTGTTCCCTTTTTTATTTTCTTTTGATAATTATGGGAGGAAAAGCAGGAGAAGAAGGAGGAGCAGCAGCTGCAGGGCCCTTGGGTGGCAATGTTGTAAATAAGACCAAGTATCCCTTGAAGTTTTGGGAGTTGATGGCTGCATGCGGCGTCGTATTGGGATTCTTGATTGGGCTTGCTGGTGTTTATATGACCATGCCTGCTTCTGATTACAGCTTCCTTAAGCTCCCTCGTACTCTTGAAGACCTCCAAATTCTCAGGTGCTTTTTTAATAATTATATGTATTTTTGGATATAAAGATTCGTACTTTTGCAGATATTTTCGTAAATTATGCGTAATAACGTAGTTCATGCTTTAAATTGATGTACAAATTGTTAGATATTAATTGAGAGTTTGGATCCGTTTGCGGTTTTAAATTCTTTTTTTGGTTGGTGGGATTTGACCGGATTGTTTTTCATTTTTTATCTTTGTTATGGACTCTATAATTTGAATTTCTACATCATTTTGATGATGGATTCTGTTCAAATTTGGACTTCTTGAAAGAAGCAAAGAAACCATGGAACATATGCAGGTAATGTTGGATAATTGTGAGGAAACTGTTGAAAAAGAATTCAAGATTTTGTTTGATCAGATGATTGAGAGACTTGGTTTGGAAGGATAAGATGTAGATTATTGAGAGACTTGTTTGGAATGATAAGATGTAGATTAAGTAAAAGAAATTATGTGACAGAGCTTACTTGCTTTGCTAGATTGAGCAGTTTCATCGTGTATTTGGAGCTAGTTGGAGCTGAATGGTGGATGAAATGTTGGTGTCTACCACTCTTAAGCAATTTAGTGAATGACGACGCGTTGATTACTACTAATGGATAAAACTGTTTTCCGTTTGAAGAGGCAGAGTGCTTCAATGCTGGAATCAAGAACATGAATCATTTCATCTAAAATGGGGAGCTAATTCGTTTTTCATGTGGGATTAGTGGCCCTATATGAATTAAAACAAGAATGGCAGATGTGAGAGCTCTTGTGAAGCTGGTGAGCGGTTTTAAATCTTTTTAGGTCTATGGCATGGTATTTAGTCCGATTTTATAACTGACATAAACAAGATAAATTGGCATCTTGCGTTTTTGCGTTTAATGACAATTTGGGATTGCTCCTGATGTTCTAGAAGGAAACATCAAAGAGAAATTATGCTCTAACAGGGTCATCATTTAAGGAAATCTATTAAGCATGGAGGCCAAGTTTGTGCAGTAAGTTAGGTACATTATATTGTACATCATATTATTTTTGGCCTTTTTCCTCTGACCAAGTGGAATGCAATGAAAAATCAGTTAACTGCAGTTTTAGGTGGTTTATTTATAGTGAGCTAATTCTTACTTTTTCTGCGAAGAAAATATTCCCAAATAATTTCAACGTGTATAAAACTTTAAACTAGTACTGGAAGACTTTGAATAGACATTGACTGTTACTCCTATTCATGCCAGTTTTTTGGTTTAAACATGACTTTTGTATATCGATTTGGGAAATGAAACACTTGTAGGAAGATCATGCAAGTTCCTTGATATCGGAAATTTCAGATCAGTATGAATATAAAAAAGCCCATCTTAATTCAGATTGACCCGTTTATTGATTCTTTTCTCTCTTTAAAGTTGCCTTGCTGTGCTTCTCCTCTCACTGTTACTCTATAGTGTCTGCTCTTTTCAACGTTCCCTTGCCATTCTTTCCAATCATTGTTAACTCTATTGCATGTGGTTATTTTGTACTCGTTGGTTTTGGCAAATATAATTCTCTGCCTATTTTGAATGTAATTACAGTGAAGTTTATTCATTCTGGTTTTCCATATTTCTCGTAGGGATCACTTGGAGAGCTATACTAGTGATTACACTGCACAAGTTCTTTTAGGATACTGCAGTGGTCTACATCTTCATGCAGACTTTTATGATTCCAGGAACTGTCTTCATGTCTTTGCTTGCTGGGGCTCTTTTTGGGGTCTTCAAAGGTGTAGCTCTCGTTGTGTTCACTGCTACCGCTGGTGCATCTTCTTGTTACTTCTTATCCAAATTAATTGGGCGGCCTCTTGTCTTCTCCATCTGGCCTGATAAGTTGACATTTTTCCAGGCGGAGGTGATTGTTGCTTCTCTATTATCATCTTTGATCTTTTATCTGTGAACTGAACTAATGGTTGTCTATCTTTCTCTCTGCCTAGGTGGCTAAAAGGAAAAACCGACTACTGAACTACATGCTTTTCTTAAGAGTAACACCAACATTGCCAAATACATTCATAAATGTTGCTTCACCAATAGTTGATGTGCCTTACCATGTTTTCCTCCTGGCAACTGCCATTGGGATCACACCTGCTGCTTTTGTCACTGTTAGGGTATTTACTTCTGAAACTATTGTCTTCGTAAAATACTTGCACTAATGAATGATTCTGCAATGCATATGTGCCTAATTGAAACTAAGAAAACCTTATCACTAAAAAGTTCAGAACTAACAAAATTCAACCGGAGTAAATGTCCATATGAATGACAATAGATGATCCCTTGGCCCTTCCAGTGAGGTTTTCCTGATCAAACCAGCCTAGGATGTAAAAGAAGAAGTAAAATGCATTTTTCGTGGTTCAGCTTAGTCTACCAGAAGATTAATCTTGCTTGATTCTGATTTCATATTAATGCTTCTCTCTCTTGTCCAAGGAGATGGTTGATTTTCTTGTGGCTATTTTGCAGGCTGGAATAGCTTTAGGGGAGCTGAAGTCCCTGGGTGATCTCTATGATTTCCAATCTATAGCAACTTTGTTTCTGATTGGGGCTATATCTATTACTCCTACATTGATTGGTGGCAAGAGCAAATAGCCACATAAATCAGCTAAATGTGCTAGTATATTGTGCCATTATTGTCAGCCAGTGTATAGGCATCCTAATGTTCCTGTACATATATGTATCAAACAAACATTCCATCTTCAGAGTAGTTTTAACATTGGAAGGTCCATCATACTAGGATGCTACTGTAGGATTCTCTTAAGCAATTTGGTGATTACGGTAAGCTTCCACAGGATGGTAAACAAGTGCTTGTAATTTATTTCTCAATGTCAGACGAATACCTAGCAACTTAAAAAGGGCAAAAAAAAAAAAAAAAAGACTTTTCTGGGATACAATTTAACATAAAATTTTTGTCGAGTAAAATTCATGACATATGCATCATATTAATATATAAAGTGAGTTCAATAGCTTGTCCCAACCATGTCATTAGAACAATAGTGGTCTACAAATTTGGCATTTTATCTTCCAAAATTTGTAAGCATCTTTGGCAAAATTAATTGATATAACAAAATTTGATCGAGTTACATCTGATCATTTTCCATGTTGGGCCGCAAAATCGATACAGCATTTCAACCGGACCTGTTTTCCTATAGATCTATCGATTATGAGGACATAAATATTGCACCTTGGATTGTCAATCTCATTTACTTTTGCAAGTAGACTTGGATTTCCTAGGCAATTGGCATTATTTTCCAACTGAATAATGGATTAAAATATAATAATATTTGCGAAAAACCAATCAAAAGAACAAATAGGAAAGTTGTTGTTAGTTTACCCTCATCGTCATCATTCATCATAACTAGTGTGGGGTGAATGTAATTTGATAGGAGCTCTTATGCATTTTTTCTGTGGTGTCAACTTCCAAACCACATAAACATTTGGTCCACATCCCTTGTGACCACCTAATAATTAGGATCATCGAAACATTCCAATCAGAACTTGAGCATTCTTGATTAATTATTAGAATTTTCTTTTTCTTTTTTACTTTAACGTAAATGGCAATCCAAAAGTACCATTATAGCAAGTCTTATTCGGGGGAATTGTGCCCCCTTTGATCACTCTTCCCACAATAGCACTGATGAAATATCGTGACTGCCCAGGGGAAAAATAATTCCTACGTTTTGTTTTCCTAAAAAGAATTGTACTTGAAATGTTTTTGAGCCAATAGCCACCCTTTGTTCATTAAAAAACAGAAAGAAAGAAATTCAATCCTAAAGTTATAATTGCTCTATTTCAGATTTCTCTGCATGTAAGCCAATTTTCTTTCATAATACAAATGAATTAAGTGAGAAATCGAATAATGCCTTGGAGAATAAAATAATTAAAACTTGATCATTAAGCTGATAACGCCTTGGAGAAAAAATAATTAATACTTGAACATTAAATTGATCTTCCACAATAAGGTGAAGACGTTTTTCTGATGTAATCATTCTTTCTACTCCCTCTTACTAATCTTTGTTGCTTCCCAAATTTCCTAGTTCTTCCTTAAATTTCATATTAACGCCTCACTTCTTACCTCGCTTCCGATGAATATTTCCCATTTCTCCATCTTATGTGAGTAGCGTACAACTATCAAATTTACCAATCATGTGTAAGAATTTTGCATGAGCTCTAATAAGGAAAAAAGTAATAATATTCCCGTTAATAACTATTAAACATGCACGCGAAATCTAAAGGGAAGAAAAATCCTAAAGAAGGACCTTGGTGCAAAGATAAATTATGATATTTATCCTAAAACTAGCAACATATTCAGGACTTGACGACTAAACTAGATTTGGATCAAGGCATAAACTTGTTAGCGAAGAGTTCTCCATCTAATTGAGCTTTGGCCATTGGCTTTTCTGCTCATGCCAACCTTTTTAAGATTATTGATCTTTTTGGGGCATTATTGAAATTTGAATCAAGGCAAATGACTGTTACCTAAGCCAGCTTAAACTTTCAAGAAATGATAATTGAACATTTGTATAATATTATCAAATACTAAGTCAATAACTATAAGCAAATTACTCAAAACTTCTTATTGATGGATTAATTTCCTAAGACACCCAAATTCATCAACATTGTAATGATACTTGGACGCAAAAAATAGTGTTTATCTCCAATCCCTAATGGCAAAGGTGTATAGATTATGCCTCGTAAAAACTTGCCCTTTTGAGTAAACATCTCTAGGAAAATCATGAGGATGATTAACAGCATCAGGATAATCTTGACCATCCAAAGCAAATCCAGCATGAGATCGATATATGACTCCACCTTTGCCCCTAACATTCTTCACTTCTTTGGCTGTCCAAAAATGCACAGTTGGTGCTGTTGTATAAAACGCTAGCGTTATTCCAGAAACGTTACTGTGAGCAACTGCAGCTAATTTTGTCCTTGGTGGTAACACGTAGTTGATGTTATAACCATTTGGTTCTCTCTTCGAATTCTTTCCTATACTTTGGCGGTGGAGAAAATCATATGGAGTGCCATCAACTGATTTCAATTTGCCTGTGGGAAGTAAATTCTTATTGAGCTCTACAATTGTGTTGCTGTTTATCTGAAGATCGTGCTGCAAAATGTCTCCACTGTTGTGGCCTGCTAAATTGAACACCAAATGTTGGCCAATGTTCACTGGAGTTGCCTTGTTTTCAGCACGGGCGGTGATTGTTGTATTAATTGATTGGGATAGGATTATGTATTTTACTTCAATATTAAGATCACCTGGAAACCCTGAAAAAGAATTTCAAAAAAATTGAAAGACAGTGGATTAGTTAACACTTGCATAATGTGATTTGGTGTAACTATTTTAAGGGCTTGTTCTTAATAGATTCTGATTTTTGTAAAAACTGGTCTTCGAAAAGTTGAAATCAGAATCCAAAGTAGATTTTTAGTTGCTTTTGATTTTTCTTTTTCTTTTTTTGACCTTAGTTACTTTTGATTTTAGTTTAAGAAATCTAACAGTGGTATAAAAAAGAAAGTAGTTGAGAACATCACAAAATAAATTTTTTAAAATCAAAAACTAAAAACAGATAGAAAAACTATTGAAAACGAGCCTTAATAAATGTAATCTTGGTTTGTGGATGCTAACTAAGTATTTGATATAGTATAATTTGAGATTCATCCACGTTTTGTGGTTTGTCCTATTTATACTCTTATTTGATATTACATGTTACGCATCCAGTTCTACTACAATAAAAAAATTACATTGTCAGTATAGAAAAGATTAATCTCAAAAAAAAAAAGGTGTAACAAGTGAGAAAAGAAACTTGAATGGAAAAAAGAAAAAGGACAAAAAGGTACACCAAAATCAAAACTGGTACTAAATGACATACCTTCTTCACCATTGAAGCTTTTATAGGTGAATATAATTTCGGAGAACCTTTTAGTGCTTTTCAGTTTTGTCAACTTCCAAAGTACATTACCAAAACCATTGCTACCACCTAAAAGAAATTTGTCGAAAACAATTGAACTTCAAATCAAGAAATGATTATTCAATAGATAAATATTTCCTCCTCTAACATGAATGGCCAATGTATTTTATTTGGAAATGGAGAAAATGACACACCATTAACGATTGTATCTCCTTCGTTTGCGGCTAGCTTATAACGAGTCCCATTCAAAGTAAATTGAGCATGAGCAATTCTGTTGGCCACTCTTCCAATAATTGCATTGAAGCTATATTTATCTGCCTGTGTAATAGACCCATTGAAAGAAATAGTCAGAAGGTCTGCGTTGGACTTCTTTTATGCTGCCAATTCTTACTATGATAGCAATAATCTGTTGTAAATTACTCTCATATTAATCTTGTTAAGCCAATATAGTCCAATTCAATATTTCCAGTGGCAAAGTGCCCATTGCTCATGTCTAATTTACTTCTCAGTTCTATTATATATACTTTTGTCTCTTTTAACTTTTTAACATCTAAATAAAACAATATTTAAGGAAAGCATGTGAATTCAATGTGCATAATTATCAGGCCTACTTTGGTTGATGGGAAAGTAATGTAAAATGAGAATAATTTTTTTTGATAATTTAGTACTGTGGTAAATAAGTTAGAGCAATTCTACCAATTTAGCTGAATTTTTTTTATATATTCTATGTTTCTGATATAACTATCATGCAAACTACCAAATTTCTAACAAATATTTGGGCTTCAAATGTTTTACATCTAAATTATATAGGTTTGCCAAATATTAACATTCATAATTTGAAACTTCAATAATAATACAACGCAAATAGGATACAATATTGATTCTAGAGACAAAACAAATGCAACATTGAAAAAAGGAGAAAAGATAAACAAAGGTGGATGAAAAAAAAATGGAACCCAAATGTAGTAATTCCCTTACCGTCTTTGAGTTAGCATCAACAGGCAATACTAATACCTTACTTTCCTAATGTTGTGATAATTAAATTTCAAATTGCTTTTAACAGCAAGTTTTTGCAATTATAATGTTTTTGATAAGCAATTAAAATTTTATGTAGTGAAAAATTACAATAGTTATTTTCTAACCTATATGTACGAGTTTATATAAAGTTGATTTTTCTATATGTCCCTAGATGAGAGAAGAAATAGAAATAGAAAGACATATGGATATTTCACCTTCAAGTCTTCAACCTTGTCATATCCTAAAACGATGTCTATAGGCTTTCCTGTAAAAAAAACAAAAGGACGTATAAGAATGACTTGTAGCTTAAAAAGGTAATTATATATAGGATGGATTCGAAGAGGATATGTACCATTTTTGTCTGGAAATTTAAGCGAAATTATTCTTGCACCAAAATTAGTGAAATTTGCGACTAAACCTTGTTGCTTTATTACATAAAACTGAACTTGATCCTTTTTTGGTACTGCTCCGTTAACTGATCCAAAAAGAACAACTATAAAGCCAAAAAGAATTGTTACAACTGACATAATTTTAGAACTGTTTTGTTGCTTAATGGATCAGATTGTTCTTTATATCTAAGCACCAATACTTATATGTACAACAAAATGGAATAGTTAATTCTTATATTTATGAAACCGATTTCTCTATTTAAGAACAGACATCTGTTACAATGTATTAAATGGAAGCTTTTTTTTCCCTCTTTATTGTGCAGTTAGGACCTCTTTTCTTGTATATATATTATAATGGAAAAGACGCTATGCATTAGAAAAGTTTGCTAGATGTGCCTCTTTATATGGCTTTTTATCGAGGTCTACAAAAAATATATAAAGAAGAGAAACGTTTTCTAATTTCTTTCCTTATTAACAGAACACTACTAAATTAATTTGGTTGACCGTTTATACTAATAAATTTATATAGACAAACAATCACGCACATATGTATGAATATAAGGACTCTAATCAATTTTTCTACAAAGTTCATATTTTTTAGGTACTATTGAAACTTTATTGTATATATATGTATGTGCGCGCATGTGTGAAAAACCACAAAAAAAATAGAAAATTTATAGCTCATTTGAAATGTAGTTTTAAAAAAGTGGGGGCATGGTAATAGTGTCCTTCAATGGCATAATCACCTGGAAATCCTAAAGAGTGTGAGAAAAATCAAAAACTGTTGAATTGGTGTATAATTTCAATAATTGACTTTATGCAGCAATATTAACAAGTTGGATACAAGTAAACATTAAGGTTTGGTTACTCAACAATCACATAGAAATATGGATTTTCCTACTTATACCAGATAATATTTTAAAAAAAAAATCATATGTGGAACGAGTTTCATAGTAATTATATGCATCTATAATAAGAAAAAGAAGTAGAAAATTTTAATTGGGAAAGAAATATCGAGTAAATTCTTGTACTTAAAAGGCCAATTTAGACCCAGTAATAGTCAAATTTTGCAAAGCCCTAATAACTTGGTGAAATTAGCAAATGAAATCCTAGATTCTTTAGAGAGCTTTGTAGATGTAGAAATAGGGGACAGCAATGGCTTACAGACAAACCCACACAACGAACTGAATCAACAACATACTGCCATTGAGAAATTAAGATTTTTAAAACATAAACATTCATGTTTGCATGGGAAAATGGGTGACCAGCAGCAGCAAGTTCATCTGCATATGCTTTACCTTTGTTATTGTAAATATTGTAAATTTGATTAGATAATTAATTTAGAATTGATTAGGAAATCTTTCCTTATTAGTGTAGATATTGTATTTCGATTCATTACATATTGTGTCTACTAATCATTTACGAACCTATAAATACAAGCTCCTTGTATCTTTATAATTGAAAACGTTTTATCAATGTACTTCTCTTATTTCCGAACTCTTGTCATCATTCTAACATGATATCATATTCTAATATGGTATCAGAGCTTTTGATTTCTTAGCTAATATGATATCAGATTTTAACATGGTATCAGTGCTTTCAAATTCTAAACCGTTTTTAATCTCTTTCATTTTTTTTTTTTTGATAATATTTCTCCTTCACACATTTTCATGGGTGGTCCAATCTTTTAACAGTGTTTCTTTTATAATCCCTTTTACAGGACTCGATCACTCTTTTCATGGCTTAACTTTTTTGTTAGCTTTCAACCAATGGGCTAAATTTCTTTAATTCTTAAATCCGTTTAATTTTGGTTAGATTTTAATTGATGGGCTAAACTCCCGATTAGCTATCAATCAATGGGTTGAATTTCCTTTGATTCGTGGGTTCCACTTCCTCTACAGTATTTTATTCATATACTATTAAGCTATTTTATATATATAGTTGAAGTCCTTAGTATTTTATCCATAAATGGAAGCCCTTCTTAGTATTTTATCCATAAAGTTAAAGCCCTTCTCGTGATATGTTACAATGAAGTCATTTTATCCGTCTAGTATTTTTTCCAAACTATTGAGTCGTTTTATTCAAACAGTTGAAGTTCTTCTTGTAGTACGGTATATATAGTTAAGTCATTTTTTCTATACAGTTAAAGTCTATCGAAAGGTCTCCACCTATCGGAAAATTTTATTCTCTATAGAACTAATACATCATTTTCACCTAAGGAAACTAAGACTATCTTCCTAATTGATGGTTCCTATAACTATGAAACGGGCTTGGCTTCCATTGGTATTATTTGTAGGAACTATCTTCAGTTACAGTTATTTTCAAGAGTCGAGATCATTCAAGCTGGTTCCCCTTTGCAAACTGAAGTAATGGCTTGTCTCACAGCAATTCAAGAAGCTACTTGCAGGAATTTTAGTCTTAGATCCATTTTCACAGATAGCCTTCAGCTCATCAATGGCCTAGCGAATACCTGGAATGCACCTTATGATATTCAGCCTTTGCTTAGGGATATTAAATATTTTGCTTCTTCACTTCAACATTGTAATATTTCTGACTAGGTTGTAATTTTATCTGCTTAATAATATATTAAATATTTTCTCAAAAAAAAAAAAAAAAAAAAGCTTCTCTCGTAGTATGTTATCTTCTACTGTGTTTGTGATATATTACAATTAAGTCATCTTATCCATACGGCTGAAGCCCTTCTCATGATATGCTGTCTTCGACAATGTTTGCGATATCTTACAGTTAAGTCATTTTGTTCATACAGTTGAAGTCCTTGAACCATAAAAGAATACTAATAAAAATGGAGTTATCAAAATTTAACAAGTTGCGAGATACTTAGAATGTCCCATATCTCATGACTTTAAAAAACTGAAAAATGAAAGCTTTTTTAATTCATTTTTTATTTTGTGGGCAATATTACTTTTGCTTTAAAATTAATTATTTAGGCTAAATTTGTTATAACAAATATAAAAGGAGAGGAGGTAAGTGTTATTTCGTAAATATGAAGGGAGGTCAATAAAATTGTCATAAACTTAGGTAGAGGTATGTGAAATTATACCTTTTACATATTACACCTATGTCATCTTATCCCTACAGTTAAAATCCTTCCCGTGATATGTTGACTTCTATGGTTTTTAATTCATTTCATGCTATTTTCTATCTTCAAGGGTGTTTTGATATGTTACAATTGAGTTATTTTATCCATACTGTCGTGATATGTTGTCCTCTATAGTGTTTACTTCATTTCATGGGACTTTCTGCCTTCCATGTTACTTTGATATCACTACTATGGAAACCTTTTTTGGGATGTTTTGAAGTGTCCTAATAGGTAGTTAACAAGTTGATAAAAGCATTGTATATTGTAGCATTACAATCTCTAAATAAGATACAAGAAGTGGCTTAGTTTTCTTGGCAGGTTAGTCAGTCCGACCGGATCCGCTAAGCTTAAACCCAAATCCATTATTTTCGGGTTAAGTTTCTTGTCATGTTTTCGGGTTAGGTTTGAAATTTCCACCCTACTTCAATAGTATGTAATCTGTTTCATGGTATTTTTTACTATTTCAAGATCTCATTTACAATTTCAAATGGTTACTCCGATGTTTAAACAATTTCATGGTATTTTCTGCCATTTTAAAATCTCACTTATAATCTCAAATGGTTTATCTGCAACTAGCTTGAGTTAGAGTTTGAGAATGGATGTTAATGCAAATATTGTAGAGTCGATGGTGTTAACGCAAGTATTGTAGATTTGATTGGATAATTGATTTGGAATTGATTAGACACTCTTTTCCTTATTTTTATAATCGTGTCTCTAGATTCGTTGTGCATTACGTATCAGTTTATTGTGCATTTTAAGATCTCCATATTGTGTCTAGAATCATGTGTATTATGTATTACTTCATTGTGCTATTTTAAGATCTCATTTACAATCTTAAATGATTTTTTTGCAACCATCTTGAGTTACAATTTGAGGAGGCACTAGTGTAGAACTACAATCTCAAATAATTTTTGTACAACCTCCATTGAGTTAGAGTTTGAGAGGGTATTAATATAAATATTGTAGAGTTTGAGGGGGTATTAATATAAATGATGTAGAATTGAGGGAGTTAATACAAATATTCCAAAGTTTGAGGGGCGGTGATGTAAATGTTGTAGATTTGATTTGAAAAATTAATTTAGGATTGATTAAGAATCTTTTCTTTATCATTATATCAAGATTGTGAATCGGTTCATCATGTCTACTAAGCATTTACAAATGTGTTGTACATTTGTAATTAAATATCGTTTAATACCTTTGTCTCCACGTCCCTTCGAGACCCCGAAAAATGGACAAATTCCTTTTCTTAGACACACATACAAGATTCGTCACTCCAAAAAGGATAGTGACAATTTTACACCATTGTAATTGAATAGCATTTTAGTAATTCTATATTTACTTCTCAAACTCTGTTCATCGTTCTAACATGCTCTTCCAAATTTTGTTTATCATCCTAACATGGTAAGAATCTAGTTAACATGGTATCAGATTCTAACATGATATCAGATTTAGCATCAGATTCTAACATGTATCAATATCTAACAAATTCTGACAGATTCTAACATGGTAACAACTGCCTTTATGAAGATCACTTTAACGTGATATCAGATTCCAACGGCAGATTCTAACAGCCTTGCCTTTATGAAGATAAGCAGATTCTGACATGGTAATGACAGCCTTTATGAAGATCATTCCAACATGATATCGGATTCTAACAGCTAAGCAAATACTGTCACAGAGACCCTATAATTACTCTGTTTTAAATTTTGTTAACTCATGTGGAAATGGAAAATGCGAGTATAGGGATATAAAAGGCCAGTATTGGAATACGAATCCAGGGCATTCGCTAAAGTAGTTCAAATTTTTTCACGATCTGTTAGGACCAACAGCCAGTGCGAGAACATCTTCTGCAATAGAGGAGATCACTACACCTATTAACGTGGGTTTTGTTGAACCCGTTGAGAGAAGTTAGGATATGGCTGAATTCAGTCACCAATTGTAATCTGGGAAGGTGGACTTGGATGACCTCCATCATTGAAATCAAAGAGACCTTAGGTAAGAAAGAAAGTAGTTGAGTCTTCCCCAAGAAAAATGTTGGCATTAGCAAGTTTGATAGAAAGAGGGTGGTGGACATTGTTTAAAGGTGCAACTCTGGAAGAAATAAGAGAGAGTGATTTTGTTTGATTAAAAGTTGTAATAGAACCTTCATTCATGGTTGAAGTGCTCTAATACCATGTTAAGAATTAATGTCATTTGGCACAAGTTAATGGTTTAGATTTAAAGGGCCAAAAAATAGATTGATGAAATTGAACAGCAAGACCAAATTTTTAATAAAAAACAACGTTGTTTTCGTTTTGAATGGCAAATAGTTACACCATACTTCAACAAGTTTCAATGGAATTACACCAAATTGTTAGATATTTTAACTAACATGTTATTCACACCACAAATTATGCAAAATTGAAAAGACTCAACTTGCAGGACCCTGTGTCCCTTAACTTGTTTATAAAAATAGTGCCAAACAGATTAAGATAAAATGAAGACAGAAACGAGGTTGTTAGGCTAACTCTTGAGTCTTGGCTTTTAATATTTATCTTCATCTAATAATACATCAATTCCAATTCTATCAAGAAACTAAATACATGATTGGTTCTTGCAATCTAAATCCATTATTTGATTCTCACTTGATGGTATAGAATTTTCGTTCATTTAAATTCAAAACAATGTATCTGAAGTTCTTCTGAATTATACATGTGCTCCAAAAAATAGGAAATATCCATAGTTTCTTTGGCTTTTAGAAAGTAACTAGCAAGGGTTTGCAATTAAAATTGTAGTTAATGAAACTTATCTACTTGAATTTTAGATGGTTGAAGATATGGAATTAAGTACATATGTAGGAGATGTCTTTGACAAATTATTGAATGTACACGCTCGTCAGTTAAATACACTTCTCTACCATGTTTAAGAAGGGAAGAGAAAAGCAAATTGAAGAGACATATTTACTTTTCTTTATTTTGAAAATGAGAGAAAATGACTGAAAGCTAAACTTTTTAGCTATTTTTATTGAATGATGTCTTTTGTCTCTTTGACATGTGTTTTGAGCGAAGAAAAAGAAAGAGTCGGTAATTTATGATTCAATGACGACAGCAGAAGGGAATAGTTCTCGTTTGTTTCTTATGGAAATAAATGACAAAATTATAGACACTTTTTCTAATGTAACATGGTGGTTCTTGATTGAAGTAATGTCAAAAACATCGATATGGTAATTTTCAAGCCCATATGCATCGCTATATCTGCAATTCATTTTCCTAAATATGTGGTAGAGTAGAAAAGAACAGAAATATCAAGAGAATTAAAATTCAAATTTATGAATAGCACGTAATAGAGTAATTAAGGAGGCGTTTGGTTCAAATTCCTCAATCACTATCACTATAGGTATCATTAATCCTACTATGAGTATGGGTTTTGATGATTCTCCCCAACATGTTTGGTTTAATAATGGAATGGGTATCATTATAAGAATATTTGTTTGGTATACTGAAATGACTTTCAAATAAATTTTAAAATTTTAAAATTTTTATTTATGATATACATATTTTTTAGATTTCTTATTTTGTATATTTGAAAAAAATTTAAAAGATTTCTTCAATTTTAAATATAGTCATGCTCTAATTTGAGTTTTATGGAAATGATAATCTTAAAAAAAATCATTTTTATTATATTAATAGAGAATATTATATATCTTTGATTTTCAATACAATTTTTTATAAAATTATTGAATGTAAAAAAAAGAATTTTTATAAAAAAAATTATTAAAAAGAAGTTTTGTAAAAAAATTTATAAAGTACTAATAAAAATTATTCAAAATCAAAAGACGAGAGAGAGAGAGAGAGAGAGAGAGAGAGAGAGAGTATTGAGAGTGGGTAACTCAAAAGATATATATTTTTTAATGGCTGTGTTTTTGCCCTTAATAATAAGGATTAATGGGTTTGATAGGCTAGTATTTTGCGGGGAATCATTAACACCTCAATTAATCACTATCATTCCCATTGAATGATAGTGATAGTTATTTAACAAACATCAACAATGGGTATCATTACTTGTGATACCCATTCCCCTCCTTGATTCCCCTAAACCAAACACCCCCTAAATCTTGCATTTCTGAAAGTGATAGTGATATACCTATTTAACAAAACATGTTACGCCATATTGGTTGAAATCTATTTTGCTTTTTTTTTTTCCTCTTTCTATCTTTTTTTTTTTTTTTTTTGGTTGCGCCGGGCGGCCGGGGGAGGGGGGGGGGGGGCAGGAGGAACAAGTTAGAATAAAGGAATTGATAAAGGAACCTCAATATTCAACTTTTTATCTAAGAGGAATTTAATAGTTACATAATAATTTATTTGTATCAATTTACATATCCTTCCTGCAAGGGAACACTCGCTGCTTTAACAAGGTTAACTGGTTAACCATTTCTACAAGTAAATTTATATGTACAAAAACTCACATATTCATGATTAAATTAGATAACATGGGCAAGTCCTCACTCTTGAAACTCAAAGTTCTCAACTAAATGGTTCACTTGCAATATGATTTAGGATAATAAATTTGGGATTGCCCAGAATTGAGTTACAATCTGATGCAAGAGCAGTAATTAAATTTTTGGAAGATGGCTGTACAGAAGATAATGAAGTAATGATGGTGCTTGAAGACATTTTTTTTTTCCTTGCAAATTTGTTTTCTTTGTGTACCTTTAGTTATTATCTGATTGCGTTGGCTGGAAGAGATCCTTCCTCTTGTGACTTCTTGAATAAAAGCCCAAATTGACATTGGACAATTCACCAACTTATATTTACAGAAATGAATTTTTCTATCGTTTTGGGAGGGGGAAAAAATGAATTTAATCACCATTTTTAATAATAATCCGTATTTTGTCTGTTCTGTTTTTTAGTTAAAAATTTCGAACACGTTTTCGAACA
This sequence comes from Mitragyna speciosa, assembly GCA_024721245.1. Classification (NCBI taxonomy): domain Eukaryota; kingdom Viridiplantae; phylum Streptophyta; class Magnoliopsida; order Gentianales; family Rubiaceae; genus Mitragyna; species Mitragyna speciosa. The sequence goes on from CM045559.1 coordinate 6,855,813, forward strand.
TGTTTCTAAATTAACTCTTTATCTCACATACACGTTTATCAAAATAAACATTTAAAATTGTTATAGTAATATTCTAAAAAAATAATTTAAAAAACGACCATCCAAACTTAACTGAAATTTTATTTTGTGCTCAACATGTATATATGCGTAACAATATGTCAAGTTTTTAATTGTACAACACAATCGATCACTTAATTATTTATCAAAACCTCCTTTTACGAATCTTGGTGCTTATCCATTCTTTTCATGACTTTATCTTCTAATCTAGTTCTTGTTTTTTCCGTCATCTCCTTTCTTGCTACCTTACAAAAGGTACAGTTCACGCTTATTCCACTTATTTTTATGTTATATGCATTTTGTGTGGATAATCAACGAATCTTAGCTAAGCATTTTCAAATTGGTTAAATATTGGATCAAGTATATTACGCGCTAAGCACCGAATCAAAGGAGCGGTGTCCTTGTTATTCACTGGACAATATGCGAAATAAGGGAAAACTCCAAATGATACCACTTGCAACATATTCATGAATTAAGGGTTAGAATTATTTATGTCTTAAATTTTATGGGGTTTTTAGTTTAGGGAAATCAAGGAGGGGAATGATTGTTAGTAAATATTAACATTCACTGTTGATGTTTAGAAAAGAACTATCACTATTTTTCAATCTAAATGAAAGTGATTAATTGGAGTCTCTATCAAACATGGTAGAATGATACCCAAACATGGTGGACTGATACCCATTCCATCATTTCTCTATCAACATGATTTTCTAAACTATTATTTTATCAAACTCATTAATCTGTTTGAGAGGAATAATATTCATTCCATTACTAAACCAAATATGGTAGGAAAATTCGTCAAAATTCATATTCATAGTAGAGTTAATGTACTCATAATGATAGTGATTAAGAAATTTGAATCAAATGATTCAGTGTTATTTAAATTTCATTTCCTTACAATATTTTTCATTCCTTCACTTTGGTGATGTACTCCAAATTGAAAATGTGAAAGCCTTATACCCAACTTGAGAGTGAAGAATTATTCACCTAGTTAACCTTCGATTTTAGCATTTCTCCACGAAAATATGCCAAAGCATAGTCGTGAACTTTCATTGCATTGAAACTAAAGAATTATAATTAGTTCATAATGATTAAGACTTTGAAACATTACATACATTTTCCCTAAAAGAAGTTGACATATTCCGGCAAACATTTGCAGAACATTACAACTGATCATCAAGAAAACTTGCGGATTAATAAAGCAAGAAAATTCTCTCACTTATAGTGAATGGACCCTTGATTACCCCACCAAAGCTCAATTCACAGAATATTTCATGCTGAATATTCTTTTCCAAATTCTTTCACATACAATATGGAATCTTGGATTTAAACTGTATTATAGCGTATACAGGGTGGTCAAATTGCATACTTTTTTAGTACATCAGTTACCTATACATGCTCAAATTCTTTCATGTTTAATATTGATTCTAAATGTTGACCATTTTATAACTTATAAACAGTGGTCACATTACAAGTTTTTGGAAGTACAATTATCAAAAAGCATATGTTAGGACATATGCAGAAAAGACATCACATCACTGGTATAGCGTTTTTTTTTTTAACAATATTACTGTCACAGTTTTAATTTTTCTTTATAAATATGTATATAAAATAAAAATATGATTAAAAACGTATATAAAAATTTTAAAATACATGTTTTAAGTCCAAGCAAAAAGAATGAAAATCTTGAACCCGCCACTGTTTCGTACAGGTAAACATGAATGTTATCTATACAAACGAAACTGAACTACTAATATAATGATTGAGTGCACAGTTAATTGTGCACGAGGTCATGATTTTCAATCTGTTTCCCTCCTTCTAACATCAAGAAAAAAAAAATTACAATGAAATCTTTCCAACCCCACAAGCACGATACCAATCACTTCGGACCTCCATCATTTTTTATTAACCTCATTTGCCTTGGTGTCGGTCACATAATTTTGGCATTGAGAACTTCATTGAGCTTGAGGTCCAATGCCCACTGCGTGTTTGCTGTGTGTGGATGTAATCAATGACTTCACTCATTGCTCTCAGGGCTTTCTGTGGCTTTAGTTTCCATGAAATTTTTTTCCTTTTAAGTGGATCTTGATACAAGACTCATAAACTTTGGGAATGTTTAGTTTAGGAAAATTAAGAGGGGATAGATATCAGTAATAATGTCACCTATTATTGATGCTTAGAAAACAACCGTTACTATTTTTCAATCAGAATAAAATGATTAATTAGGATATCTATGATTCCTTCAAAATACTACTCTATCAAATTTATTAACTTTTTTGAAGAAATGATACTCATTCTATTACTAAATCAAATATATTGGACGAATCACCAAAACCTGTACTCATAGGGTCAATAATATTCATAATGATGGTGATTGAGCAATCTAAAAAATTCTAATATTTTAAAATTTCTTTTTTTTTTTTGCCATGGAAAAAAAAATTATCATCAAATAAATAATAAATTGCCCCCTCAAATTTTTTTTTTCAAAATTAAAATTAGCCCTCCCATTCTTACACTTGTCTAATCTTTTGCCTCTTTGTCTTTAATTCACGGGTCCGCCACTAGTTGTAATGATATTGACAAACAGAGATAAAGGGCAGGACCAATTAATTCGGGTTGCCATGTTCATAGCACCGTTTGTACAAAATTTTTACATTATAGATTCCTTTCCAAAGTACATAGATGTCCTAGAGTGTTTACAGAACTAATAAGCTTCAAATGCATAAATATTAGCTTAAAAAATAAGCAGATGTGCAATAAATTTGTCAAGTTGGTGGTTCCACAATAAAATTGCTTTGTAATGCTTGCTTAATAAGCTTCAATTTGTAATAGGCACTGATATTTTTCCTAATATTGTTAAGGAAAAAAATAATAATCTATCCTATTAAGCTTGTGTTCCACTCTAATACTACAAGTTGCTACTTGCTTGTTGGTGTGCTCCCACCATAGATCTTTTCATTTTTTTTAACCAAAAAAACAGATCTTTTCATTTTCAAGATGTCATAAGCTTGTCTGGTCAATGCAAGTGTGGTTCCCTTCAACCCCACTATGACTATATCATAAAACAAGCCAATCATAACATTACATACCACCAAGCACAACTCTTCTTAATTGAATATAAAATAAGATTTGGTCAAGAAATGTCCTTGAAAATTCTTGTTAAAAATATTAATCTAACCAGGACATATTCAAGTCTAAATAAGCAATTTTATTAAAATTTGAGGACTTAGTCTTATTTTACATTTTTCACTAACTTCATGCCGAATATTGAAACGTGATTGTAAAATATCTAGAGATATATTAGTCTTTAATATTCGTGGAAATACCACCATAGCTAGTTGTAAAAAAATTAAATTATTTTTAAAACGACAAAACTCCGGAGATTTAAAGTGAAAGCTGACATAATTGGCATCTAACGAGTTCAATTTAAGGTACCAAAATGAGAAAAACCAGTTTTCAAGGGGTTAAATTGGATATATACAAATTTAATATGTCAAAACTAAGACACCTGTAATTAAATTTTATAGCAATTATAAGTTTGTATTGTGTCTTTACATGTGAATTTATATATTTTCCCGCTGTGAAAAATATACAAATGGCAACAAAATTTTTGTTGTTTTCATAGAAAATGGTAATCTATCATTTTCTGATTGGGTCTCAGAAACTCACAACGGCAATGTCAGAGAAATAATAAAAAAACAAAGCGGACAAGCCGAGGAAACTCTCCCACCGTCTCGGCCACTTAGCGCGTGCTCGCACGTTACAATTCTAGACACAGATGTCACTTTCTTGGGTCCCATTTTAGGAATTTTAATTTTATTATAATCATTCCAGTCACTGGCAAAGGCCACAGCTCAATATTCCGTGGAAATATTTAGGACGATCCGTCGAATCGGTCTGTAATTTTATATATGATTATGATAATATAAAATGACATCACTTCTCACTCTTCTTTTTCACATCATAATGATTGATTATGAGAGGATGTTTCATCATTCAATTTAATATTAAAAATTAACGAATTATGAGGTAAAAAATTATTTATCACTTAATACATTAAGCACTACTTAGTGGTGCTTGTTGAAACTGAAATCTGAAATCTGAAATTTAAGTGCGAAAAATATTAAGTTACTAAATTGATAAAGTTTTATTATTTGACAATTAACTGACTACATGTACTGAATTTAAATATCTCACCTCATAAATATAATTATTTCATCTTAAAAATTTAAAATATTCGATAATGTGTATAAGAAAGAGAGATACTGTTTATTTATGTGAGATAGAGGACAAATGTATTTGTGTGTGAGAAAGAGAAAGTGTGTGTATATAAGTAAAAATACATGTATGAAAGTTGTGTTAGTATGTGAAAGAAGAAAAAGTAAAATATGTGTGTGTATATATTGAGAGATAGAAAATGTATATGTAAAAGTATGTGCATGCACATATGTGTGTGTGTAAAATTGTAGTTTTAGGAAAGTATGTAGGTGTGTGCAACGGAAACTGTGTGTGGGGAAGAGAGAGAGAGTGTGTGTGTCTATGTGTGAGAGAGACAGAGAGAGGGAGAGAATATGTGTATTTGTGTGAAAGAGTGTGTATCTCTATGTGTGCACGCCCGCACGCGTGTATGTGTGTGTGTGTGTGTGTATGAGAGAGAGAGAGAGAGAGAGATTGCACATGTGAGAAAGAGTAAGTGCGTATATGTGTATGCATGGGTAAGTTTGTGTGTGTGTGTATGAAGGAGAGAGAGTATCAAAATTCAACAAATTAAGTAAAATTTTCACTTAAAATTTTATACATATTAAATAAGTGTTTAATGTATTAAGTGATAAATAAATTTTATTATCAAACACATCAAATTCAAAAAGCTCCTAATTTATTAATTTTCAGCATTAAATTGAGTTATCACTTAATTTTTTTTTTTAATTTTGAACACATGTGGCTCTCTCCCTCTCACATACACTTGCATGCACATGCATACAATTTTTTCTTTCACACATACACATACGATTTTCACACTTGCAAGTAAGCACATACATTCTTTTTCTCTTACACAAAAATGCATAACTTTCCTTCTATTAGACACATATATTTTTTTCTCCCATGCACATTTTCACTCTTACTCTCTGGCACACATACATATATTTTCATATAAATATACACATTTTCTCTCAGATGAGTGTACACACAATCTATACTCTCCTAAACACACTCACTTCCACACATTCACACACACATAAACATATTGGTCTTGTTTAAATATTATTTTTTGCTATTATTTGCAAAAAATTATTTGGAGTTGTCATTGGATAAAACAAAAAATTATTCCAAAAAATGTGAATAATTCTTGTAACTTTGATCAAAAAATGGCCCAAGAATTTTTGTCCAAATTTTCTCACCAGATGTTTTATTTTTAACTTTCAAAACCTTCTTCTCACTCTCTCCAACTTTTGTTCGCCCGCTTGTTTTCTTTTCAAATTTCAAAACCCTTATTCTCCTTCTCTCCAATCTTCTTTCTCCCCCCAACTTCATCCTGAACTTGCTTAACACCCTAAATCCAAAAATGAACTTAAGTTGTGAAATCAATCTCCTAAATGACCGATTTCTACTCATCCATACTCCAAATTACCATCTAAAGCCTTAGAGGAGTGGCATTTGCCATCAAAATCAAAACCCCAGTTTTCCAAATTCTTAGCCCTAACTAATTGTTCATCAGAGAAATTAGTCATCGGTAATGTAACTGCTATGGATACTCGTTTAGTAATGAGTGTCCATCGACCAATGCTTGTTTTGAAGCTACGTTGATTTTTTGACTTTATCTAATCTACCAATCACCATAATGCCTATTAACATGTTATTAAAAAATAAATCTAATAATTTAGCAAATTAAATTTAATTAATCAATTTTGTAATCTAAATATATGTTACTGTTAATTTATTAAAGTCTTTATAATATTTCAAAATAAAAATTTTCAATTCAAACAGTTTTCCTAAATATTTTTTCACAATTCAAATAGTTTTTCTGACTAATTTTCATGATTCAAATAGTTTTTCATTTTTTCAAAATTTAACAATAATGCCGAAATAATTATTCCTAATAATTTTTCAAATAATGACTATCCAAATGAAGCCACATTTTTGTTTCCACATTCACACATACTTTTCCTCTCTTGTATACAAAAAAGCACTTACATAAATTTTTCCTTTTCTAGCGTACTTGTGTACATAGTGTTCATTTTCACACACATACGCATGTATTTTATCTTACACGTGTTCTTATACACAACTATGCTCACACGCTCTCTTCTTTTTACAAACACACACAGCCTCTTCTTCTCACACACATGTTACTCCAAAATTGTTTTTGAGATAAAATTATTGTATTTACAAGATGAGATTATTTCTAAATTCAGTGTTTGAATTTAGCTATTTATTAAACTGATATAACTTTAACAATTTTGGCGACTTAATGCTTTCAATAATCAAATTTTAGATTTCAATAGGGAAATTTGCCAATTTGGACCATCACATTTAAAAAAAAAAAACTTTTTTAGTCTCTCACATTTAAAATCAGCAAAAATAGTCCCTCAGATAATAAAAAAATGTGTCCAATTAGTCCCAAAACTCATTTTCAGTCAAATTTTTGAAAATTCAGGGGTGAAAGTAAAAACATACTTCGTTTCGATTGATCAAAAGCTACAACTTCTTCATAGTTTCAACGATACAAATAAGACATGATCCAACTACATATTTCCATTAACAAGCATTTGCGGCAGTAAATGGCCTTTTTTATTTTAAATACAACTACATATTTCTCATTACATTACACACGAGGAATGTTTTTATTTTTGCCCTTGAATTTGCCAAAAAATTAAATGAAAATGAGTTTTGAGACCAATCAGATACACTTTTTATGTTTGAAGGACTATTTGATTGATTTTGAATATGAGGGATTAAAAAATGTTGAATGTAAGGGAATAAATTAATTGATTTCTCTAATTTTATTAACCTGGCACATGTTTGTAATTGTCCAGATCCTTTGTCTAATTTTTTTTGTCTAATAGTGTCCAATATAAAATTATTATATAAATATAAAATTACTATATGAATATCAAATTATATAAAGTTATGTCATTTCATTTAGTAACATTTAATGATATAACGTAATTTCGTAATAGTATAATATAATTTTATAGTAATATAATATAATTTTATACTAAATACAGTCACACACTAAATAAAAAAATTAGATAGATAATCTGATTCGGGTTTATAATTGCTACGGAGTCTACGAGTATTTCGTTGAACCCAATGATTCGAGTGTTAAAAGCACACAATACACGCGAGCGTGGTGGACCACACATGTTATTGTATGTTTCTCATGTTAACTTATATTTTACTTTGTTTTTGGTATAATTACTTTCATCTAAGTTATGATTACACTAACTGGAGTTGAACCTCCCCATAGTAGAAGTTTAATTGAGTTTGCCTGCTGCTCCCTGTTCTCTCGTGTATGCTCTCATCACACACACTACACCTCCACCGTGTGTGCTTTTGTAGGTACGGTGTGAGAGTGTGTGTGAGAGATAACGAGAGACACTTTGTATGAGGACAAACCTTTGTCTAAAGTGGGTTGTTAAGGAGGAAAAATATGGAAATGGGTATTTGGACAAGCTAAAAAAGTTGTTTCTTTTTCTTTTTTTTTTTTTGTTGGGAGGGAGGTTCTTGAAGCCATTGTTGTTTCTGAGCCAAAAAGAATCCATTTTTAGTAGATATTTGTGAGTGGGAATCTTTGGTGTTTTTGAGTCCATACTTTTTGCTGTGCCTTGAAAGGTTAGTCTATCAGTTTTATATTTTGTTGGCTCATATATGCTGCACTTAGCTTACTGTTCTAGTTGAAATGATTTATAATTGGTTCTGTTTCTTTACTTTGTTTTTTTCATGGTTTCTGATTTTTAGAACCACTTGCAACAGTTCTTTCCCACTACTGATCTCAACAGGTTTCAACTTTCATGTTTGATGCACGTCCCTCTTTGCTAGTAAAGTGGACTCTTTTCACTCTATAGGGCCTGTCTTTTCGATGGAGCATGTTAAGTTGAGGTTGAGGCCTTTTGGTTGTTCTTGGATACTGGGATCAATATTCTCTCTAGATTGACATCCTTAGAATTGATTGGCTGTCTGCAGGTTTAGATTTTGCTTGGGTTCTTAGGTAAAAGTTTCTTTTTGTTTAATTTTGTGTAATATTTACTTTGTTTTGGATGATATCAAATGTTGGAATTTGTGAGGTATTCGTCGTGGTTTGTCTTCTGAGTTTCCTAGATTTTGTTTTGATTAGGTAGTTTCTCAGTTTCTTGAAAATTTTCTGTGCTTATTAGTAATAATTGAGCTTGTTAAGTTTCTACTGTACGCTTAGTATCTCTCTCATATTCTCTTGCTAGAATCTGTGTTTTGGTGTGAATAGTCTTTCTGCGTTCTTGTGGTTTCTCAGTTTCTTCATACGGATGTTCTTTATGTACTTTTGTTTTTTTGTGTGTGTGTGTGTGTGTTTTCTTTTTTTTTTTTTGGGGGGGGGGGGGGGGTTGGGTTTAACGGGTGTTTGGTGTCTACAAGCTGTTAGCCAAAGATCCACTGAAACTTTAGCTGTTTCCAAATAAACAGTAATAAATGAAACTTTGCAGTTAACTTCATCTCTGAATGTATGATCCCTCGAGTTAAATACATTAATACTCTATTTGTTACGCAGTTTCTATTTTCAGTGGCATTTATGATGTTTGTGGTCGCTGTATTTCCTTTTTGCCTCTTTTCTGCATCAACTTTGATTTTTGAAACCTGACTTGTACAGTCAAATAAAGAAGGGATCACGGGGATCACTTAATTGAATTACCATCTGTGGCAGGCATAAATTTCTCCACAAAATGGTCTCAAGATCTTATTCCAACTTGTTGGATCTTACTGGTGATTCACCAACCTTTGGCCGAGGAGGGAAGAAGCTTTCTCGAGTTGTAACTTTACCAGGAAAGTTATCCGAGCTAGATGAGGAAATCAAAAGTAATGCTAGCACTGACGCTCAGTCTTCTGTTTCCGAAGAACGAATGATTATTGTTGCAAACCAACTTCCAATTCGGGCACATCAAAGATCAGATGGTGAAGGAGGGTGGAACTTTAGTTGGGATGAGGATTCCCTTCTTTTGCAACTTAAAGATGGCCTCAGAGAAGATGTTGAAGTGATCTATGTTGGAAGTCTCAAAGAAGAGATTGACCCCAGTGAACAAGATGACATAGCCCAAACTCTGCTTGAAACTTTTAAATGTGTCCCTGCTTTCATCCCTCCTGAATTCTTCAGTAAATTCTACCACGGCTTCTGCAAACAGCACTTATGGCCTTTGTTTCACTACATGCTTCCTCTGTCCCCTGATCTTGGTGGTAGGTTTGATCGTTCCTTATGGCAAGCTTATGTCTCTGTGAACAAAATATTTGCTGACAAAGTAATGGAAGTGATCAGTCCTGATGATGATTTTGTTTGGGTACATGACTATCATTTGATGGTATTACCAACATTTTTGAGGAAGAGATTTAATAGAGTGAAGCTTGGTTTTTTTCTTCACAGTCCTTTCCCATCGTCGGAAATATATCGAACTTTGCCTGTCAGAGATGAACTTCTCCGAGCACTTCTGAACTCTGACCTTATTGGCTTCCACACATTTGATTATGCAAGGCATTTCCTTTCTTGCTGTAGTAGAATGCTTGGGATATCATACCAATCCAAACGGGGTTATATAGGACTAGAATACTATGGGCGCACTGTTAGCATTAAGATTCTGCCAGTTGGAATACACATGGGCCAACTTCAATCTGTTCTGAATCTTCCTGAGACAGAAGCTAAGGTTGCAGAACTACGTGATCAATTCAGGGGGCAGACTGTCTTGCTCGGTGTTGATGACATGGACATTTTTAAAGGAATAAGCCTGAAACTCCTGGCCTTTGAACAAATGCTCACTCAACATCCTGATAGGAGGGGTAAAGTTGTTTTGGTTCAGATTGCAAACCCTGCTAGGGGCCGAGGAAAAGATGTGCAGGAAGTCCAGTCGGAAACTTATGCAACGGTGCAAAGAATCAACCAGGACCTTGGAAGATCAGGATATAAGCCTGTGGTTTTGATTGATACTCCATTGCAGTTCTACGAGCGAATTTCTTATTATGTAATTGCAGAGTGTTGCCTGGTTACTGCAGTTAGGGATGGGATGAATCTTATACCCTATGAGTATATCATATCTCGACAAGGAAATGATAAATTAGATGAAACCCTGGGCCTGAACCGAACAACACCAAAGAAAAGCATGTTGGTGGTTTCTGAGTTTATTGGGTGCTCTCCATCTCTCAGTGGTGCAATAAGGGTCAACCCGTGGAACGTTGATTCAGTTGCTGAAGCAATGGATTCTGCCTTAATAGTCTCTGAAGCAGAGAAACAAATGCGGCATGAGAAGCACTATAGGTATGTAAATACCCATGATGTTCCATATTGGGCTCGTAGCTTTTTGCAAGATCTCGAGAGGGCTTGTCGAGATCATGTGAGAAGGAGGTGCTGGGGTATTGGTTTTGGTTTATATTTCCGTGTAATTGCCTTGGATCCGAGTTTCAGAAAGCTGTCGGTTGAACATATTGTATCTGCTTATAAGAGGGCAAAGAGCCGTGCGATTCTTTTGGACTATGATGGTACTATGACAATGCAGGGTTCAATCAATACAAGTCCAAAAGCAGAGAATGTTGAAATTCTAAACAACTTGTGCAAAGACCCCAAGAATGTGGTTTTCATTGTTAGTGGAAAGGACAGAAAGACTCTAACACAATGGTTTTCCTCTTGTGAAAGATTGGGGATTGCTGCAGAACATGGTTACTTCGTGAGGTAGCTGCATGAGACTCTTAATAAATTATTGTTAGTTATTCGAGTCATGCATCCTTAAAATCATCAATCCTTTTTTTGGCCAAATAATTCATGCTGCATTGGTACATTGCTAAGAGATGTTACTATATGGTAATTTTGTTGCTTATGCTACAAGGAAACATAAGTAAATTGGTTATCTGAGAATATAGAAATCAGTTAGTAAAGATATTTGTGCTTAACCTAAACATTTAAGATAACTCATCAAGAAGGACTATAATAGGTTGGGGCGGAATGAGTTTGAAAGGAAACCTCCAAACTTGCAGTGTATCTTAGATAGACAGATTATAAACCAAAAACAAATTACTTAATCTTAGTCATTGATAGTATAAAGGGTTTCTTCCTGAAATTACATTAGTTATTTGTTAGTATTAGAAATTAGTACTGAACTTAGAAAGTTGGTTACTGAAAATCTTATTGGTTATTGAAGACTATTCAAGGAAGGAATAGTAATTGAAATGCCATAAATTGCTATCTCTGTAATTTCTGGTAAGCTGACCGCAACATGCTGGTAAGATGTCAGCCAGCGAGTTTCAAGTACTGATGTAATCTAGTTCATTTAACTTGATACATGTTGGAGGAAAAAAATAATGCATGGCTATGCTGAATTAGATTGCATTCTCTTGTTTAGCTTGTTTCTTGTCCCATAGAAAATGTAAGAGAATATGAAAATAAAATTTCACTGTCAAAGTTCATGTGCCGTATAACTTTTTCTTAGCGTTGATTTTGTTTAGAATTTGAGCCATTACCACAGTATCATTGTACTTGATAAGGTGTAGATTCTCATTGTTGTCTGGAAGTTCTGAATGCTTTGTGAGTCCCAGAAGTCAAAATTTTTTTACCTAATATTCTTAAGTCAATCAAGCAACTCTTCAAGTGTGTGTCAATAGAAGAAGGAAATGGTCCAAGATTTTAGGAAGCAAGATTTCAATGTGATGCACCCCATGTACACCTCTAGCTTCACTCAAGCAGAATTGGATGTTGATGGCAGTCATAGCTAAGATAATATTAGTTACAGAACTAAAAGTGCCTGGAAATAACAATATACTGCTGAATTTGGGCATGATATCACATTTAGCGGTAGAAATAATGAAATAGAGGTTTAAACTACCTGATTGAGCTGGGGGCAGTGAAGTGAAATTGTATAACTAGTGTGTTTGACATTTTATTGTTGGGAATACGTGCACTTTTCCACAAGTAGATTACCATGTTACTCTCTCCTATTTTCCTCATGGTTATAGTTTTGTTAATGTGTCAAAATATGGCAAACATAAAACAACAGCTTTCTTGGGCTGTTGACTCTTCCCTTACTTCCTTGTCTTACACGCCTTGATTTCATCATTGTCCCCAACCCACCAAAGGGAAAATTGGTGGGTTGAGTGCTTGGTACGGCAGAGATAATGGATGTTGGGGGATTTTACTTCTGGTCTCTATGGCAATTTCACCCTCTTTCTCCGTTCCTAGTTACAAACCAACCTAATTTGGGCTTGAGCATTCATCTTGCCCAAAATGAGCTGAATTAAGTATCATGCTATTTCAGGCCAGAACAGAATGCAGAATGGGAAACCTGTATTGCTGTGCCAGATTTTTACTGGAAGCAGATTGCTGAACCTGTAATGCAGCTCTACGCTGAAACAACTGATGGTTCCTTCATAGACACCAAGGAAAGTGCTCTGGTTTGGAATTACCAGTATGCAGATCCTGATTTTGGCTCATGTCAAGCTAAGGAGCTTTTAGATCACTTGGAAAGTGTCCTTGCCAATGAACCAGTTTCAGTCAAGAGCGGCCAGAACATTGTAGAAGTTAAACCTCAGGTTTGTTGTAGTATTATTTCTTGTTTTGGCTTACAATGGGTGCAATCAACTTACTGACTTAAAAATTACAGCCCTGTGTTGTCTTTTATAGTCACAACTATAATCCTACCAATATGGTTATAAACTTTGTTGATTTGGAATTACTGATTAAGATTGTTGCATTTGGTCAGTATGGGACACAAAAATATATTCTTGTGTCTTCTAGTGCTGCAAATTACATGCAAAATGATTCTCAATGAAGGACAGTTTGTCTGGCTGTATCTCTTTCTTGTCTCTCTTGTTACCCTCGTTAACTTTAGGGGACTTTTTCAACATTTAATTTAAAAATGATTGCAGCCTGGCTGAAGCATGGTCAAAAGTCCATGCTGTTATCATCCAGAGTAATAAGGATCTAAATATTTCCCGAAGTGAATCTTTTCCTTTCTTGCTGATCATATATTACTAATCTTTCCTTCTCAATTTTGTCCATATTAGGGTGTCAACAAAGGCCTGATAGCAGAACGTCTCCTGGCTACAATGCAGCGAAAGGAAGTGCTTCCTGATTTTGTTCTTTGTATAGGGGATGACCGATCAGACGAAGACATGTTTGAAGTTATAATGAGTGCAGCGGCCAATGCTGCTCTCTCTCCTGTTGCAGAAGTCTTCGCTTGTACTGTTGGCCAGAAGCCAAGTAAAGCTAAATACTACCTAGAAGATACCCCTGAGATATTGAGAATGTTGCAGGGTCTTGCTGCTGCTTCTGAGCAATCAACAAGAACTATTTCCCGAGCTTCTCAACGAGTAATCATTGAGAAAGAATGAGCCAAAAAAGCAACCGCTTGTGCAGATCAATTATTGACTTACTATGTAGTTGATTTAGCTTTGTCTAGTGAGGGTTGAGTTTTGCAGATCTTGAAATTCATTTGCAGTCTTCTTGGAATTTTATGACTTTGTTAAACTGTTCATGTAAGTAAATTTATTGCTACTCTTGAACTCATTGTTGGTATGGTTCTGGTTGAGACAATATAAATGTTTTTCACAGCTTATTCTTATAGAATTCAAAAAATGTGCAATGGGCATGTGACATGGAAAATCTGAAAGGCAAAAGACTTGTAAAACAGAAAACATTTTAGAATTGAGTGCCCAAAAAAAAAAATGTCTTTCTACTTTAACATCCTTGTGCAAATTGTCTATTTCTACTTGATTTATTTTCCATCATCGGATTTCCTTGCACAAATAATTCCCGGCAGGTACACAAGTGTCACTTTCTACTTGACAGTATCTGGTGATGGCAGTGATTAGTGGATCACCTTAAATATTAATTCATTATAATCTTTATCTGTTGGCATTATTATTGTAGTACTAAGAAGTTTGACAAGGGATAGGATGTGCAAGACCAGGAGCAGGACTCAGTTACAAGTAATCAGATTTTTGAATTGTATGCTTCACAATATGTGAGAAAATTGAAACTGCCAATTGATTTGTAGATCTATGATTATGTTTGGGATTATTTAGGTCAATCGTCCATTTAATAGTTAGGAATGTATTGGACCTACTAAAATGTGTTGTTAAGTGAACCAATTTGGGAAAACAGTGTATTTCACTAATATTGATTTTGATAAATTTATCTTCTAAATTAATCCCTGTTTAGATTCTAATTACCAGGTTGTGCTGGATTCAATAAATACTTTTCTCTCATTAGTATGTCTCCTCTTTAAATATGGGCCATTTTAAAACTCACATTAGTTCTTAATATTTTTGCTGAAATTATTCTTTGCTATGATGAGCTTGAAGGAAAAAGAAAAAAAACACAAAAAATTGAGGCAAATCGTAAATTTATGTCTGCTTAACATCTTTTCTGTTCATATTTCGGAGCACTTACATGGTCATGATGGAACTGAAATGGAATAAATACCCTTTGAGAGGACTTGTGTGAGGGATGGCGCAATGATAATCAACTTCTCCTAGTAGTACCTACCTACCTCCAGCCAGCCGCCCTTACCTGTGAAAGAAAAAGAGAAAATGAGGCATAAAAGCATAGAAAGCATAGATTAGCCATACACAAAACAGACAGACTAAAAACTAAAATAATTGCCTTTTTGGAATGGATTGTAGAATTGGTTTACGTCCCCTTTCCTTTTTTCTCCCGGTAGGCCTTGTGCCGAATTTTCAAAAGAAAATTTGTCCCACATCCGGAATCTGAGTTAAAAAAGTATTAGAACTTAAACCCTATGATTCATCCCTTAAGTCAGCAATTGTCTTTTGGGATGGATTGTGGAATTGGTTTAAATCCTCTTTCCTTTCTCCCCCAGTAGGCGGGGCGAAAATCTAAAAAGGTGTAACAAAATGTTATACATAAAACATTATTCTAATTGATATTTGATATACAATTATAATGTTAATATATGCAACCAGAATATATAATCACTTATATATTCAAAGTGAAAAATGATAGGTCGCTTTAGTCTATTGCAAATATCTATGGTATGTGTATTACAAAATGTAATTTTTGCTCGAGATTAATTTGGAAAATTAATAAACTACAAATATATATACTGCTCCTCCAATCAAAAAAGTCGAACACTAAGAATAATGATTCAGAGAATAAATTTTTTTCTTTACATCTTTTATTTCTTATGATTAAAACATTTATTTCTTATGATTCAAACAACAAATATTTGAAGAATTATTTTAGTAAATAATAAAAAATATATACTAGAATGAAAAAAATTAAAATATTATAGAAGACTTACTTAGAAAAAATAGGTCTAACAAAAATTTGAAATCTAAAAATTAGAAGAAATATCTCTTATATTTACTTTCTTTAATAAAAAAATTGCATTTTACTTTGATTTAGTTTTATATGTGCAATAATTTATTCGCTTTTTAACTTTTTTTAAAATGTGCAATTATCTCTTGACTTATTTAAACAAGTTATTTTACCTTGTTTGTACCTATCTTACCTTATTAAATATTTAAGTTATTGGAAAGTTTATATAAGATAAATCGAGAAATAGAAAATTCTAAAAAAAAATTTCAGAGGGCTAGAGTATATCATATTGAAAATCACTATTAATATTGAAAATCACTATTAAAATTTGCGTAAATAAATGAAATTCTTAAAATTTTTGGGGAATTGCTGACCCTCCCCACCCTCCTTAATTCTGCCCTGGTTTACAATGATCAAGACATCAACAATCAGACAACTGATTATCTTGTGATTTTCTTCTTTAATACAACTCATAGGCCAAATATAAACATTTATGAATTAATATAATTAAATAATATTTTATTATAATGACAATTCTTGATTATTCTTTTGGAAAATCCTTGCATCTGTACCATAAACATTATACTACAATTAAAGCTGTGAATTTAATGTCCCTCTTCCATACTATAGGAGTTAATGAGATCTTGACGACATAGAGGAGAAGAAGCGAAAGAAATGTTGAGTTATAAGACTTTTGTTTTTTTTTGGTTTTTCAAATTTTATTTCATTTAAATTTTTTTTAGCAATTTCGTTTGATTTAAAACTTGAATTTACTAATTATTTAAGAAGAATCTACGGGGTATCTTTACATAATTGACATGATATTTTTGAAGTAATTCAATACTTGACAAGAGTTTGGATTGAAAATCCTCAATTGGTTGTCAGAATAACTGCTTGAGAGGGCTTTCCAACAAGAGCATTTCAAATGATGGATATTGCATATTGGGAAGATCCTACAAAAGTAAAAGGACCTGCAAATAAATATTATACAGCATAGACGTTTGTAGTGTTAATGTTTACATTTGTTGTGTTAGTATCTACATCTACTATATACTCTATATGCTCTTTTAATTGCTCGCAATAATTATGCTGATAGTTGTTAAAGTCTTGGATCCTGATTTGTTTGATCCCAAGTGGAAGGGATGCAATTGTGGTTTTCCAAAATGTCAAGGAGCAATTCACATTATGGTAAAATCTTATAGGTATTTCTTTCTTAAAACATGTCTAACTGGGGCACAGATTTTGTAAGATAATTTGTAGGAACAAATCTTTAGAGCCACCTAAACCATAACACGGTAATAATATGATGCATGTATCCTGTAAAATGGTTTGTGCCTTCAGAAATACATGGTTAAATTATGTTGTGCCCTTAAATACCAAAAGGAAAAAAAAATAAGTCTAAAAAAATAAATAAAAAGAAAGAGGGGAAAAAAAAGAAAAATACAACCTAAATTGAAAATTGAATCTCAAACCAACTTAAATTTATACTAAAAAAAATTTAAGATACGTGAACTTGATAAGAAAACGTTTGAATTCGGTTCAAAAAAAAAAAAAAAAACTTAAACGTGTTTTTTTTTCAGTTAAAATAATCACATAAGAACAAAAGAGCTAGGATTGGCCAGATCTTGGTTATTAGACTCGTCAATGGTCTAGGTCTGGATCCAAATTCGAAACGACCAAAACTTGAATTTAGTTTTCGCTAATAAAATGTGGATCGAATATGGAATATTCTATTCCGACTCGAACTCAACCCGAACTCGTTTAGATAAATGATAATTATAAAATATATATGTATTTAGTACTTCCAATACCCAATATCCAATAAATAATAATCATAAAATATATATGTATATTACACTTTCACGACGTGTAAAGGCTAAGTGGGATGGGAAAATTAAGGGTTCGAATCCTGCCATTTATAAAAAATTCAAATGAGTGCATAATACTCCCGTTTCGTTCGATGTTTAATCTCCATTGGTTTCCCCTTAGCTCCAGTTGGGTTTCCCCATAAAATAGGTTAGAACTATAATATAATATTGGTGATGATTAGAAGAAAAAAAAAAAGGCTAAATCACAAAATGCTCTCCTGTAATGTTGCATTAGTAGCAAATTGTCCCATATATTCACGAAATACACAAATTACTCCCATTGAATTGATAAAAGACATTTGTACCCTTCTATATATATTACTTTGACAATTTTCTCTGTTCCATGCCAAAATCCAAACTTTTTATAGAAAATTTACCCATGATCAAGTTGAAAAAAATGATAAAAGAAAGAAAACTCTCAAATGCAAAAACTACAAAAAAAAAAAAAAATACTTTTGTTACTCTTGTTACTGGATAAAGCTAGTCTTACGTTATTTTAGTTAGAATTACAAGTTTATAATCGTTATATTTTTTATTATTGTCACTAGTAGAGTGACATTAATAACATTTCTTGATACTCTACTTTGAATGTATTTGATAGAAATTACAACTTTATCTTTATTTTGCAAGCTGCTCGTAACAAATTATTCATTTTTTTATACTATTCTACATGTTAGATATATATAATGGGAATATTTTGTGACAAAATTTTTACAATTTTGGAATCATGATTTTTGTTTTTAATATAAGAGTGTAACAGTATTTTTGACCTTTGTTCCTATATAACAAATCAACAAAAATATTAAAAATTATGAGGATAAATTTGTCCTTATAAAAGTAAAAAATAAATGAGGAGGAAATTGTCCGATCCGGATCCGGATCCGGATCCGGATCCGGCTCAGACTACGGGAATATTCAATTCCAGCCGGTCGTGACCACCAGCTGACGCCAACTCTATTGGTTACACCCTAGTTAAAAACGTAACGTGACTCAAATTTAAAACCTAGGGTTTTCGCGTCTCTTTCAATCCTCACCAATGGCGAAGTCCGCCAAGAAACCCAAAGAAAAGAAACTACCAAAGGAAGAATCTACCACCGCTACTGCTTCGAAAACGATCGGTTCTTTCTCAAAAAATCCGAATGCTACCGCTTCTAAATCGAATTCCAACGTTTTAAGTTCTTTATTTGGTGAAGTCCCGGAAAAAAACTCTACTAATTTCTCACTTTTCTCTGACCAAAATCCGTTTAGAAGAAAACCTGATAGCCCTTTTTCCAAAAAATCCATTAATCAAAATGGGCAGATGGGTTTAGGTTTTCAGAGCCCTAATGGCGAAAAGGGAGAAAAAGTTGGGAATTTTGGAAATTCTGATGGGTCTGCTGAGCTGAAAAAGAGGAGGAGGAAGAAAGAAAAGCAGGAAGAAGATAAGGAGGAAGAGAAGGAGGAGGAAGAAGAAGACGGGAGGAAGAAAATGAAGAGGGTTGAATCTGGAAAAGGGGGGAAGAAAGGGAATTTGGGTGTTGAAGGAAATGAGGGAAATGAGTCTAATGGTAATTCGATGTCAATTAACGGGCCAGGGAAGGAAGGGGATTTGAGGGGATTCGTGGATGAGGGAAATGGGATTAATGGGGGGAAAGAGGAAAATAAGAAGAAGAAGAGGAAGAGGGATGAGGTGGAAGCTGAGTATGAGGAGAAGAGATATGGGGTGGTGGAGGAGGGAAGAGTGGAGGGAGGAGGTGAAGTGGTGGGGGGAAAGAGGAAGAAAATGGATAGTTTGGAAGATTTTATGGTCTCTAAGGAAGGGTTTGATGATGAGAGTAAGCTTTTAAGGACTGTGTTTGTGGGGAATTTGCCCTTGAAGATAAAGAAAAAGGTGTTGATTAGGGAATTTGGGAAGTTTGGTGAGGTTGAGTCTGTGAGGATTCGATCCGTTCCTTTAAATAATGTGAGTGTTTATCTAGTTTTTATTATGTTTGGCTTTTGGTATGAGGTTTGAGTTTTGACAGTTAGTTGTTTTCTTTGATTGATGTGAGCATTTTTGTATCTTTGGCTTTTGGTTTATGCTGAAGTTTGAGTTTTGACAATTGGTTGTTTTGTTTCAGAGCAAAATTCCAAGGAAGGGTGCCATCATTGCAAAGCAATTCAATGAAACTGCTGACAGGTCTGATTCAATTGAATTCCTGTAATTTTTGAGTGGTGCTATGCACTTTGATCTTTATTATAGCTGCTTTCCATCATTTTTTTTTGTATCAATGAATATCCGAAGCTAGCAGCTGTTCTTCTCTCTTGCTGACCAAAATGATTTCTTTATGTACATTTAAGGCCCTCATAGTCATATGCAAAATTAGAGTAACCTGAGAAAATACATTGCTTTTTGAAATATTTATTTGCATTCCCTTTTAAGATTTCACGAAAATTATATGCACGTGCTTCCTTGTGCAACTTAGATATTATATTAGTTTTGCATCTGGATTTTAGTTATTAGTATAAGTTATGGTCTTTGAATGATTGAATGCAGTGATTTCTTCTCTGTTCTTATTTTTCTGTAGTTGACAGTTTCTTTGGACTGATTGATGGTTATTGTTGCAGTGTCCATGCTTATGTCGTTTTTAAAACAGAGGAATCTGCTCGGGCTTCTTTGTCCCATAATATGGCAGTGGTGACTTTCTGCTCCTTTACTGCATGTTCTGCTTTGTATTAGATGGTGACTGAATTTCATGCCAAATTAACGCATGATTTATGATTTGATTTCATATGTTATTGGGCACAGGTTGGTGGAAATCATATTCGTGTTGACAGGGCATGTCCACCCCGCAAGAAGCTGAAGGGAGATAATACTCCCATGTATGATAATAAGAGGACTGTTTTTGTTGGTAACCTCCCATTTGATGTAAAGGTGAGTTTCTTATTTATTTGTGATTTGGACTGAGTTGCACTTCTACTGCTGTCATAATATTCTGGAGGTTTTGGTGGATTTTCTTCTAGGATGAGGAGTTATACCAATTGTTCAGTCGTATCAAGGATTTGGAATCCAGCATTGAGGCAGTCAGGATTGTTAGAGATCCTGGTACAAGCTTGGGAAAAGGCATTGCTTATATCTTGTTCAAAACGAAGGTATGAGCAGTAAATTTCAGTGACTTGTGTTTTTGATCTTCAATGCAATTGGCCTTTTTAGCTCTTCCAGTTTCATTGCAAGCTTTGAAGAGTCTGCACTCCAATTTTCCGAATATTAAAAGCCTGCTTGACAATACTCAATTTTTTAATCTTTATCTTTGTGTTTCATTCTTCCTTTTAAGTTTTGTGATATTAAGGGCATGCCCTGGTCAATATTAAGCGCACGTAGGTAAATCGGATTTTAGATAAGCCTTGTGCCTAGTGGCTTTTGCCTTGCTTCATTAGAGATAAAGTCCTTTGTTGCATTCCTTTGCCCATTAAAGCATTAATTGCTTTAAGTAAAAGCAGAGGACTTTTAATGTGCAAAAATATTAGAATGAGGTAATCACAAAGGACAAGTCAGATGTGGCTTTATGCAAATCATGACCCTATTATGATATGAGATAAAATGCTGTAGGCTTAAGTTCCAATTGATTCATCACCCAGGACTGAAGATATGATTTGTGCTATATAATGTGTTTGATTTTTGCTTTCTCTGTGTTTTAAAGTTTTAAATAAATGCTGATTGGAAATGTTGATAGCAGGGATCTCGTAAAACGAAAAGTCAGATAACGTAGGCAAGAAAAATTGTTTTTATGGAGTGAAAGAGATCACTATTGAGGATGTTATCTTATGTTTCATCACGTAACTGAAGCATGAAAAAACAAACAAGCATCTTATTTGTCAGCGCAGGAGTTCGTTTTAGTAATGCACAATAATGTGTTTCTTCTTTACCATGTTGCTGGTAAAACCTTTTTGAATACAAGTAGACGTTGTTCCCAAAGTTTCCTCTGCGGTTTAGCTAAATGTTACACATGATGTTCAATAACTACTGTATGTTGAGCCATATTGTTGCCATTTGTTTCATAGTGATGGTTTCTGTTACTAATTGATTTATTTATATTCTACTCGAGCAAAATGCGTTTATTACTCATGCAGGATGCTGCAAAACTGGTGGTTAGAAGACGTCATTTGAAGCTTCGGGATCGTGATTTGAGGCTTTATCATGCCAAAGCAGAGACAACTCCTTCCAAGAGAAAAGATACTTCGCCAACAAATACTCCTCCAGCCAGAAAATTTGGAGTAAATTCCAAATTTCCTAGCCCTGAAAATAAGACGAAATTAAAGACAGCCATCACTTACCAGGGTCTTCGGGCAAGCAAATCTGGCATCCAGAAGAAAACCCACCGAACAGCAAGGTTGAATGCAACTGCTCAGATAGTGCCAATGCAAAAAGATCGCCAGCAAAAGAGACCTTCTGTAGCAGCCAGAAAGGCTAAAGCTCTAAAGGCTAAACAAGCTGGAATTAAACGCAAACTAGAAAAGCAAACTCCTGATAGCAATGGTCAGAAGAAGAAAGCTAGGAAATTTACTTGAGATTTACACTGAATCAAATGTGTGGAGCTGGCAATTAACATAGCTATTTTAGTAACAGACACCTAAGATCTCGAACTTTAGCAGCTATCCCTCAAATTAATCTGGGCTTCTTCATCGTTCAGACATTAGCAAAGCAACAAGCTCTTACTGGAATGCTACAGGATTTGATATGAAGAAATGTCTCCTGATTCTAGTGTTGTTTTTCTCTGTAAATTATGAATTGCAACTTAGATGAATAATAGGAATTTGTTAAATATCGGTGAGATTTCCCCTTCCTGTAGTTGCATGTAGCATTATGGTCGCTGTGTGTAGTGTCTGGTTTTATGAAAGTCTATGGTTTGCTTAAGTTTATCGACTTAGCTTAATTACCTTGGATCTTTTTCCTACCTCGACGATTTGCTAATCCATAATCATAATAACAGTATCGTGTGTTGTTTACTGCAGACTGCGGTGTTTTTAACCTTCATAATTATGATTCTTTGTAGTGATTATACCTACCATCGTTGCCCACATTGATTAGTCTGCCAAACTTTCTGTTGGTAGGGTTATGATTCGGTAGCTATGAAATTTAGCAAGCTTCTGATTTTGCATGTACAAAAGAATGAAATGGTAACTTTAATAGTATATAAGTTTCACAGCTCATTAGCCTCCTAAGTAGTTAAATAGGAATGTACAGACCATGATGCACCAGATGAGGAAGACTGTAAGAGATGGTATACTCCAGCTATTACCATGTAACACAAATCCGTATTACTGTTATTGGTATCCATCTAGACGACCAGGATCATTTTGCGATACTCTGACACTGAAAATCCTTTGGGAAATGTGGACAGAAGGAACAATTTCAATTTCAATAGAACCAGGACACCTCTGCACAGCGTTGTACAAATAGCGGGTGTGAATGGAATAACAGTAACAGGTGCACTAAGGGAACAGAAAAGCAACAAGCTCGAACGGAACAGAACCAAGAAGGGAACCTCTAAGACAAGGAAACATTAAAATCAGTCTAGTAATCAATTCCAATCCTAGACACAAACTCTAAAACTGGCATTGTAGCTTGAAATTGAGAAGCATAAGTGATTGATGGTTGGGCACTACCCACGAAGAGAATGGATAGCTCTGAGTTGGAACAAACAGAGGGAGTCAAACTTGCTTTAATCACAGCAAAGGAGAATGCCTGGAGCTGCATTGAACTACAACTAGAGAATATGGTCTTGGCGGGAAAACTCAAACTCTTCAGATTTTGATGACAGTATCTTAGCTACAGTTTTCTGCTCCTCGTATTCAGATCCTTGTTTCAGCTGTGTTCCTTTTCTGCTGCTAAAAGTACTGGGAACTTGCTTAGTTCCTTAATAGTAAAGTTTGCTAGGAATCTTCTTTATGGTATTGAGAGGAAGTTAAACTTCCTAATGTAGCAGCACAGGTTGCTTCATCTGCTCTTAGGCACTTACCCAATAAAGCTGTACATTCTTGCCATATATATATGAACTTTTGACGTTTCGAAGGGAAAAAAAAAAAAAAAAAAGTATCCATCAATGTCTTTCCACGATAAGAATTCTTCACAAAAGACAGCCTTTTAAATTGTGACCTTGCAAATGATTGTATCTTTCTTTTAGTGTACTACTTATTTATTTTATTTTAGGCATAAAATGTGCTATTTTTAGATACATAGTGCATAATCACAAAGCTGGACAGAAAACTACTCTTTCCTGCAGCCGCTTCCGAGGGCTAAAATTTATCTGGACACTGAAGCAGGAACACATCACTTCAGTCTCTAGCCATGTCTTCAAGAAAACGAGGCTACAGAAGAGGAGGAAAACAATATCATGCTTATCATAGCATCATCAAACGGATGAAAACTGGACCCTAAAACCCATCCAAGATCACAAACAACCGCCCCAATTCAACACCAATTCACCTCTTCAACTTCTGAGCAGAATTTTGAACACACCCACAACTACAGGACAAGCAAAACCATCATAATATTTGCTTGAAAGAAGCAAAAATATCATCAGAATTGAAATTTTCCATGTAGAGTCCAAATTATCGATGGCCCCAGGTGGTCAAATTTCAGTTAACATCTTCTGAGGTAGGCGGTTTCAGTATAGAAAGAAGAGATGAAAAAGAAGAAAGATTTTGGAGAGGGATTCGGGGATAGATCTGAGAAGGATGCTAGTAATGGTGAAGTTGTTTAAATGAATGATGAAGTTGAGGAGAAAAATCTAGGATTTGCTTTGGATGAGGAGGGGGCTTGATAATGTCCAGAGAAGGCTGAACGAGTTGCTGTTGAGGGTCCAGAAAAAGCCTGAGCAGTCAGAAGAGCAGCTAAACATCAATGATCAAGGTCAGGAGGAGGATGTGAAGTAAATATTGACTTTGGAATGTAAAATTTATTGGAAAATTAATAGCTTTTTGTCAACTTAATTATGTGGTCATATCGATTTTAATAGGGCAGGATGTGTTAAACCTAGTTTAGGATTTGAGGTTTTTTTTTTTTTTTTTCGAGAACAGAATTTGAGTGTGTTAACATGAACTTGCTAACTAATTATTATTATTTTTTTTAATGCAACTAATTGTTGAGATTCTCATACCAGTTGAGAATAGATCATGGCAACATATCGCATGTGTTGCTTGCTATTTGCAATATTGTTGTAGATAAGAGGGGTGAAATTAGAATATTACATTTAATAATCGGATGCTCTCATACCAGTTCATCCGTAACTCACCATATAAATGATGTGGTGGTTTCTGAATTAAAGTATTCACGGCCTCGCCAGACATTTCATTGCATTTGGATGTCTCTTGTTGTAGGAATTGATGACTATTATTTAGCAGTCTGGTTAAATTGGATCATGATTTATAGAAAGAAACTTCATTTTGTTTTTGCGAAGGAGAAGACCCCTGATGATTATTTTTTATTTAATTTTATTTGACTAGCGATGAACGAAGAGAGATCTGAAAATCGGAAGATATTCATCTGTCAACTAGATAAAGTTCTGTTTAACACATTAAGAAAAATTGAGTGACGGGAGTTGATTAACTTTGATATATAATTTGGTGCATATTGGATTGGAAGTATATCATCCCACCATCAAAGGAAAATGACTTGACCTGATTAACTTTTGATAGTTTTTGCATATTAAAAGGTCTGTAGAACATGGGTATGCTGGTGGCAGGTAGCCCATAAATTATTTGTGGACCGAGGGGTGGACCTAATATTATAAGCCCCACAATCAAAATAGTCAATGGACAGGAGGAAAACTTGTAGTGTTGGCCTTTGTATTCTTGTGTGGGCCTTGGACCCGCTAACATAAATTCAATTTCTTAATTAGAAATAATCAATAATGTTGTACAATTTATCAATTTCAGATCACAAAAAAGGTGTTTATGAAAAGCCCAAATTCGTAGATTCTTTCAAAAATCTCCAATGTATAAAGTATGATCAAACAACCTACAATAGTTCAATCGTAATCAAACAACCTCCTTAAAATTCACATAAATTAAAAACAAGTGTTAAAGAATTCATTGACACCAGAAAATTGATTGAGGTTTCTATGAAAATTAATTAGCTTGGGTGTGAGGTTACCTTAACATAGATTCTTGAATTGATCATAGCAAGCCATGTACACACACAATAGTCCTGTAAAAAGCATACTGATTTATACAAAAGCCGGAAAAATCCCTTGTTAAAAAAAAAGGTGGAAATGTTTAAAGGTACCGCAATTTCAATAACCAAAGCACGAGTATTTTGTCAATTAGCATGTGGAATATCCGTTTCCGAGCATTATTGCATCTCAAAATTAGGTGAATTATATTCCCAAAACTTCTGTATCAAAATGAATCAACCAGATTTGGCCGATTGATTCTCATAAATGTCAAGACCGTTTGTTGTTTTCAGCCAACTTGCCTATCTTTTCTGGCACTAATTATATTGCATGAAATTCGACTTTGAATGGATGGCCATTAGTCATGACAAGCGCAACGCCCACAACCATATTTTAATCTGATTTGGCACTATCATGTTTACAAGAAATTTATTTAAATTCTCTTTATTTTCAGTCTCCATTAGGCATTAGAAGTTGGGATTTTACACTATTCAGTCATCTATGGAGGAAAATAATGAATTCACCAGTTTTAGAGTTCTAATGTTTCCATGGTTAGCTCATGGCCATATCTCTCCCTTCCTAGAGCTTTCCAAGAAACTAGCCCAAAAAAACTTCCAAATATACTTCTGTTCTACAGCCATCAATCTGACTTTCATCAAAGAAAACTTTGCTGAGGACTTGTCCAATGTAGAATTAGTTGAACTTCATCTCCCTAACTCTCCAGAACTTCCTCCACACTATCAGACAACCAGAAACTTACCACCCCATCTCTTGTCAACCCTCGTGCATTCATTTCAAAATGCAAAGCCAAGCTTTAGCAGTATCATCAAAACTTTGTCCCTTGATTTGCTAATTTATGATAGTTTCCAATCATGGGCACCAGATCTGGCTGCACTGAATAACATCCCTTCAGTCCATTTTATAACTGCAGGGGCAGCCATCATGTCTTTATACTATCATAATTTCTTTTATGGAAGTGATAGTGATGGTCTCAATTTTTGTGAAAATTTTCAAAGGGACTTTGAGAGAAGGAAATTACCACCCCTGACGGAATCGAATAAAGTGTTTCTTTCGGAGCATTATGCATTCAGATGCTTTGAATTATCTTCTGAGATTGTTTTGATCAAAAGTTCTAGGGAAATTGAAGAGAAGTATCTTAATTACCTATCTTTCCTGTTTGGGAAAAAGATGGTAACTTTAGGCCCACTCATTCAAGGATCAACCAAGAAGGAGAATGATTGTCTGGATATCATCAAATTCCTAGATAGCAAAGATCAATCTTCTGTGGTTTTTGTTTCTTTTGGAAGTGAACACTTTTTATTAAAGGAAGAAAGGGAAGAAATAGCATATGGGCTTGAGCTAAGCAAGGTAAACTTTATTTGGGCAGTTAGAAATCCTGTGGGCAGTGAAATTAGTATTGAGGAAGCAGGTGCCAGAAGGGTTTCTTGAAAGGGTAAGAGAAAGAGGGATGGTTGTGGATGGATGGGCACCACAGGCTAAAATTCTTGAGCATTCAAGTACAGGTGGTTTTGTGAGTCATTGTGGATGGAATTCTACAATGGAGAGCTTATATTATGGTGTTCCATTGATAGCTATGCCAATGCATCATGATCAGCCTTATAATGCTAGACTTTTGGTAGAAATTGGAGTAGGCGTTGAAGTTTTGAGGGATGAAAATGGGCAGAGAAACCGAGAAGAGGTAGCTAGAGTTATAAAAATGGTGGTTTTGGAGGAGGCAGGTGAAGAAACAAGAGGAAAAGCTAGAGAATTGAGTAGAAAATTGAGAATAAAAGGAGAAGAAGAGCTGGATGAAGCTGTAGAGGAGCTTAGGAATTTATGCAGCAAAAACAAAAAAATTTAACTTTGAGAGTTTAAATGTTGCTCAATGTCAAAGTGTTTTTTTATTTTTTTTATTTTGTGTCAAGTTAAAACTGTTAGTGTATGCCTTAAAATCAAATTAGTTTAGACATTTGTGTTTACACTTATTTATGTAATATTAATAAATATGACATTCTTCTTTATCATTTATTAACTTGTTTCCCAAGTTACTTGTTTATTTGATAAAATCCTTAGAATATTAACTGTGTATTACAATTATGAGACTCTTAATACACATAAAGTTATATTTTTAAATATTTATAGTCATAGTAATAATGAGATTGGACATCATTAATACGATAGACTAGCACATATTTTATATCCACTTATGGTAAGTAATAGTTGTTCTCATTAGCTATGGTATGCGTCACATCTAAGTTGGTATGTGGATACTTGTTAAGAACTAATTCATTGGATTGATTAGCAAAGAGTTACCTATTCATAGTGCCAATGCTTGAACTCTTAAATGGCAATGGTATAAGTGATCTTTAAACTTGAGATTACCATATTATCTTGAGTGTGGATTGCTATACTTTAACTCTATTACTTGGTGCTCGTAAAAAAGTAGTCCATAGGATAGAGATTGGGTGTAGTATGAAGCATGGAGAATAGTGAGTAATCAATATAGGATTCAACACTCCTCAATAGGAGATTATATCCCCTTTTGACCACTTGTTAAATCTTCTGCAGAAGTGATAGTATAACTTGAAATAGTTTCAAGGTTATACTTCATGGAGAGCTATATTTTGGGAATAAGAAAATATTAATTAGTCATTTTAAAGAGTGTGCACTATACTCTTAAACTAATTGAGATATAGTGTGGTGAAAGGATATTAATTACACAGTAACATTGTGGGTATAGTCCATCATATGACTTTCCTATTCACTTGGGTTGCCATGATGCATTGCTAGACGCCATTCATGATCTATAAGTACAAATTAATTAATTAGTGAATTAATGATAAATTAAAGTGTTTAATTTATTTAACTATTAATTAATTAATTAATGAGTTATAATTTGTACTGATTGCCAACGTGAATGGAATTTAATAGATCATACACATTAAAAACACGATCTTTGGGCTAAATTGTAATTAAGATAAGTATGTAATACTTATTGGATTAATTTATGAGATAAATTAACTTAAAGACTTATTTATATATATTCTTAATCTTGCTAGAAATTAGTTTCTTAAAAGGTTTAGGAAAGCTATTTGGTTTCAATCCTATTGGTTTCCAAACACTCTTATTTTTGAAGACTAAAATAGTACATCTATAAATAGGTTCATGCATTGGGTCCTGAATTATTAATTGCAACACAAGATAAAAACTAGAGAAAGGAAAATTGCAAGAGTGCCACCACCCCAAGAGGTGTTACCACCTCCTCTCTCTCTCCCTCTCTCTCTTCCTAAAAGTTAGGCTATCTTCTCTTGTGTTCTATATATAATTCAAGAGAGTTAGGACTCAAAAGTCAAGGCAAGCAAGCTCTTAGAGGTTCTCACAAGATCGTGTTCGTGTAGATACTACTGGAGGCTCTACACTTAGAGAGCTTTTGTGATAGATCAAACTCTTAATCGAAGGATCTTCCATTTGAAGCATTGAAATCTTCTGTGCTTAAGGAATTATTTGATAAAATCCCCTTGTAATCATATAAATATATCAAAGGGATCTACGGCCCATGATAAGTTTTAATTTTCCACTGCATTATATGAGTTATTACCTTACAAAAATACATGATTGGGGAATGGCGACAGGAGTATTGACTAAGATGCTGAATGTGGAACTGTTCTTGTCTTCTTGAATTCGCAACCAAGATTGGTAGGTGATATCCTTGTCATCAGTAGGATTCCACATGACAAAGAATGAATAACTATTATTGGCATTCTTCGCTTTGTCTAACGGGGGAAGCAAGTTAAAGTAATTTATTTTTTTCATGTTTTTACTATTTTCCTTTTCTTTTTCCTCATGACCAGCTCTCTTTCTTTCTTATGGCTTGATAAATATGTCTTTTAGGAAAATCAAAGCAAAAGCATCATATCAATTAGACCTTGGAATATCCTCCCTTCTAGATTGCATTATAAAATCGGGTGGATTATTGCACCAAACTTCTCTATCAACAATAAATATCGTATTGAGCCAATTGATTCTCATAATTGTTGTGCCATTCCATTTTCTTTAATTCTTGGACATCAATCTCTTTTTCTTTCCTACATATTTGTTTACTTGAGGTAATGACTCATGACTTGTCACGAAGGTGGTTAGTATTCTCGTTTATTTCACTTTATAAATATTATTTATCATGATTCAAGAGGGTGAACTCATGGTTCAATGACTTGGCTGGATCGTCAATAGAATGCCTTAATCCAATCCGAAACGATTTTGATTCGATTATTAGACATCCAACCCGGCGAGAATGCAGTAGGACTCAATTGTAGACACCAAATTTTGACATAACCTTTATAAAAAATATGCATTTTACTTCATTTAGGGGTACCTTTTGTTTTTCGGGGGTCAATCGTAGTTGTTGTGTAAATTATGACAAAATTGTCATTTCAGGGAGTAAAATGGTAATTTTTTATTTACAAATTTTTTATTTTTTTATTTTATCTATTTTTGCCTTTTAAATTCATATTTCATACTTTTAAGCATTTTCTTAATTTTTAATAATTTTTAGATGTCATTTAGTATTTATTTAAAATTTTGTTATTGTTTTAATTGGTGGCACGTTTTCCAATGTACCTTTATAGTTAGAATTTTTATGTAATTTTTTATATACATTTTATATATTTTTATATTTTTTGTAAAAATTTTCATAATTTTTAAAGGTCATTTAGTAATTTTCTATTTTTTTCATAATTTTTGTCACATATATCATACATTCAAATGTGCCTTATTGTTAGAATTTTCATGTTAAATTTTTTTTATGTATGCATCTTATATATTCATAGATTTACATGCATTGTTGTGTTTTTATATTCATAATTATTGTGTTTTATATATATTCATCTTATATAGAATTTTTGTAAAATGCATTTACATGCATTTTTTCTATTTTAGGTTCTTCTTCCATTTTACATGTTATTTTCCCTTATATTATCCCTTTTCCCGTAAATATATAATGCATGACACATAGATTGCATTTCATATAGAATTTTAGGATGGATAGATCATTTGCTTGTTTAGGTTAAGAAGAGTCATCCTTCGAACATGAGAACAGTGAATATGGTTTTCGTAGCTTTAGCACGCTATTTATCCCTTTGTAAAAAGGAATATTTTGTCACGAGTCTTCATTTCCCATACCTATTATGTTGCATTCCCTTTCTTTGATCACTTATATCTAGATTTATATTTTATTTTTCACTTTTGCATAGCTCGTGCTTCTTCGAGATCTCATTTTGGGTTATGCAATTAATGCGTTAATTCCAATTAAACATCGAAGGGATATTTTTCCCCATTTGATATCCGTTTTTAGGTCTAGGTTCTTGCATTCATATATATACATCCAAATGTGATAAGTTTTAGGGTTACATTAGGAATATTTTGATTAAACCTTGCAACTAGTTTCGGTTAGGTTGAAAGAACGCCTTAGGTGCGAACCTTTGCTTTCTCTTTCTTCAACTGTGACTCCCGAATTCATTTCTCTCGTTTTTAAAGACCTAGAGTCATCTAAAAAGGGTTTTCTCACTTTTCTTGCTTTTTTCATAAAAATGTTTTTCTAAAAAGGTTTATCCTTGTTTTTCTTACCCTTTTTCCATTAAAAACATTTTCTGGTGACTTGGTACACCAAAATTCAATACCAAGTGGCAACTCCTATTTTCATAAAAACCTTTTTTGGACTTTATTTTCGGCTCCAAAACTGTCGCATTTTCAAAGTCCCATTTTAGGCCATTTTCTGTTGTTTTGCCTTATTTTTCAAAAACTAAAAACCATTTTCTAAAAAACTATTTTACAAAACCACCAACTCTTCTTTTTCCACACATCGTTTTTCATTTTTCAAAAAATGGGGCACAACATCGATCATCTTGGACTAAGTCATCTCTAACTCATGGCAAAACGAACGAATCTTGCGATTCGTCTTGAGTCATCTTGACTGAGTCATCTTCAATTTGGTTATTTTTGTTTAGCATTTTTTTTAATATTTTGAATGATTATTTATAATTTTTAGAACAGAAATTATTGTAAAACATGCATCTCACTGAGATCATGATCAACATGTCGAGATCAATGTGTAATGATGCAGGTTGCAACTTTGAACCATGGGTGAACAGTGAATGATTGATCAACACACCAACGATATTTGTTTGGAATTTCAAATTTGGCCCTGTTATGCTCAGAGTTTATCCATATGAAATCTTCCATTCTCATCCTCCATCTTCCTAAGGAAATGGGATTATAATTCATCTATCCATGGAGAAAGAGGCAAAAGAGTCCTCTAGGTTCAGAGTTCTAATGTTCCCATGGTTAGCTCATGGCCACATCTCTCCCTTCTTAGAACTCTCCAAAAAACTCCTTAAAAGAAATTTCCAAATATACTTCTATTCAATAGCTGTCAACCTCAATTTTATCTAGAAAAACATATTTGATTTTGATCAATACATAGAATTAGTAGAACTTCACCTGCTAGAATTGCCTCAACTTCCTCCACAATATCATACAACAAAAAGCCTATTCCCTCATCTTATGTCAACCCTCATGAAATCTTTCCAGAATGTAAAGTCCAACTTTACCAATATTATCAAAACTCTGTCCCTTGATTTGCTAATCCATGATAGTTCCAATCATGGGCTCCAACTCTGGCTACACTGAACTGAATGATATCCCTTCAGTTCATTTTGTAACTTTAGGGGCAGCGACTATGTCTTTCTTCTATTATCAGCATATTTTTGGAAATGATAGTGATAGTGACAGTTACCCTTTTCTTGGAATTTTTTAGAGGAATTATGAAAGAAAGAAATTTTAAACCCTAGTTGAATCTTATAAAGCGGTAGCAAAGGATTTTGCATTTTGGAAAAATCTGATACAGCAGTCATTCAAAGACTAGAAAATTGTAAGGAAAATGACATTTTTCTTGTAAAATATTTTCTTAGGAAAATATTTTACATCCAACCAAACGGACCCTAAATGCATTTAGGAAGATAGTTCAAAATTATGAAAAAGCTATTGATAAGAATTAAAAATAAAAATTAGTTTGGTAATTAAAGTTATAAAAGTAGGCATTTAAGGTTTAATATCACTCTTGAGCTCCAAGAAAAATAATTTACATTAATTAAGTATGTAAGTTATTTTCAGGCAAAGGAAAGAAAATTGAAAAATATTTTACAGAAGAAAATATTTAATGGTGTTTGGCACCAATAAAAATTTTGAATATATTTTCCAGGAAAATATTTTCAGTCCAAACAAACAGAAACTTAGATCATTTGAACAATCTTGTGAGACTATATTGATCAAAAGCTGCAGAGAAATTGAAGAGAAATATCTAGATCACTTGTCTCTCTTGTGTGGGAGGAAGATGGTAACTTTAAGTCCACTTGTTTAGGACTCAAACCAAGAGGAGAATCATCCTGCGAATACCATCAATTTTCTTAATAGTAAACATCAACCTTCTGTGGTTTTTGTTTCTCTTGGGAGTGAATACTTCTTGTCTGGAGAAGAAATGGAAGAAACAGCATATGGGTTAGAGCTCAGTGATGTTAACTTTATTTGAGTGGTAGATTTCCACTTGAACACAGAATTAGTCTTGAAGAAGCATTACCAGAAGGATTTCTTGAGAGAGTGAAAGAAAGATGGATGGTTGTGGAAGGATGCGCACCACAAGCTGCAATTCTTGAACATTCAAGTACTGGTGGATTTGTTTGTCATTGTGGATGGAGTTCTATAATAGAAAGCTTATATTTTCGTGTCCCATTGATTGCTATGCCTATGCACATTGATCAGCCTACTAATGCTAGACTTTTGGTGGAAATTGTAGTTGGAATGGAGGTTTTTGAGGGGGTGAAAATGGGCAGATAAAAAGAGAACAAGTTGATAAAGTTGTCAAAATGGTGGTTTTGGAGAAGAAATAAGAGGAAAAACTAGAGAATTGAGCAAGAAATTGAAATTTAAAAGAAATGAATTGATGGATGAAACAATAAATGAGGCTTGGAATTTATGCAGCAAGAACAAGCAACAGAAGCTGGGACAAACTCTCCAGTAAATAATTGTTTCATGTAGCCGGTCTAATGTAGATTATAATGGTATGCAGGAATCAAATCGATATTACAAGGAATGTCAACCCAATTTTGCTCCCTTAAATTTTGGGCCTCCGCCCATTATGCGTGATTCGGAAAGAAAGGAAATATAAAAATTGAAAAAGAGAAAAAGAGAGAAGAAAAGGCCCCAGGTGTAATTATTTTTACTAATAATTTTACTTATACTCAAGCAATCATTACTAAATGAGATCACACTATTATGCTATTTTTTAAGTTTGCTAATTTTGATTTTTTAATTTTTTTGATTGAATAATTCAACAGAAGATTTTTTAAATTGATTGCATATTATATCAATATTTTTTTCTTTCCTGTTGTGAAAGAGCTAAACAAAATAGGTTACGAGAAGTGTGTGTCCAAAATCCAATAAAGGTGGAGGCCCGGTGGACAGCATCGGTTCGTATCTGCAGTTGTTTGCACCAAAAAAAAAATGCCACTATAACTCATCAATCAGGTTGCTATTGCCATGAATACTTTAAGCAGCTTATTTTCTTAAATTTTTTTTTCTGGCCTTTTTTGTATTTATCATATTCCTTTTTCTTTTTTTTTTTTTTTTGTGTGTAATAGGCATTTCACTGAAAAAAATTACAATCAAATGCCCTTATTTTGGAGCCCAATTTCAATAGTCAGACCCAATGAATGACAAAAAGAAAGGTTGTTGGGCTTTTGGGTACTTACTGACTTTATCGAGCTTTGCGAAGAATGAAAGCCAGATTCAACAAATCCTAAAGCTCCATTGAATTTTTGGAGTGTCTTTTAAGTTTGGAGTACTGATCCAAAAGTTAAAAAAAAAAAAAGAAAAACCAAAAACATAAAAATACACAACGTGGATTCATGTGTTCATGAATCAAATCCTTTTGCCTTTTTAGGCCCTCCCACAAAGCCCAACAGTTGAAACATATATATTCACATTGTACTGGATAGTTATATTTTACATTTACACCTCCAAAAGTCATATTTTACATTTACAACTTCAAAAAAATCCAATAGCATGGATATACACAGCCATGGTCGATGAACATCTGAAAAATTGAGAGTACAAATGAAAGATTGTGAATGATTAGTTATCAAGATGAAACGAATGATGCGATATTAGAAATGAAGGGAGAAACCAATTAAGCCTCATACAGTAGTTGATCAATTGATCCTCCTTTAGCATTCATATATTAACTAAGGTGGCATTTGGTAAAACTAAATTTTGAATTTGAAATCTAAAATTTGAAAATTTAAACGCTGAAAGTATTAAATAGTTGAATTAATAAAGTCGTATTTGTTTGGTAATTTATGCATTGAATTAAATATCTCACCTTATAAATAGAATTATTTTATCTTAAATTTTGAAATAATTTATTGATAATGTGTATGAGAAAGATATATTATTTATTTGTTTGTGAGAAATAGATGACAAGTGCATTTCTGTATGAGAGAAAATATATGTATGAAAGTGTGTGCAAATATGTGAGAGAAGAAAAATTAAAATATATGCACGTATATATAAGAGAGAGAAAATATATATATGTGAAAGTGAGAAAAAAATAATATACTTATGCATGCCCTTATGTATGTGCATGTATATGTGAGAATGTATGTGCAAAAAAGTATATAGGTGTGTGTGAAAGAAATTGTATACGGAGAGAGAGTGTGTGTAGGAAGAGAGTAGGGGTGTCAACGGGTCGGGTCCGGGCCGGAATTGAATGTTCCGGACCCGGACCCGTTTTTGTGTTGAGGTTCCGGACCCGGACCCGGGACCCGACGGGTCTTGCATTTGGTTTCCCGGATCCGGGTTCGTTCGGGTCCGGGTCCATTCGGGTCCGGGTCCGGGTTTTGAAAATATAAAATATTTTTATATATTTTACAATTATTATTTATTAAGTATTGAGTATTAGAATTGTAAAATACGTATGTATGTATATTATAATTGTTATTTATTGAATATTATGTATTAAAAATTTAAAATACGTATATATAATTTATAATTATTATATATATATACGGGTTCGGGTCGGGTCCGGGTCGGAACATGACATTCCGGATTCGACCCGTTTTTTACTAAGAAAAAACGGGTCCGGGTCCGGGTCCGGGTAAACGGAATTTTATTCCTACCCGGACCCGGAAAAAATCAACGGGTTCGGGTCGGGTCCGGGTCTAGACCCGGACCGTTGACAGCCCTAGAAGAGAGATAGAGAGACAGAAGGAGAGAGAGAGAGAGAGAGAGAGAGAGGGAGAGAGAGAGAGAGTGAGTGTGTGTGTGTGTGTAGGGAGGGGGAGAGAACATACTACATGTGTTTAAAATTCAACAAATTAAGTGAAAATTTTTCGCTTAAAATTTTATACACAAATAAAATAAGTGTTTAATATATTAAATGATAAAGAAATTTTGTTATCAAATATATTGAATTAAAAAAATTGTTAATACATTAATTTTGAGCATTTAGTTAGGTTATCAAACACCCCCTAATTTTTACGAGATATAATCTTTGATGGCACAAAAAATAGCATGTCAACAACCTATGCTAAAAAACCTATGGAAAGTAAAATTGAAAAAAATAACACGTAAATAACAATGAGCAAGCAATTTTAGAGAAAGTAAAATTGAAAAAATCAACATGTAAATTTCATGTATATTTGCGGTTGAAACGCGAATAAAATGTATTTTCTCAATCTACACTTGAAAACTTTTATTTTCAAATGCTAGAAACACGGTATCAGCTAGGGTGGAGTGTAAGGGTAAATGAATTTAGGGAATTTATAAAGCTGGAGATATTGCCAGAGCACGGATTTTCTTATCAGAACAATTTTTGCTCAAATGTCAAGGTTATCCTTGACAAGTCAAACACTATATATTCTCAGCAATTCTTTAGAGTTTTAATTGCATTAATCACTCCCTTTCTAAATTAACTCCCTTATTTCTCTCCCTCCCTTCATCTTTCCCTAATTTTTCTCTTTCTACGTTATTTTTTTTAAGACTTCTATTGTGACGACCCGATCAGGATACTCAACATATCTTGATTGAGTGTCTGCCTAACTCTTGCCAAGACTCATGAGTCATGACTTTAAAGTAGATAAGCATAACTTATAATTACAAAATCCCAAAAATAATTATAAGAGCGTGAGCCATCTAGGCCTCAAATGTACACCATCATAACACACCTAAATTATTACTAGTATACTGTCTCACCTCCCTATCTCGTACTTAATCACTTGTAAGAAAAACAAATATAACAGGAGTGAGCTAAAAGCCCAGTAAGGTTTATTTATAAAACCATTTCACATACCTTGTTAAAATATTTATTTTAAAAACAAAGTAACATGCAAGAACAACATTTAGTTCGTCAAAATATGATAATAACAAATTTCACACGTAAACAATGGAGGATACAGTTGAATCAAGTCAAGCACTGCTGAGAGCATATCGAGTGTTATTCAAGAGCTAGTCAAGTATTGTGCCATGGCAAAAGTCCAACAATTCTCAAGTCTTGGTCGATTGTTAATGTTCAAGTTTTAGTTATCCCAAGTGTCTAGTTTCAATCAAGCATAACTTTTAGTTAAAAATTGAGTTGCTTCACAATTTATAGGTATGGAAACTAGTGTTTAGGGTCTATAACTTTCATGAGGAAAATAAATTCAGATTCCCACAACAACATGTGCAAATTTAAGCCAAAACTTGACACATCATCAACCCTGTTTGCAGGTTTGATTTTCTTGCCTAATTCCATTGAATGCTGTGTTCAATCTACAAAGAATCAGGAATTGTGACTTATACAGTCAGAAACTAAAGGTTAAGAGCTACAACTTTTGTGAAGAGTATCAAGTCAAATTTTGAAAACAACAGGTTCAAAATTAGTCCAGAAACTGGTGTTGCACCAATTCTACTCCCACAGGTTGCATTTTCAGCCAAGTTTGTGTCACTACTGGAGTTAATACACATAGAACCAGATTGTATATTTTACATGGTTGCAAACTACATTATACGATCTACAACTTTCATGAAGAACACGAACCCAAAATCCAACAAGAACAAGTTCAAAGCCCACCTAAAATTAGCCTTTCGTCCAACTTGTTTGTGCATAATTAAATTTTTAGCCTATTTTGCATAATTTTTGTGATTAATCTACATTGAATTTTGGTGCATGCTTTATACCATTTTAAATCCCTATGAATCTAGTTTCCAAATCAATAAGAATCACCTCATTTCAATTCTCCTAGACTAAGTTATGAAAGTTTTACTAAAGCTGGTCCAGTGAATATGTTTCAGCCAATATTTGAAGTCTTCTAGTTTCTAGCTTAATTATGTTCATTTTCTGTAACACCCTAGAAATTCATGCAAAACCATTTATTTTGTATTATGTCTATTAGTAGAAAAAAAAAAGAAGGGGGGGGGGGGCGAAATTTAGTGAAAATAAATAAGAAAATGATTTCTATTTATTAGTAGCATGTTGTACCATTTCCTTTAGGAGTTGTTCCTAGAAGTCTTGCAAGATTTAATGGAGGATAAACACTAAAATTCTCTTCTAATTACCACTAGCCAAGTGGAGTCTAAATTTTGCAAGAAAGTCAAACTCTATACTTGCTTTTGTCTTGCTTTGATTGGTCCAAGTTTTTCCAAATTCTTTCTCCATTTCTTTTCTTCTTCACTTAGTCATTTTTTCTCTCTTTTTCCTTTAACCTTGGCCGGCTTCTTCACTCTCTCTTTCTTCTCATTTGCTTTCATTTTCTTGGAGCATTTCTCTCTAATTTGATCACTTTTCATCCATTAAAAGTGAGTTAATCTTCCTCCTAAGCAAAGATCTTGCCTTATTAAAGGTATTCACCAAGAACTTCTCTTATTATTTCAAGTATAAGTTGTAGTTTTTATAGCTTTTACCCATGTCTTTAAAGTTAAGCATGATTTATTTGAGCCATGAAAATGAAATTTTATTCCATGAATATGAGGTTTATGGGCTTGTATGACTTGTAGGTAGTGATTAAATCTTGAAATAACATGATTTAAGTATGGATTTGGTTGAAGAACCTTGGAGAGGTTCAAGTGTTTTTATGACAACTTTGGGTGAAATTGAATTGATTTTGGTATGAAAATAATAGAACTACTTGAGATTGGATTGTTTGGCTATTTTCCTTGCAGGTTAAAAATTTTGGGTTAGTCCGATTATAGGGAAAATGCTGCCGAAATTTTGGTAAAACCTAAGAAGTAAAAGTGATTAGGCTATGATTTAAAGTTATATAAGCTGTAATTTAGTGATTTGAACGTGCAGAAATTTCCGTAGATAAGCTATTAGTGAAGTGAACCTTTCCGTAGCAAAACCCTAAAAATTTAGAAAATCCTAATTTCGAAAACCCTAAACCCTAAGGTAAAACCCTAAACTCCAAAACCCTAGAAATTAAACCCTAGAAAGACTTGGGGTATTTCTCGAATTTTCTTATTAAATTACTTAGATTTTAGTCAAGGTTTTTATACGACTATTTTCTTTTGAATTTCAGGATCCGGAAGTGATTCTCGACTATTTACGAAATCTTTTCTTAGGCACTTCAGGTAAGTGTTTTATGTGTGCATGATGCATGAAATGCCATGTTATACTTGACATTATTATTTAATGAAACGTGTTACTTGAGGAAAGATGTGTACTTTATCGCATCTATTCCGCAATGTGTTACATGCTTTCACTATTAAATGTGTTATTTGTGCTTGAGACTTCCGTGACTAACTTCACCGTTATTTCACGGTTAGTCAACCTGGTCGTGATTGGGAGGTCATAAGGTGCTGGGTGTTTTAGGGCGTGTTGTTCTTTCCCAATTGAGTTGAATTCCTCAAAGAGGCCAACTCTGGATTGAACTTTCTTGCTTGTTGGCCCTTCCAAGGTTGAGATTACTCCCTGGATGTGGTAGCTTGTACAGAGGTTACAAGGTGAATGGGGGTTAGGGTACTTGCTTGTTTATACTGGTATGATCCTTGGCGAGGACCTGAGCTATTATCTCGGTCCCAACGTCATGGTTACATGTTCAGTGCTTGCTACTTCTGCGGTTGAGTTTGCTCCCGTAGTTAAGCCCTGTATCTGCCATTGACTACTTGTTAAATAAATTGTGCATATATTATTTATTTAACTTGTCAAAAATTTTTATTGAATAAAATCATATTTTACTGGTATGGTTGCATGACTTGAGCACTCATTGGGCTATTATAGCTCATCCCGTTTATTTGTTTTCTTGAACCAGGTTTCCCAACATACTAAGCTGGAAAAGCTGATTTGGACATAGTAAATGCTTTATTTCGTGTATTTTTTATAAGCCCAATAGTGTAGGCTTTTATTGTAAATACTATGTATATTTTGGATGTAAACCTCTTGTGATATTTGAACTTCTAGTGAATTTTATGAATGTATTTTATTATGAATGTATTTTATTTTGGATTAAGTACGCTTGGATGTTTGAGTGAGTGCGTGATTCGAGTCCTGGCGAGAGCTAGGGAGGCAGTCCGCTAAGCCCTTTAGTGCGCCTCTGGGTAAGGTGGGGCTGTCACATTTTCAGCCCCAAATACGTATTTAATCCAACAAACAACAAGTTTAGAAGTCTAATAATATTTAGAAAAGCTCAAGAGAGCTTACCTCTTGCTCTAAGAAGGACAAGTTTTCTCTCAATTCCAATTCCCTTGTAAGTGCTTTGGTTAATAGCTTAGGTTCTTTTTCTTGCCTCTGTATGAGTCTCTCTTTTAACCATATTTTTTAATCAATTTGATTGTTTTATTAACTGGTCATTGAATCGTTTAAAGGTGCAAGCTTACTCACCCTTCTTGCCCCACAAAAGCTCCCAAATATCTTCCACCTCATGCTTACTTGCATGGCTATTTACTTAGTCGACTTCAATTCTTTTCGATCTTTGCTCTCATTTCTCTTTTTTTTTTGTTTTTCAAAAAGTAATAAATATCTCACCATGTTA
The DNA here is from genome assembly GCA_024721245.1 of Mitragyna speciosa. NCBI lineage: Eukaryota > Viridiplantae > Streptophyta > Magnoliopsida > Gentianales > Rubiaceae > Mitragyna > Mitragyna speciosa. Next base: position 6,896,425 of record CM045559.1, read on the forward strand.
ATCTAATTATTTCACACACTACACATGAATTATACACGAACATAGTTTACACTAATATCTCTTGGTCTTCGGATTTCAGGTGCTATAACCTAGTGAAATAATTTTGCCAATTCAATTACCAACATTACCTATCCAAGCTAATCTTAATATCAATGATATTAGCACAAAAATAAATGAACAAATGGTTATACGATTAAAATCTAGGGGTCATTATGAACGACCATGGTTTTGGTAAAATTACTTGTATGATCACCATTAGGGGTTAAATCTTTCAAGTATGCAAATCTACCCACTAATTGTGAGTAATCTAACACTAAGGCTACAATGCCTCTTAACTCTAATAGTTGTATATAAACAACTTAACTAAATAGTTAAATAATAAAACTAATAGTATTTAATAAATTAGTAACGAGCCTTCACATCTATTAGTAAATAGATTACACACAACTTATCATTTCCACCTACTTCTCTCTTAGGTAACTTTTTTACTTGTTTTTATTTTTTTATTTATCCAAAAACTTAGTGGTAGATTTTTGGATTATATAGTCAGGTCCTAAAGTAGTCTCTTGCTAAAAAAAAAAAAAAGTAAATGCAAAATTTGTTAAAAAATGTAACAACCTTTGATGTGCTTTTCTTTGACAAAATTCTTGGATTTCACCAAATTCACATTTTTTTCACCCTTTCAAATAAATTTAAGTACATATTGAAAAAGCACAAAGCCTTTACATTTTTTAATTATCTTTTAAATTTTACAAGTAAAATTTAGTTAAATGAAAAAATATTTATTTATTTATTTTTTGCATAAGATTCCAATGTTTTGCTATTTTTTCACAACTGGAGATTAGGATTATGGCAAAATTATATCCCAAACTATTTCTATTTTATAACCATGAAAAGTTTAGAAAGAATTTTTTTAAGAAAAATTTAGAAAGAATTTTTTAAGACTAATTTGAGCAATTTATTTAGTGTTATATATAAAATAAAAGGTACAAGTCTTTTTTTTGCATCTTTTCATCTTTTGTTTGAGATAAATAGGTTTTATTATTAAAAATAGTTTGTTAAATAAATATAGAATAATATATTGAAACAAAAGAATTAGAACATAACCAAGTTGGCAGAATTAAAAGGTAATACATAAATGAATGAGAGGGAGAGAGGAAAAAGAGAGAGAGAAAGAGAAAATCAGATGAGGAGAGAGAAGAAACAATTAATGGGAGGGAAGGAGTCATTAATGTAATAAAAGACTTGGAGTTAACTTGTTAAAGGTAAATTTGGCATTTGAGCAAAAATTGCTTTGGCGTGAAAATCCTTAGGCAATAACGCTAGCCAATTTATAATTATCAAAGCTTAATTAAGATGATCAATGATATCTTAAACTTATTTCTTCTCTCTCTCTCTCTCTCTCTCTCTCTCTCTCAATTTGATTCTTATATACTCTAGTGCTTTTTCTTAAGTTGGCGAAACTAATCAACATGTACAAAAGAATAGATCACTTTTTGCTATATTTTCCTAACTCTAGTTCCACCAAAGCCTCCACTTTGCTCACATTAAGCTCTACCAAGATAAGTCAAAGAGTTTTACAAACTCTATCAACCCTCACACTTTGTGACACTTGAAAGTTTCTCCTCACACTTAAAATAGCACTTACAACCGCAACCAACTACCTCACAAACTATTACAAGAAAACACAAAGGGAGAGAGAATTTTTCCTCAAAAATCACTCTTTAACACTCGTAATAAATGTTGATAAAAATTACAATTAATATCAAACTATATGGTATTTATAGGACTCCAAAAAGTGGCATAAATTACCTTCCAACGGTCGAGCATTAAATACTATAAAACTAGCCGTTAGGGACATTAGGACAGTCGAAGTCGTGGTTGAAGTCTTCAGTATGTTTTTGTATGTTTTGTCGAACGGCTGAAGTGGTAGTCGAAGTAACTTCAAATGGCCGAAATGGCATGCTAGATAGTGGCCAAAGTCTTCTATCTATTTCTTCCTTTACAATTTGGGTGACAGAAGTGGTGCTTGAAAAGGTTGCCAAAGTCTTCTGTATTTACTCTTAGGCAGTCTCAGTGGTGTCCTAAAGGACGATCAAAGTGGCATCCTAAATAGTGTCCTACCCAAGAACCACTTTGTACTTTTCTCAAGTTGTTTGGCTAATTTTTTTTGAATAAGTGTGATGCTTATCCTGTTCATTGCTGCAAATACACTACTATATACAACAAACGTTGTTAGACAATATCCATTAGTTTGGTATCATCAAAAATAGGGAAACTTCTGAGTTACATTCTCCCCTTTTTGAAGATGACAAACCAAATAATGCTAAAAATGATGAAAAAACAACAAAATGCAGCAAACATAATTTATCTATCATCATCAAGTATCATTATTTACTTCCCTTTTTGACATCATCAAAACTACGGGTACCTCCTCTTTAGAAGGATTTCCCCTCAATAAAAACATTTATTAATTTAATAAAAATACATTTTATTTTGAAAATCATTGGCTTATAAAAACAAAGCTTATTTTTGAATCTATCTTCTCCCCCTAAGTGCATGCATTTTTCGAAAAACATTATTAAAACATAATTGGTGATATAATTTATTTTTAAAGAAACTTATTCTCCAATCCGAACATTAACAAAAAATGGTGAGGTAGTTGAATGATGCCATATCAAAAGTAGGAGTATTGCTTCCCTCATCATATACAGCTTTATAAACTTAAACAAGGTGCATTAGTTATGAGACAAGTCAAATTTTTATTGAAGAAAGTTCAAAACAAGCCAATATAATCACAAGATGGAGAAGTCAACATGTAGCAACATTGTTTCAAGCTAATTATCAAAACTAGGAAATCTAATAATTTATCACTCAATGCGTGTAACACAATTATTCATGATCGCTAAAATGAATTACTTGTACTCAAATCAATTACATAAATAAATTAAGAATGCTCAATTTCTTAAAATCTCCAAGCATGCATCATAAGAATCATCATTTGTTTGAGCATACATTACGAAAATCATTTTTGGAAAGTGTATTTTTCAAGCACCATATAACAATCAATCATGCATATCGCATAATTCACACAGGCAACTATGACAATAAACAACATTTGCCATGCAAAAGTTTGTCTTCCTTGTGGTAATTTTCAAACATAAAAAATCAATCAATAGACTTTGGTACTCATATCTTATTGGATCCAAGAATATTAGCATCATATTTCTCTAAATTTTGACACATCATTTTTGAAAAAAAAAATGTGTTTATTCCATTCAGGGGTATTTTTGTTTATCGAAGGTCAATCGCAATTTTATGTAAATGAAGCTTATTTAGTTGAATTAGGGGCAAAATAGTAATTTTACCATATAATTATCTTTTTATTTTAATTTAATTTATAAATTTGTATTTTTAAATTTTTATCATCTTTCTAATTCTAATGATTTTTTGAAGTCATTTAGTATTTATTTAGAATTTTTATTTTTTTAAGTTAATGGCATATTTCCAATGCACCCATTTTATTAAAATTTTCGAGTGAAAATTTTTATATGTGCATTTTGTACATTCATGGATTTTTTGTAAAAATTTTATGATTTTTAGAGGTCGTTGGTATTTATCCCAAATCTTCGTGTTTTTGCCTATTAATAGCGCGCTTCCTAATGTCACATTAGGTTCAAATTTTTACAGTTAATTTTCTTTCTTCCTGTAATGCTGAATTTTAGTAGTTTTCATAATTTAAGGACTCTAGGTGAATTTTATTTTATTTTACTTTATTTTATTTCCTTTATTTTTCATACAAAGTTAAAAAAAAGAAAAGAACAACTAGCAACAGAGTTGATGCTGCTACTGTTTCTACTGTAGTTGCTAGTCAGCGTTATCTAGCCACTCAAGCTCTCATCCTCACCATCATGCCACAGTTCACTCCCATTACACACAACACCCTCTGCTCACTCACAAATACACAAATTTGCACACACAATTATATACACAATTGCATGCATACAAAAACAAAGAGGATAGGAAACCAGGAATTGGAGGAGAAGGAGTTGTCTCATCGTCTGCACCATCGAAATCATCATTGAACTTGTAATTCGTAAGAGGTCTCTTTTTCATCTCTAGTCTTACTTTTTCTCAGATTATGTGAAAATACATGTCAACTTTGCTATTTTTTCCATATCCATTCATGAATATGTGATTTTGTGCATAAATTTCATGAATTTGTGTGGTTAGCTATTCCAAAAAATGAACTGGACTGAGATGGACGATTGGTTGAAATTCTTTGGGTTCGGCATTATACCAATAGAAGTGAAAAAGAAGACACTTTAACATGCATGCCACCGTTCGACTAAATGCCCAAAAGAACAATGAAATGGGTCTTTAATTAAGCCATATTTTTTGAGTTTGAATGTTGTTTTCCTTCACACATTCAAGTTCTACTAGTTGTCAGGAGTCTTTTCATGTACAAATTTGTGTGTTTTTGTTGAGTTTTGAGGATGGTAGTAAAAGAGAGAGACCCAACTGTCCAAGGCCATTTTGGCCTATTTCTGGCCTTTTTTTTTTTGGCAAAACTAAGGCCGAAAATGCATTCTACATGAAAGTTTGAGTGGGGAGTGAAGTTTTGGGCTCATTTGGACCTGCCAAAAAATTTTTCGGCTTCAGCCAAATCTTCCATGGTCCGTCAGCTTCATTCAAAAGTTGAAGGCAACTTTTTCTTAAAAAAATAAAAAAAAGTGGTCTTTAAGTAAAACTACGTAGATTTGATGTAAAAACTATATTGTTTTGATGTTGTGGTTTTTGTAAATTATTTTAATGATATACATATTTATTTTTGAGGCCCTTATAGTTTTGTTTAATGTTACTATGGCTCTACACATTTAGAATTTTTGCATTTTAGTTTTTGATTTTTACATGTTAACCCCCAAAATTTTATTTTCTTTTCAAATAGGTCCTATTTAATTGTATTTTGGTCTCCAAAATTTTAAATAATTCTAATTTGGCCCCTAACCTGTTTGAAATTACATTTTTGATCTCTTAATTTTTCCAAAATTACTGTTTGACCTTTAAATTTTTCTGAAACTACATTTTTGGTCCCTCATGTTTGCTGGAATTGCATTTTTGCCCTTTAAATGTTGCTGGAAATTATATCTTAGCCTTTTGGGTTGCTATAAATTATAGGTTTTTTATCACTTTACCCACTCAAACTATACCCCAACTATCAGTTTGGTCCCTAAAGTTAACTTTTAGTCACTTAACCCCTTGAACTAACAGTCAAACTAACGCTCACACTAACGGTCATGTAAAAAGACATATTTAGTTCTAATTTAATTACGAAATTTTTATCATTTTACCCCCTTATCCCAACTATCAGTTTGGTCTGTAACGTTAACTTTTAGTCATTCAACTCCTTGGACTGATGGCCAACTAATGGTAATGTGAAAAAACATGTTTAGGTCCATTTAATTACGAAGGGAGAAATGTGCCCATAAAGCCCTAAAAAATAAATTTCATTTCTAAATTGTAAAGGAACAAATATACTCATAAAAACCTAAAAAATAAATTTTTCTTCCGAAATGCCCTTTATGAAGTGGCGACACAGAAATAAGTAAGAAAAGAAAAAAAGAAAAAAATAGAATAATATAGCCATGTTTCTTGATAGCACTATTTTTCCAATACATTTTCCTGTTGTCATAAATTTAGAATTCATTAGCAGGAAACATGTGAGTGTTCTCATAGTTTGAAAATTTATGAAAATAAAATGGATTATCAAAGAAAAATTTTTACTAACACAAAACTTGAGAAAAATATATCTCACATTGGAGCATGTACAAAATTCTTCTTTTAAGATTATCTTTGTTACATGCAAACAATTGATAAAATTTCACACTTTTATCTCATTAGATTTGTAATGTTTTGAATGAGATATTGCGCAAAATAGAAAACATGCAAACAATTTAAAAAATAGAGGTGAGAAAAACCTTTTAGCAATTATTTTATACTTTAAATATGAGGGGGGTATTTTTGTCATAAAATGGTCAATTATGTGCTTTGATTTTACCAATGGACTTAAGTGACTAAAAATTAACATTAGGGACTAAATTGATAGTTAGGGTTTAGTTTAATGGGGTAAAATGATAAAAATCCTAAATTATATTTTTGGTCTCTAAACTTACTAAAAATTATGGTTTTTACCTTCCCAATTTGCCGCAAATGGTAATTTAGCCTTATAATTTGCTGTAATTTGTATTTTTAATCCTAGAACATTGCTGAATTGTCCCCCTAATTTACTAGAATTTGCATTTTCCCCCTAGAATATTGCTGAATTTACTTTTTTTACCTCACAAATTGTTGGGATTTACTTTTTTATGCTTTATTTATTTAAACAGTAGTACCTTTATCAAAAAAAAAAATAGTGGTACCTTTGACATATTTGTTCATTTTATTAGCAATATATACTGAGTTTTCAAATGGGAGGTACATCTATTATCTTTTTAATTTCTCTTTATGTGCTCCTATGTGTTTTTATGTATCTTTTGTGTTTATTATTTTTACTTATATGTGAGCATTTATTTATGTCATGTTATTTATTCAATGTTAATTTTAATTATTTGGAAAAATCTAATAGATAGGTATTATTTTCATTTAATGGAATTTGTATTTAGATAGACAAATGTAACATATAAGTTAGATAGGTTATTTTTCTTATTTTTCCTATCTAGATTGTAGTTAGGTTTTCCCAATGTAAGAGTTAGGGTTTATGTGCTATGTGCTTATGTACTTACATGTTTTACTTGCTTTCTTTAGGAATTTGCATATAGATAATATGCTTATGTACTCCTATATGCTTCTATGTACTCCTATTTGCTCTTATTTATGCCTTCATTTGCTTTATTATAATATATGTGTGCCGTCACCACACTAATTCAACACTAGTTGTGGTTCATTATCGCTTTCCTCGCTAGTCCAATGCCGTGAGGATTATAAATAGTGGCTAGTCCAACGCTAGACCCTTAGGTCCTTTTTCGCGCTAGTCTCATCCCTTGTATGTGTTCTATTTCGCTTTCATGCATTTTTCCTTTTTTAAGGCCTTTTCCATTTGCTTGATTTTTTTCTTACTATAATAATCTATTTTAATATATGTATATTACACGACATTTAGATTTGCATATCATGTAGACTTTTTAGGTCCTTTGTGTGCTTAAACTAGACGAGCCATTCTTCATATACCGGAAATGGGCAAGTTTGGCCCTCTTGACCATAGCATGCCGTTTACCCCTATGTAAGAAGGACAAGGTAGTCACGAACCTTAGTCGTTTGTACCCATTATGTTGTATTTTCCCTTCTTTGGTCACCTATATCTATACTTTATTTTTTATTTTTTTTTCCATTTTGCATTATGCTTATGACCCCTTCGAGGTATCATTTTGGATTTCACAATTAATGCGGCAATTCTAACTAAACCTCAAAGGAATATTTTGTCTATTTTGATATCCCTTTTAGAAATAGGTTTGCATTCATGTAGTAACATCTAAATATGATAAATCTTAGGGTTACTTTAGGAAAATCTTGGCTAAATCTCGCAATTAACCTCGGCTAGGTTGAAAGGGTGTCTTAGGTGTAAATCTTTGCTTTCTCTTTTTTCAACTATGACTCCCAAACTCATTTTTTTTCTTGTTTTCAAAGACTGGAGTTGTCTAAAAAAGTTTTTCTCATTTTTCTTACATTTTCATTAAAAACATTTTCTTAAAAAAAAAGCATTCTTGTTTTTCTTACCTTTTATAATAAAATATTTTCGGTGACTTGTTACACCAAAACTTAATACCAAGTGGCGACTCCTCTTTTTTTATGAAAACCTTTTTTTAGACTTTATTTTTGGCCAAACTGTCGCATTTTTAAAATCCCAGCCTTTTCTTTTATTTTGTTTTCAAAAGTAAAAAATAATATTTTTCTAAAAATCCATTGTTTTTATCAAAAGCCACTTTTTCCTCTTATTCATTTTTTCCCTTTTAATAATGGGGAGCGACACATGTCCTGACTCAAAAAGCAAGTAATGTTAGAATCTCTAATAAAAAAAGGTTTAATAAAACATATGTCATCTTTATAAATTAATATAATTTTTGTCGGTGTAGTGGTTGATTTTGACTACTTTATTTATAGCTGAACTCATTAGGAGACCATAAAATGAGCTGATTCGTATCGAAAAGCAAACAATCTAGAAAAAATCACTACCTCTAGATTAGGGAGATCATCGTTAAGTTGCCGCTTTGGCAGCACTAACGTAGCAAACTTTATTTAGGATGATCAGAGATAAACATGCTCATTCCAAAACATCAGAAGAGACCTATAATATAGAAGAGGCGAAGAGCAATTGGCGACTAACTCCCTAGTAAACTTCTGAGGTTTATAATAATAAGAAATTTTAAACAAGAAACAAAGGACGAAATAACTATCATCACCATACTACATTAAGCATGGTGGTTTCACCCTTTCATTAAACAATTCTAAGTTGGCTAGGATACTGAGTGATCTTAGTGGATACGAGAAGCTATTGTGATTGGTAGTACTTTAGTGGGATAATCATTAGGTTCCTAGAGACGGCGCCAAACTGTAGTGGCTAATTTTGACCACTTTATGTATGGCCGAACTCATTAGTCGAAGTTATCATGTTTTGAATCAAAACAGTCGAGGTCCCCTGCAAAATAGAAAGACAGTCAGAAGGCAATTAGGGAAATTACCCTCAATTGACCATTGACGCTCAAGTCAGTAGCTGTAGGGAGAGCTCAATTGAGTAAATATAGTTGTTATCACTTACTTTTATTTGGAAGGAGATAGGGGTATTTATACAAGGAGTGAATCCTTGGGGATTGAAATCATCATTATACCTTCTAAAGATGTGATGTAAGTAGTTGATATCCTAGGATAGGTGTCAATTGTGGATGTAATAATGATATATCAATCTTTTGTCAAATCATATCCAAAATATCTCCAATTATTTATGATCCCCGTCTTAAGCCATTAATAGAGCACGGGAGCATATCTGCTCGACTCGGCCTAATAAGGCTTAAACGAGGTCTTTAGTGACAATTATTAGTTCTTGAGGTTGCTATATCAATTGTACAACTAGAGCCAAGCTAAGAAAGCCATGCTCGGTTGTAAATTTATGAGATAAGCCATATGACAATGAGTCTTGATTGTAACACCCTAGAAATTCATGTCAAAATCATTTATTTTGTATTATGTCCATTAGGAAGAAAAAAAAAGGGGGCCAAAATTAGTGAAAAAATAATAAGGAATGATTTTCTATTTTACTAGCATGTTGTACCCTTTCCCTTAAGAATTGTACCTAGAATGTCTTGTAAGATTTAATTATAAGATAAATGACAAAATCCCTCCTAATTAAACATGCCCAAGTGTGGTCTATTATGGTTAAGAAAGTCAAGATCTACTTTGTTCTTGTCTTGCTTTGATTGGTCAAACTTTTTCCCAATTCTTTTCCATTTCTTTTCTTCTTTACTTAGGCATTTTTCTCTCTTTTCTTCTTCTCAAAAAACCGGCTCCTCTCTTCTCTCTTTTCTCTCCATTTTCTTTCATTTTCTTGGAGCTTTTACTTCCATTTGATCACTTTTTTATCCATAGAAAGTGAATTAATCTTCCTCCTAAGCACAAATCTTGCCTTATTCAAGGTATTTCTCGAGAACTTCTCTTCTTATTTCAAGTATAAATTTGTAGTTTTGTAGCTTTTAATTTATTTCTTTAATGTTAAGTATGATTTATTTAAGCCATGACATATGAAGTTTTATTCCATGAATATGAGGTTTATGGACTTGTATGACTTGTAGCTAGTGATTTAAACTTGAAATGGCATAATTTAGGTTTGATTTGGTTGAAGAACCTTGGAGTAGTTTATGTGTTTTTGTGATGAATTTGGGTGAAATTGAAGTGAGTTTGATGCGAAATTGGTAGAACTACTTGAGATTGGGTTGTTTGGATGTGTTTCTTGCAGGTTAAAAAATTTTGGGTTAGTCCGATTATAGGGGAGATACTGCCGAAATTTCGGTAAAACCTAAGAAATAAAGTGATTAGGCTATGATTTAAAGCTTTATAAGCTGTAATTTAGTGATTAGAACGTGCAGAAATTTTCGTAGACTAGCTATTAGTGAATTGAACCTTTCCGATCAAAACCCTAAAAGTTAGAAAAACCCTAAACCCTAGGGTAAAACCTTAAACTCCAAAATCCTAGAAATTAAACCCTAGAAATACTTGAGGTATTTCTCGAATTTTCTTATCGAATTTCTTAGATTTTAGTCGGGTTTTTATACGACTATTTTCTTTTGAATTTCAGGCCCTGGAAGTGATTCTCGACCATATTACAAAATATTTTCTTAAAGTATTTCAGGTGAGTGTCTCTATGTGTGCATGATATATGAAATGCTTTGTCATACTTGAGAATGCTATATTATGAAATATTATGCGATACTTGTAATTGTTATTTTATGACATGTGTTACTTGAGGAGAGATGTGTACTCTATCGCATCTATTCCCCAATGTATTATATACTTTCATTATCCAACGTGTTACTTGTGCTTGAGACTTCCGTGACTAACTTTACCGTTACTTCACGGATAGTCAACCCAGACAGGCTCGGGAGGATATAAGGTGCTAAGTGTTTTAAGGCGTGTTGTTCTTTCCCCTTGAGTTGTGAATTTTCAAAGAGGCCAACTCCGGATTGAACTTTCTCGCGTGTTGGCCCTCTAAGGTCGAAATTACTCCCAATATGTGGTAGCTTGTACGGAGGTTATAAGGTGAACGGTGGTTAGAGCTTGCGTGATAATACTGGCATGTCCTTTGATAAAGACCTGAGCTATTATCTCGGTCCTAACATCATGGTTACATGAACAGTACTTACTTCTCCTGCGGTTGAGCTTGCTCCCGTAGTTGAGCGCTGTATCCGCCATTGACTACTTGTTAATTAAATTGTTCATAACCTGTCTATTTACCTTATCAATTATCTTGTTCAATGTAATAATGAATTCCTGGTATGATTGCATGACTTGGCACTCACTGGGCTATTATAGCTCATCCCGTTCATTTGTTTTCTTTAACCAGGTTTTCCAAAATACTAAAGCTGGAAAAGCTGCTTTTGGATATAGTAAATGTTTTGTTCATGTATTTTGATAGCCTAATTGTGTAGGTTTTTATTGTAAATACTATGTATATTTTGAGATGTAAACTTCTTGTGATACTTGTATTTTCGAATGAATTAAATGAATGTATTTCATCATGAATGTATTTTATTTTGAGTTAAGTATGCTTGGATGTTCTGCGTGAGTGCTTGATTTGAGTCCTGGCGAGAGTCAGGCAGGCAATCCGCTAAGCCCTTTGGTGCGCCTCTGGGTAAGGTGGGGCTATCACATTGATGGGCTTTTACTTTCTCTACTGGGCTTTATCACGATACTCAAGCCTTTTTGTGAATATAACGTGAAGTTATTTGGGCCTTCATGCTTGGGCTGACTGTTAGTATGTATTCAATAGAATTGGACTGTAAAGTCAGCCTCCATAGTTGGCATATATGTCTCTAACATTTTTCTTTTCAAAAACTTTTGTGTTTCACTTTGTAGAAACTTTGAAAGTTCACTAATGCTTTATTTCAACAAAATTTGTTCCTTTCTTTTTATCCAACTTTCTTTTTAAATTTTCCTTTTCAAAATCAAGCTCAAATTTATTTTTGAAAATAACTTTTTCTTTGTTTATTTTTTTGACAAATTTTGAAATTTTCATATATTAAAGCATTTATTTTAAATCTCAATTCCTTTTTTTTTTTTTTTTTGCATAAGATTCTTTCAAACTATCATGTAATTTCAAAACAAATGCTTCAATGTTATTAACATCACATTCACTATCATATTCATCTTGAGAAGTGTAGTTAGTTGTTACCTCATTATTTGCAAAGGTCATAAAGGCCATTTGAGTTGTTTCATGATCCTCTTCAACTTCATTTAAATATTAATCATCCCTTGTAAATTGAAAATTGTCGAAGGCTTGTCCTTTATCTTCCTCTTTTTGTTTTTCTAAATCATCACTGCTTTCATGTGATTTTTTCAATTTGTCCCATATGTCTTTTGCCAACCTACAACCTTTTATTCTTGAAAATTCATTAGTATGCATTTAATGAAAGATTTATTCTATCTTGAGCACTTAATTCATTTCTAGCTTTTTGTCTAATTTTGCCTAATTGCTCATCATATATGGTAGCCACAAAAGGTCCTTCATTAATAATATACTATAACTTAATATTTAAAGATTGTAAAAATATTTTTAATCTATCCCTCCAACTATCACTGTTTTTACCATTAAACATAAGAAGTCCAGTAATTGATTGTTCCTCTAAGAACATAGAATAGTTGATTGCAATTCTTTTCTCCCTAGCTTGTTAGGCTAATCTCTAGGGGACCAAATGTTGATGCCAATTGTTGGTACACAAAAGCAACCTAAGAGGGAGGTGAATTAAGTTAATCGAGAACTAAATGCAATCATGCTCAATTTTCATTCCAACTTATCACTAATGATTTTGCCTAGGTGAACAAATACTTAGCAACAAACAATGATTAAGATAGGCAATGTATAGCACAAAAATAAAGCAAGTAAAGAAATGTAAAAAATAGATAAAGGAACACCACAATTATTATAATAGTTCGGAACCAAATTCGGTACCCACATCCACTCCCATGTTTACAACTTAGATTTCAATTCATTATGTATGTTTCTTCTCAAGTTGGTGAAGCTAATCAATATGTAAAAAGAGGGATCACTCTTTGCTCTCTTTTCCTAACTCTAGTTCGGCCAAAGTCTCCACCTTGCTTATACTAAATTTTACCAAGACAAACAAAAAAGTTTTACAACCTCTATCACCCTCACACTTTGTTATACATGAAAGCTTCAACTCACACTCAAAAAAGCAATCACAATTCCAACCAATTACCTCACAAACTATTATGAAAAAATATAAAGGGAGAGAATATTTTTCCTCAAAAATCATTCTTTAGCCCTTGTAATAAATGTAGGTAAATGCACATATAGCGTATATACTTGTAATACATGTAGGTAAATGCACATATAGAGTATATTTAGACTCTCTCATATTAAAAAAAAATTTACTAAACGCATTGTGTTTATCTGGTTTTATCATTTTTGTTACGGGAAAGAAAGAAGTTAAACAATAGTAAAACACTCAAGATTATAGTAATTACTAAATCAAAAAAAATAATTATCTTTATTTCTGACCCTTTATCACTTAAAAAATAATTATCTTTATTTTTTAGATTGAAGGAAAATGAAGAGACATCTCATGTTGCTTTGGCTAAAAAATAAATATCCAATGGTATGACAAAATTTAGTTTTTCGAAAAATTTTTATCTCAATTTTTTAAAAATATTCAACAGTGTTTTAATCAAATTGGAATCATCAACATATACTATAATAATGACAAAATTTGACCCATTTGTCTTCATGAAAACACATGGACATATTTGGTCATTAGTATAACCTTCTTTAATCGAACATTTACCTAAACAGTTATACTACATACATCTAGATTGCTTGAGCCCATACAAAGACTTTTGTAATTTAATAGAAAAAAATCTCTACGATTTGATTTACATGCTTCTGGCACGTTGAATCCTTGAGGGATTCTCATGTAAATATCATTATCAAGAAGCATATCTAGTTTTTCATGCACTTCTAAACTCACAAGATATTTAAATGCAATTGCATCCGCAACATGTGAATATGACTCATTATAATTAAATCCTGATCTTTGTGAAAACCGTTGGGCTACAAGTCTTGCTTATCTCATAATTTCATTTTCTCATTTCTATTCCTCACAAATATCCATTTATATCCCATTGGCTTTATGCCTTCAAGTGCTTGGAGTACAAGTAAAAAAACTTTTCTTTTAGCCAGTGATTCTAATTTAGATTGGATTACCTCTTTCCATTTTAGCCAACCATTTATTCGTTGGCATTCATCAATCAATCTAGATTCATGATCATTGTCTTCCTACAAATATTGAGTGCTATATTATATGCAAAAGCATTATCAATTATTATTTTTTTGAGTTCCAAACTTTTCCTATAGTGACAAAATTATTGAATTTTCTATAGTATCTCATTCTCTTTAGGAGTAAGCTCTTTAGGAGGTTGAATTTTGTCATTAGCAATATTTTGAAGTCCTTGAATCATTCTTAATTCATCGATTTTATTAATCAATCCTCTTTTCTTTTGAGGATTTTATCTTTGGAACCAAGAGGTCTCCTATCCTTCAAGCGCGCTTTAGATTCATTAGCACTTGTAATTTGTCCTTTAGGGATACTAATTTTAATCAGAGCATTTTTAGCACGTATATATGATTTAGTAACTTTTCTAAAGTCACTAAATGCATCCAGTAATTAATTTGTAATTTTTGCAAATGAATAATCTTTTGAATTTCTTGTTCGCATTCTTTTGTATGAGGATCAAAGGAATGTAACAATATTTTCCAAGTGATTTTCTTTTGTGATTGATCTTTTCCTCCCCTCAATGCCAAATAATGTGATTCATCAAAATGTAAATTTGCAAGTCTTGTAATAAATAAATCACCTGTTAATGGTTCAATATGTTTAATTATCGAAAATTATTCATACTGTAGACACCAAATTTTAACACACCTTTTGTAAAAAATATGTGTGTTACTTTATTTTAGGGGATATTTTTTCATTTTTTGGGGTTCGAGTACAATTTTCACGTATTCTGTCTAATTCGGCACATCATGGGCAAAATGGTAATTTCACCATGTAAACACTAGTTTATTTTATTTTATTTTTCTAAATACATAATTTTACTATTTTTATCATTATTTATGATTTTAATGATTTTCTGGAGTCATTTATTATTTATTTAAAATTTTATTATTTTTAATTCAACGGCACGTTTTCCAATGCATTATTTTTACGAGAATTTTCAAGTGAAAAATTTTATATATGCATTTTTTTATATTCATAAATTTTCTGCAAAAATCTCATAATTTTTAGAGGTCGTTTAGTATTTATTTAATTTTTGTCTTTTTATTTATTAAGGGCACATTTCCCAAGAATGCGTTAATCTTAAAAGTTTTGAGTGAAAACTTTAGTATATGTGTTTCATGGGATAATATATTTTGTGTAAGATTTTTTTTATTTTTAAAAGTCATTTAGTATTTTTGTGATTTTCATAACTTTTATCATATTATGTCACGTTTTCTAATGCACCTTTACTTAAGAATTCTTTGTGTAAAATATTTTATAGATTTTATGTAAAATATATATTTAATATTTTAAAAAAAAACTATTTGATACTTATTTCAAATGATATCTTGTTGTTTATGATATGTTTTTCTAATGATGAATTAATTTTAAAATTTTTAATTTTTATTATAATTGAATTTTCTTTTTCTACTAATACTCAATTTTAGTTTTAGCTTTAATTTCATTTTATTTTATTTCTATTTCATTTTCAATTCTTAGGAATCCATATTTTATTTTATTTTATTTTATTATTTTTCTTTATATCCTTTACCAATATCTTTAAAAACAAAAAAAGGGAGTTGCAGCAGGCTGCGTTTTGCAGCCTGCTACAGCAGCAGCATGGTTGCTTAAGCTGTCAAACAGCTCCATTTTTAGCTACTCTAGCAATCAACCATACCTCCTCTATGTTCAATCCCATCACCCTCCCATTTTTCACACTCAATCAGCAAATTTTTGGGGATTTTGGCTTGCTTTTTTCACTCACCATTCTCTTAATCTCTCTGTTCTCCCTCTGCCTCCACCATACACATGCACCACCACCTGCAAATCACAAACACACCACACTCTCACCCTACTCTTTTACTCTCTCGGCTCTCTCACAACACACACCAATTCACGCCATTTCCCTCACCTTCACCTCTGCCTCCCCTCCCCCTACACCTTCAACGCACTTCACTCACACACCATAGACACAAACGCACAACACAATTCTCACTACATTTCACTCACTCCCTCTGCCTCCCCTTCTCTCACCAGAACACAAGCACAGACACACACATTTCCCTCCTCTCTTGGCCCTAGCTCACAGCCTTTCCTTCACCAGAAATCACACACTACACACACACACACAACTCACAGTCCCACACACACAACACACGCACCAATTCACCCACCACAATACACGCGGATTCAACAACAAACACCTTCACAACACAAACCACTTCAAACTCCCTGCAAATTCATCACACAAGCCACACAATCCTCACACAGACACTCACAAAACACACACCAGTTCAAACTCACAGAAACAACACACTTCCACATACACCTCACCAGACCTGCACAAAATCACTACACATACACACCCCTACAAACAAACATACACACCCCTGCAAACACCTTCAAGCATACACAATCACCATTACACACACAAACACACTATCACAAACACACACAAAGATTCACAAGCACACAAACGATCACCATACAGACATAAACACACACATACACACGCATCAGTTTTACCCACACGCACAGTCAAATAGCCATTAGCAGGCATACACAGATTCACACACATTCACACAATCGAACCTGCACAAAGTTAGCATTAAAAAAAAAAAAAAAGAGCCAACAACAACAGCAACAACCAACACCACCGGCGCGCTTCCACCCCACCCCCGCTCTCCACCGATTGCCCATTGTCTCCCAAATCTAGGTAAAGCTCACTCCTTTTTATTTCAATTCCTGTAATTATTGTTTTGGCTAATGATTGATGGAATTAAAGAGGTTAAAAAAAAATTTTTTAGAAAAAGATTTAGAGTTTTGAATAGGGAAACCGAGAGAGGAGAGAAAGAGGATAGAGAGAGAGAGAGAGGGAGAGAGAGAGAGAGAGAGAGAGAGAGACCTATGAGAGAGAGAGAAGTCCGGCGAGAGGTGGAGAAGAGAGAAAGCAGAGGGAATCGGGAGAAAAGAAGAACAAAAAACAAAGAGAAAGGAATCTGGAAGAAGAAGAAGGAAAAGAAAAAAAAAAGGAAGAAGAAGAAAAAAGGAAAAGAGAAGAATCAGGGGAGAAAGGGGAAGAAAAGAGAGAAGAAAGGGGAAAATGAAATCTGGAAAGAAAAAGAGAGAAAAAAAAAGAAGAAGAAAGAACCGGATTAAAAATATATATATATATATATATTTTTAGTGAAACTACGTCGTTTTGACGTAGTTTCACTCAAAACTTACGTCGTTTTGATTAGTTTAGTTTTTTAATTTATTTTTAATTAATAATATGTATTTATTTTATAGTCCTTATACTTTCATTAATGTTACTATAGGCCCTGGGAATTTATAATTTGTGCATTTAAGTATCTGTTTATTATAGATTGACCCCCATAATTTAATTTTCTTTGCAATTAGGTCCCAATTAATTGCATTTTAGGTCCCCCAACTTTTATATAATTATAATTTTGACCCCTGCATTTTTTAAATTTCTGTTCTCTGACCTTATATTTTCGGTAATTATATTGTGACCCCTAAATTTTTCTGAAATTGCATTTTGATCCTCTGCTATTTATGAAAATTACAATTTTACCTCCCAAACTTGCTGTATTGTACTTTAGGCTTAAATGTTGCTAAAAATTACATATTTGCCCTTATAAATTGCTGAAATTCTATTTTGCCCTAAAATATTGCTGAAATTTTACATTTTTGACCCCCAAACCTTGCTGGAATTGCATTTTTACCATAAAATGTTGCTGGAATTCTATTTAGTCTTTGAATGTGGCTGGAATTTGCAATTTGGTCCCTCACATTGCTGAAATTTTGCATTTTTGCCCCCAAACCTTGCTGGAATTTCATTTTTTGCCATTATATTTTACTGGAATTACTTTATTGTCCTCCAATGTTGCTGGAATTTATATTTTTGCTCCCCAAATAGCTAGAACTTGAAATTTTGCCTTTAAATATTTGCTGTAAATTATGTGTTATTTAATGAAGTTGCTGAAATTGTATTCTTGGCCTTAAATGTTGCTGGAAATTTTTATTTTTGGCATTATACTTGCTGGAAATTATATTTTAGCCTTTAAATTTGTTGCAAATTATATTATTATCTTAACTATGGTTTGAAATTATAATTTTACCCTTTAGTTTGTTATAAATTACATTTTTTTTACTCTAGAATATTGCCCAAAATTTTCTTTTAATCCAAATCTTATAATATTTTATTTTTGCCAAAAAAAATATTAATTAAAATTAGTTAAGTCCTCAAAGCTTTAAATTATTTCTTTTCACATTTTCTTTATTTATTTTATCAAATTTATAATTGATGTTCTAAAATTGGGTCTTGTTAGTCTAATTAATGTTCAAATTAGTTTCTTTATTTTCCTTTTAGTTATTTTAATAATTCTTATTTGGGGTGTTAAAAAGTTTAAGTATGTATTATTGTATTTTATCTTCTATTATTATTATTATTCCTTTATTTTTGTTGTTTTTCTTTATTTATTTATTTACTTATTTATTTTTACTTAAACAATTTTCATTTTTCTTCCTAAATAATTAATTATTATTATCATTATTTTCTTTCTCTTATTTTGTTTATTATTGCTATAATTGTTTGAATTATCGTAGTATGTTTATAGTGATTCGGTAGGAAATTATTTAATTAGTGATTTATTTATTAAATAGTGGTATTTTTGACATGTTTGTTCATTTTAGTAGCAATCTGTACCGAGTTTACGAACGGGAGGTATCTCGATTACCCTTTTAATTTCTTTTATGTGCTTCTACGTGCTCCTATGTGTTTTCTATGTGTTTTCATGTATCTTTGTGATTATAATTTTTATCCATGTGTGAGTGTTTTATTTATTTATGTCATTGTTGTTTATTTGAATTTAATTTTTGATTATTCAAAGAAATGTAATAGATAGGTAATATTCTATTTAGCAAAATTTCTGTATTTAGATAGTTAATGTAATAGATAGTTTATATCTAGTTAACAAAAACTTTTGTATTTTAGTTAGAAAATGTAATAGATAGGTTAGATAGGCTACTTTGATTATCTTTTCCATTTTAGATTGTAATTAGGCTTCTCCGGTGTAATAGTTAGGTTT
The DNA here is from genome assembly GCA_024721245.1 of Mitragyna speciosa. Taxonomy (NCBI): domain Eukaryota; kingdom Viridiplantae; phylum Streptophyta; class Magnoliopsida; order Gentianales; family Rubiaceae; genus Mitragyna; species Mitragyna speciosa. Next base: position 6,915,554 of record CM045559.1, read on the forward strand.
TGTGTGCTATGTGCTTATGTGTTTTATTCGCTTTTCTTAGGAATTTTGCATCTAGAATATTATGCCTATGTGTTATGTGCTCCTATGTGCTAATATTTGCTTTTACATGATTATTGCTTTAATCTAGGCTTTATTTAATTACTTACTTGCTTTATTGTTCTATATATGTATCGTCACCACACTAGTCCAACGCTAGTTGTGGCCAATTTCGGTTTCTTCGCTAGTCCAACGCTAGCGGAGAATTTATAGAAAAATAGGCTAGTCCAATGCTAGGCCTTTAGGTCATTTTAGTATTAGGATCATTTCTCGCGTGTTCATTCCATGCCATTTCACACACATTTTTTGTTTTAGGCCTTTTTCCATTTTGTATGATTTTATATATATATATATACTCTATCATTTATTATCTATTTTTAAACATATGTTTAGTGCATAACATTTAGATTCCACTACACATAGAATTTTAGGTCATTTGTGTGATTTGACTAGAAATAGTCATCTACTCACGTGGGAAGCGATGGCGTACATGTCGTTCCCCCCTCCGTGAGTAGGAACAGTTAGTCACGAGTCCATTAGTCTCCCGTACCCGTTATGTTGCATCTCCACTTTCTTTGTTCACTTACTACCTATATTACTATTTTCCTTTTCTTTTGCATTCCATTTTGTATCTACACTCGTGACTCCATCAAGGTCTAGACTCGGATTTCGCAATTAATGCGGTAATTCCGACTAAACCTCAATGGAACATTTTGTCCCTTAACGATACCCATTTTTAGGACTAGATTTGCATTCATATAGTTGCATCCAAATGCGATAAAATCTTAGGGTTATATTAGGAAAATTTAGACTAAACCTCGCAACTAGTTTCGGCTAGGTTGAAAGGGTGCCTTAGGCGCGAGCCTTTGCCTTCCCTTTCTTCAACTTGTGACTCCCGGACCTTTTTCTCTTGTTTGCAAAGACCTGGAGTCGTCTAAAAGGGTTTTTCTTGTTTTTCCTATATTTTTCCAAAAATCATTTCTTTAAATAAATCATTCTTAATTTTCTTACCTTTTATAAAATATTTTAGGGTGACTTGGTACACCAAAACTCAATACCAAGTGGCGACTCCTTTTTCACTAAAAAACCCTTTTTAGACTCTATTTTCGGGCCCAAAAACCGTCGCATTTTCAAAGTCCCATTTTAGGCCTTTTTCTTTTATTTTTAAAATAAAGCATTTGTTTGTCACATTTTTATCGAATCATCTTTTACAAAGCATTTTCTAAAAATTATTTTTACAAAAATTTACACGCTTCTTTTTCCGAATAAATACAACCACATTTAATTCCTTTTCCTTTTTCCCGACCTCACTCACAACTTATTTTCGAACGAAAAATGGGGCGCGACACATACCTAATATATATTCCCGTTCTTCTTCGGGGACCCAAATAAGTATGTTGAGGCGGTGCAATTGGAACATAAATCACACAGCCAAAGATTCTCAAATGAGAAATATTGAGCTCATAACTAAATATTAATTATAAGGGGTAATAAACATGGTAACTTGTCAGCCTAATTCTCAGTAGTGTAACCGCATGTAATATAGCATGCCTCTAAGTAGATAGAGGAAATTTAGACCTCATTAGCATTAGTCTAGCAATTAATTATAACCGTTTATTAAATGATTTGATAAGACTATTTTGTGTGTGAACATAAGTTATAGGATGTTCAACAATTATTCTAATGGACATCCAATAATCATCAAAAGCATGTGATGAATATTCACCAACATTATTTAGACAAATTCTCTTAGTTGGATTATGCTCGCAACTTAATTATCTGAGCAAGCAATCTCACAAGTGCCAGGTTGTGAGTAGATAATAAACATACACATGTGACCATCTTGTTGATGCATCAATTAGCACCATAAAATATCTAAATAGTCCACATGGTGGTTCTACATGCCCACATACATCATCATGAATTTATCTAGAAATGTTGGGGATTCAATCCTCACTTTAAGTGGTGAAGATTTAACAATTAATTTCCCTTGGGAGCAAGCAACACATGACAATTCAATCGATTTTAACACTTTTTTATTTTTTAATGAATGGCCATGTGAATTTTCAATTATTCACCCAATCATTATAGATCCAAGATGTCTGACGTGGTCATGCCAAACCATAAAATCAATGGGATTATTAAACTTCTGGTCTACTAAATGAGCAATCTCAGTTGGACTAATCTTTGGATATTATAAGCCAAAAGAGAGTGATGACAACTTTTCTAATACATATTTTTTTCCATTAATAAAAATTCATCGTTGTCTCGATATGATACCCATTTCAGCGGATATTTTTGAAACTTAAAAGATTTCTTCGAGAACTGTGAGAAAGTCGTACATTATTTACGATAAATTTAGTCTTTTCATTGCGAAATATAGTAGCACTTCCGAAGCTTTCAATCAATTTAGTACTACTCCTGATTGTATTAATGTTTGTCTTTCCCATTTTCAAATAAGAAAATAAAGTATAGGGCATGTATTAAACAAGTATTATCATCACCATTATTTAAGTTCAAATATTTGGCATCCATTTATTCTTTAGGAAGAAATGACAAAGAAAATTGCACATAAAAGTAAATACTAGTAAAAGATGCAAAAATATATATATTCATAGCTTATTAACAAAATTTCATTAAAAAAATCCAAAATAACAAAACATAAAACATCCAAACAAACATGGGGTATTCGTCACGTTATCATTTGGCATCTTCAAGATGTTTAAAGTAATCAGCTACATCATGGTGTGTCATGTCAACATCATCATAAGCATTCTTTTGGTCAATGAAATTTTTTTCAACATTTTTGCCTTTCTTTTGCAATGATGCTTAATAAAGGCCAATAAGATATTCTATCATACGATAGGTACGAGATCAATGATCTTCCTTGCCACATCAGTAGCATCTCCTAATCTTTCTTTTCTCTATTTTTCTATCATTATTATCCCGCTTCTGAGGATATTTTATTTCTTGTCACGGTTTTGATCATTATAAGGCAGATATCTATCACGACTAAGTCCATGATCTCTGCTTCTTTACGACCATGTCCATGATTAGAATTTCAAGATTGAATTGCATTCGCTTAGCACCAATTGGTCGAGACTCATAATTTTTCAGTGGCAATTCATTATTTTGTTTAGCCAAAAGACGAGATGCAACGAGTTCAAAATACTTGTTGACTTCCTTTTCTTGATATTGCTGTCGTAGGAACAAATTCTAGCAAATTCGAGAAATGAAATGTAGAATATATTTTTTCTACCATATCCTCATCAATGACATTTTCACCACAAAACTTTAATTGAGAAGTAATTATGAACATGGTTGAATTATATTCGCTAATAGATTTAAAATATTATAGTCGTAGATGAAGCCAATCATACCGGGTTTTTGGGAAAACAACCATAATCAGGTGGTTGAATCTTTCTTTCAAATTATTCCAAAAGTCAAGTGGATCATTAACAGTAAAATATTCCAATTTTAATCCTTCATCTTAATGATGATGAAGGAATATCATAGATTTAGCATGGTCTGGTTTGAAGCATCATTATTTTTAATAATAGTGTAGACACCGAATTTATACACACCATTTATTTTTCTAACATTGGGGTATTTCTTTTCATTTTTGGGGGTTAAATTCTAATTTTTTGAAAAAATGGGGCAAAATCGACAATATGGGAAAAAACAGTATTTTTCAGCTGTAAATATTTTTACATTAGTTTTGGGGGTTTTAAATTCATATTTTGTACTTTTATACATATTTTTAAGTTTCTGTGATTTTTTCGAGTTTAACTGGTATTTTTCTGTATTTTGCCAGCATAGAAGCAAAATAGTCATTTCGCCCTGCGAACACTATTTTCACTTATTTCAAGTCTAAAATTTATTTTTTAAGCTTTAAAGCATGTTTCTAAATTTTCTTTATTTTTCAGGGACGATTGCTATTTTTTCTGTAAATATTTGCGTTCAGGGATAAAATTGTCATTTCACATTCCAAACGCATTTTTCACCAATTTTTTAGTCTTAAATTCATTTTCTAGGGTTTTAAGCTCATTTTAATTTTTGATAATTTTTCGAGACTAACTGATATTTTTCGTATATTTTGACAATACAGGGGCAAAATAGTCATTTCGCCTTCTAAACATTTTTCGCCATTTTTGAGTCCCAAATTCATTTTTTAGGTCTTTTAAGCGTGTTTTTAAGTTTTTCTAACTTTTTTTTTGGGATGAATTGCTATTCATAAATTTATTATTTATATTTTTTTTTAATTTTTTTATTTTTTTGTTTTGGAAAAGAACATAGATTTTAATTTTTTTTATAGGGGTAAAGTTGTAATTTTAGTTGTCAAGGGCGTTTTGATCATTTATTCATTTCTTGAAAGATAAGTCTTCTATGCACTATAAATAGCCCATTTTTGGGATAAAAAAGAGGGAGAAAAAAAAAAGAGTTTAGAGAGTTTTTACTTTTTACTTTTTAGTTTTATTTATTACACCAAGAACACCAAAAAGCACACACTTTTTCCTACATTCATCTTCAAGTTTTCACCTAGAACACACACTAGTGTGTCTTCAAACTTACACCTAGAATACTTAGAACACACACTAGTGCATCTTCAACCCCATACCTAGAACACACATTAGTGTATCTTCAAACTTACACCTAGAACACTTAGAACACACACTAATATATCTTTAAACCCACACCTAGAACACCTAAAACATACACTAGTACATCTTCAACCTACACCTATAACACCAAGAACACATACTTTCTTGAATTATACACACTACACACATTATAGACATTCACACCTTCTCTCTCACACACTTCACATATTTGTCTCTCACACACTTCACACAACTCACATAAACTCACTTTCTCTCTCACAAACTACACACACTACTCATAAAATAGATCCACTCACATTCACACACACACACACACATTCACACAGTCCACAGATTCATACGTTTGCACACATGACACATAGTAGACATATACACAGACACACATATTCACGTACATCAGTTCCACATAATTACACACACAGTCACTTTACACACAATTTCACCTTCTAGCACACACTACTGTCACGCCCTATTTTTTGAAAGACGAAAAAAGGGAATTATGTTTATGCTTATTTGTTGGAAAAAGATTGTAGGTTTTTGTAAAATGATTTTTAAAAGATGATTTATAAAAGATATTTTGACAAAGATGTGATTTTTTTAAAAAAATGCTTTATTTTGAAAACAAAAAGAAAATGGCCTAAAATGGGACTTTGAAAATGCGACGATTTTTTAGCCCGAAAATAGAGTCTAAAAAAGGGTTTTTAGTGAAAAAGGAGTCGCCACTTGGTATTGAGTTTTGGTGTACCAAGTCACCAGAAAATATTTTATAAAGGTAAGAAATCGAGAATGATTTATTTAGAAAATGATTTTTGAGAAAATACAAGAAAAACAAGAAAACCCTTTTTAAGACAACTCCAGGTCTTTGAAAACAAGAGAAAAAGGTTCGGAGAGTCACAGTTGAAGAAAGGGAAGGCAAAGGCTTACAGCCTAAGGCACCCTTTCAACCTAGCCGAAACTAGTTGCGAGGTTTAGTCAAATTTTCCTAATATAACCCTAAGATTTTATCACATTTGGATGTAACTATATGAATGCAAATCTAGTACCTAAAAATAGATATCGTTAAGGGACAAAATGTTCCATTGAGGTTTGGTCAGGATTATCGCATTAATCGCGAAACCCGAATTTAGACCTCGATGGAGTCACGAGTATAGATGCAAAATGGAATGTAAAAAGAAAAAAGAAAATAGTAATATATATAATAAGTGAACAAAGAAAGTGGGGATACAACATAACGGGTACGGGAGACTAATAGACTCGTGACTAGCTATTCCTACTCATAGAGGGGGGAACGACATGTACGCCACCGCTTCCCACGTAAGTAGATGACTATTTCTAGTCAAAAAATCATACAAATGACCTAAGATTCTATGTGAAATGTAACCTAAATGTCAAGCACTGAATATATGTAAAAATAGATAATAAGAATAATAATACATAAAAACCATGCAAAAATGGAAAAAGGCCTAAAAGAGAAAATGTGTGTGAAATGATATGAAATGCACACGAGGAGTGATTTTAATACTAAAATGACTTAAGGATCTAGCATTGGACTAGCCCATTTTCTAAAAAATTCTCCGCTAGTATTGGACTAGCGAAGAAATTGGAATTAACCACAACTAACGTTAGACTAGTGTGGCGACGATACACATATATCATAATAAACAAGTAAATAAATAAAACATAGATTAAAGCAATAATCACATAAAAAAGATAATAGCACATAGGAGCACATAGCACATAAGCATAATATTCTAGATGCAAAGTCCTAGAGAAAGCAAATAAAACACATAAGCACATAGCACACAAAAGCCCTAACTATTACACCGGGAAAGCCTAATTACAATCTAAAAATGAAAAAAGATAAGAGATGACCTATCTAACCTATCTATTACATTTTCTATCTAAAATACATAAGCTTTTGTTAAATAGATAAAATATAAACTATCTATTACATTAACTATCTAAATACAAAAATTTTTGCTAAATAGAATATTACCTATCTATTACATTTCTTTGAATAATTAAAAATTAAATTCAAATAAATAACATGACATAAATAAATAAATACTCACACATGAATAAAAAATAATAAACACAAAGAGATACATAAAAAAAACATATAGAAAAACACATAGGAGCGCGTAGGAGTACGTAAAGAAACATTGGAAGGATAATAGGAGTACCTCCCATTCGAAGACTCGGTATAGATGCTAACAACAAGAACTAAATTTATCAAGGTACCATTATTTAAATAAATAAATCATTAATTAAATAATTTCATATTAATCACTATAAACATGCCACAATAGTTCAAAACAATTATAGCAATAATAAACAAAAATTAAAGAAAGCAATAATTAAATATTTAGGAAGAAAAATGAAAATTATTTAAGTAAAATAAATAAATAAATAAATAAAATAAAATAATAAAATAAAAATAATAAAAAATAAAATACAATAATACATACTTAAGCTTTTAGCACCCAACTAAGAATCACCAAAATAACTAAAAGAGAAATAAAGAAACTAATTTAAGCATTAATTAGACTAAGAAGACTAAATTTTAGAACATTAATTATAAATTTAATAAAATAAAAATAAAATATGAAAAGAAATAATTAAAAGCTTTGAGGACTTAATTAAATCTCTTTTTTTTTTGGCAAAAATAAAATGTTCCAAGGTTTTGGATTAAAAATGGAAAATTAGGCAACATTCTAGAGTGAAAAATGTAATTTATAACAAACTAAAGGGTAAAATTACAATTTCAAACCATAGGTAAGATAATAATATAATTTACAACGAATTTAAAAGGCTAAAATATAATTTCCAGCAAACATAATGCCAAAAATAAAAATTTCCAGCAATACTTAAGGCCAAAAATGTAATTTCAGCAAACTTGGGGAGTGAAAATGCAATTCCAGCAACATTCAAAGGCTAAAATGCAAGTTCTAGCTACTTGGGGGGCAAAATATAAATTCCAGCAATATTCTAGGGCCAAAATAGAATTTCTAGCAATGTATAAGGGCAAAGATGCAATTTTCAGCAACATGAGGGACCAAATTTACAATTTTCAGCAACATTCAAGGGCTAAAATACAATTCTAGCAATATTCTAGGGCTAAAATACAATTCCAGCAAACTTGGGAAGTAAAAATGAAAACCAGAGCAAACCTAGGGGTAAAAACGTAATTTCAGCAAGACTTAAAGGACAAATTTGCAATTTCTAGCAAGCTAAAGGGGCAAAATATAATTTCCAGCAAGTTTAAAACTAAATTGCAATTATTCTGGACATAATTGAAAGGAACTACAAATTCTAGGGGTCAACTTAAATAAATAAGGACTTAAATGAAGTAAACTAAAAGTATTGAAGGGCATAATCAAACAATTAAGAACTTAAGGGGGCAAAACGTAAATACATAATCTGCTAAAATAATAAATAATAAATAAGTAGCCAAAACTAACAAAAACTACAGTCGTTTTATATCAAAATGACGTAGTTTTACTTAAAACTCTTTTTTTTTTTACCGATTTTTTTTCTTTTCTTTTTTCTCTTTTCTTTCTTTTCTTCTTTCTTTCTTTTCTTCTTCCTTCTTTCCTTTCCTGCTTTCGTTCTCTCCAGATCTCCCCTTTTTTTTCTCTTTTCTTCTTGTTTCTTTTCTCTCTTCGCCGGACCTCTCCCTCTCTCTCTAATTCTCCGGCATCTCACTCTCTGATTTCACTTTCTTGGTCCCTTTCTCTCGGTCCCTCTCTCGATTCTCTCTCACGCTCTCTGTCTCGTTCTCTCCTCTCTCTCTCACTCGATTTCTTTCTTCAAAAATCATACCCAAATCCCCAAAATCAAACTCTAAATTCATGCATCACAAATCAAAATAGCATCCAAACAACATACATATACACGTATACATGTTGGAGATGGGCCAAAGCTTTACTTGTCAACTGAGGGAATGAGGATTCAATGGCGGTGAGATGATAGGATTGCTGGGCAGTGGCGTCCGACGGTAGAGGGCAATCAGTGTGGCCGTGGATGTCGAACTAGTGGTGAAGTGGCAATTTGGAGCTGGACTGTAGTGGAGTTAATTGATGCTGTAATTGGGACTGTGTGTATCTGTATGTGTATTTGTGTGTGTGCATTGATATGTGAATCTGTGTATGTGCGTGTGATTGTGCAGGTCTTGTGCGAGGGGAGGTTGTGTGCAAGCGTGATGTGTGTTTTTGTGTGTGCAGGTGTGATATGTGCGAGCAGATGATGGTGAAGCGTGACTGAGTGTTCTGTTGTGAGTGTCGTGTATTTTGTGTTGTGGGTGAATTGTGTTTTTGCAGGTGTTATGCGTGTGCCTGTGTGCTATGTTTGTGTATACAACTGTGTGTGATGCATGTTGGTGCAGGGGTGTGTGAGTTGTGCGTTTTGTGTGTGTTTTGCTAGTGTGTGCAGGTATGTGTTTGAATGTGTGTTTGGTGTGTGTGTTTATGAATTGTGCAGGATGAGAGCCGAGAGAAGTGAGGGAGAGTTGCCTGTGTAGGAGAGTGAGTGTGAAGCTGTGGGAAAACTGATGATTGTGTGTGTGGTGTCTGCAGGTGTATTGTGTTTGTTTTGCAGGGGGGTGTGTGTGTATGAATGAATCAGTGTGTGTGATGCGTGTGTTTGTGCTAGTGTGTAATGTGTGCAATTATGGTGAAGGAGAGGCAGAGGGAGTGAGGAGTGAAATAGGGAGATGTTGTGTCTGATTTTTTTTTTCAGGAAGCCGAGAGAGAGTGAGGGTGTTGTGCTGGTCAGGTAGAGGGAAAATAGAAAGGGAGGCCAAAAGAGGGAAGAGGGTTGTGTGTTTTGTGATGATGAGGGTTAGGTGAAGAAGGAAAGAAATCCACCTAAAATCCCCTCAAATCTGTTGAATTGGGTGTTTTAGGTGAATGATGGAGTGATTCTAAAGCCATGGCAGAAGCAACAGCAGCAACGTTGCTGTTGTTTTAATTTTAGTTTTTTTTTTTTTGAAAAATTTTGTAAGGAAAATAAAGGAGAACAAAAATGAAATAGAATAAAATAAAAGATACTTGGAACTCCCTAAAATCAATAAGAAAAAATACTAAAATTTATAGTTATAAAATGAGTAAATAAAATTTACCGCAAAAATTCAAAAAATTAATATAACATTAAAAATGTGCGATTAATAGAAAAAAAAGTAAAGTATTGGAATAAATACTAAACGATTTCTAAAAATTCATGAAATTTATACAGAAAATTCATGAATATATAAAAATATGCATAAAAAATTTTTTCACTTGAAAAATTCTCATAAAAAGAAGTGCATTAGGGAAACGTGTCATTAAGTAAAAAAATACTAAAATTTTAAATAAATACTAGATGACTCCAAAAAATCATTAAAATTAGAAATAATGATAAAAATAGTAAAATTATGTATTAAAAAAATAAATTAAAATAAAATAATATTTACACGGTGAAATTACTATTTTGCCCCTGATACAACTAATTAGACATAATTTACGCAAAAAGTTACAATTAGCCCCCGAAAAAATAAAAGTATCCCCAAATGAAGTAAAATACATTTTCTTATAAAGGGTGTGTCAAAATTTGGTGTCTACAACTACTATGCACACAATCACACATACATACGCACATACACTCATCATCAGTCCCAAGCATGCACACACACATAATGTCTCACACATTTCAGCACACACATTCATACATATCTTCATACATACACACTCAATTAGACAAATTCATTCCACAATCTCACACACAAACACAAAAAAAACACACGCACACAATTCAGTCACAAACAACCTTCCTACACCATTAACTCCATCACAACCCGAATCCCCTCATCACAGCCAAATCCACTAGCCTGCTAACTTTCACCACCACTCTCATTCAATTTTCAGTCCATCAAAATCCCTATCAGAATAACAGACTTAATCAATGCGCATAATCAATCACACGCTCACTTAAACAAATCACATATACACACAAAAATCCAGGCCAACACTGCTAAGAACAGTCCCAAAACAATCTCACAAACAATCGCAGCCTCAAGCTCTTGCAAAGTTATCCGTAACTACCCTCAACAATCATCTGCCGACCGAAACCATCACCAAGCCACCCTAAATCACAACCTACAAACTCACTCGCACCAATCCCACCATTCAGTAGTTCCAGCCCCTCCACCCTCACTAGTTTCCAAGACAACCACCGAGAGCCACCAAGGGTTCTGCAGCCAACAATCAAGCAATGCCACCACCTCTAACAGTTACTTGCTTGCACAAGAAAGGTAAAATTCTCATGTCCTTCTTCCATTTCGTCCTCGCATGAGCATTTAATTCCGATGAAAATCTTCTTTGAATTATTGATTCGAGATGTTTGATTCTAGATTCAGAAGTTCGGGGTCTTTGATAAGAGATTTGAGGTTTGGTTTTGAGAATAAAAAAATCGATTTAAGCAAAAGAATTTAGGGGTTGTTTTAAGCTGAGAGAAATTGATTTGAGGGAAATTGTAGGGCAGTTGACTGAGAAGAAGGAAAGAGAGAAGGGCTAAACTAGAGAAATTAGGGGAAGGGAGAAATGAGAGGAAGCCTAGAAAACGACGAGAGTGAGAGGGGTGAGAGTAAAAGAGAGAACAATAGCAAGGTCAAAAAGAAAAAGCGAGATGAAATTGAACGGGAAAGAAAGAAGAATAGAGGGAGAGTGAGATACAGAGAGAGTAGAGAGACAGGAAAGAAAAGAAAGAAAGAGAGAGCAGAAGAAGAAAGGGAATTTCAGATAGAGGAGAAAGAAGGAAACAAGAGGGTAGAAAGAAAGAAAGGAAAAGAGAGAGACCAGAGAACAAAACCAAAAGAGAGATTGGGCTTGGGGAAGAAGACAATCAAACTGGAAGGGGGCAAATTAGGGAGAATTTTGGTCTGTTTATTTGTTTCAGTGTATAGTTATTTTATGTGTTTTAATTATTGTTTAATTAGTTTAATTAATTGTGTTTTATTTCAGTTAACTAAGTTATTTTAGTTAATTAAAGTTAGTTAATTTAACGTTTTCCTTTTTGTCTTTCCATTCAGAGTGAATATTTGTATTTCAAGTCCTTGAATTTGGAGCAACTTTAAGTGTGTCTCTAGACTTTTTGTTTTCTGCAATTTAGTTCTAATTTTTATAGTTTGACCCCTTTAGATCTTATATTCTTTCAATTAGGCCCTTGCAATTTATGTTTTGCCTCACTTTTGCTGAAAATTTATTGTTTTGTCCCCAATTACTTCAACTTTGCATTTCTGCCCCTTTAGACTTTGTGAATTTCCAATTTTTATTCCTTAAGTTTTATGAAAATATATTTTTAGCCCCCGTAGTTGCTAGAATTTATTTTTTTTATCTCAATTTGTCAATACTTATATATTTTAGGTTTTGTTTGTTTATACTAAGGTACCTTGACTTGTTTGTTCATTTTGGTTAGTATTTGTAGCAGGTCTTCAAAAAGGTATCCCTATTCCTCATTAATTTCATCTTATGTGCTCCAATGTACCCCCTATGTGATTTGTTATTCATTTTTATGTTTCTTATTTTACATGTTTTTTGCGTATTTATTTACTTTATGTTATTTAATTTTGAATTTTATTATTTGGCACAAATGTAATATTTTGTATTTAGCTAGTCAATGTAATAGCTAGATTACATTTCTTGTATTTTTAGCAAAATTTTGTATTTAGATAGCAAGTGTAATAGATAGGTCATTTTAATTTTCCCCCCCTTAATTGTAAGTCAATCCTCCCCCGGTGTAATAGTCAAGGTTTATGTGCTTTTATGTGCTTATGTGCTTACCTATTTTACCACTTTCCTTAAGATTTTGCATCTAGATATTATGCTTATGTGTTATGTGCTCCTATGTTCTCTTATATATCTGATATGTTTATTTGCTTTCAATTTATGTTTTATTATTTTGATTTATGTTTTATTAGTTCTTATTATTCCGTCACCACACTAGTCAAATGCTAGTTGTGGCTTTATTGTTTCTCCGCTAGTCCAACGCTAGTGGGAATCCCTAGAAAGGGCTAGTCCAATGCTAGATCCTTAGGGCATTTTAGTGCTAGGTGCACTCCTGTGCATTTTACATCATTTTACACACTATTCCCTTTTTAGTTTTTTCATCATTTTGAATGATTTTTATATATGTATATAATTATCATTATTATCTATTTTTAGTATTTGACTATGCATGACATTTAGGCTGCATTTTCACTTAGACTTTTAGGATATTTGTGTAATCCGACTAGAAATAGTTGCCTATTTACGTGGGAAGTGATGGATTGATAGGCCGTTCCCCCCTCCGTAGGTAGAAAAAGTCAAGTCACGAGTTGTTAGTACCCCGTACCCGTTATGTTGCATTCCCCACTTTCTTTGACATTTACTATCTATAGTATTTTCCTTTTTTCTTTTGGCATTTCATTTTTGCATATACACTCGTGACTTCCTCAAAGTCTCGACTCATGTCTCGCAATTAATGCGATAATCTCGACCAAGCCTCAACGGAACATTTTGACCCTCCCGATACTCACATTTAGATTAGGATTGGTATTCATATAGACACATCCAGAGGCATTAGAATTTAGGTTTACTTTAGGAAAATTTGATTAAGTCTCGTAACTAACCTCGACTAGGTAGAAAGGGTGCCTTAGGTGCGAGCCTTTGCCTTCCTTTTCTTCAAATGTGACTCCTAGACCTTTTTCTCTCTTTTTTTCGTAGACCGGAGTCGAAAAAGGGTTTTTAAAATATTTTTTTAAATTTTAAATGATTTTCGGGTGACTTGGTACACCCTAACTCAATATTAAGTGGCGATTCCATTTCAAAATAAAACCTTTTTCAAAATTAGTTGGCCAAAACTATCGCACTTTTAGTCCCGACCTTATTTTCTTTAAAAATGCTATTTTTTCTAAATAACATTTTTTTCACTAAAAATCGATTTTTTCTCACATGCGTACGTTTTTTCCAAATGCTTTTCTTTTCAAAAAGGGTCATTGAACCAGGTAGCTTTTTTGGGGTGCGATAATCAATGACCCCACCGTGTGCTATCGATTTTCGGACGCGACAAATAGTACTTCCAAGACCCATTGCCTCAAGGTGAAATTCCACATCTAGTGTGCATGACAAGTAATTTTTTCCAGAAATGTCAAGAGATACAAATTCATGTTTTGTGAGATTAGCTATAATATGGATAAACTAGATTAAAGAGGAGAATAATTACCTTAAAATTTACCCATAAATATCAACACGTGCCAAAAGTCAATCCATATTTTGTACTTGTAATTGATTGCTTCAATGGTAGAGCCTCGTATTTTTCTTTTGCCCATAAGTAGAGTCTTGTGATTCACCTTGCTTAAGGTAGACTGGTACTAATTATGTGTTGTAAAACTATTCTCGATGTAGCATCTACATCGAGAATTCAAGTATTGTATACGTCATTAGTCTGATCCTTTGTAGGAACTACCCATAATAACGAACTTACAAAATGAATATATTTATCATAAAGAGATTCAGTGTTCTTGACCCTACTTCACCTTAACTGTTATTTGAACAAGTAAAAGTTTTATCTTGGTATGATTGGGGATAGCATTTCTCTTCTGCATGTCCATGGAGTTTTGAAAAATCCAAACATCTTGGAGATAGTATATCAAATGATATTTAATAGGACAATAAACTATAGGAAGAATAGAAAACAAAAGTAGACAAGAAGTAGAGAAAAATTTATACTTTCATTCACTAATTTTCTAAGTTCTTTAGTTTACAAATGAGGTTAAGGATGACCCTTATTTGTAGGTAAATCAAGACGAATAGTGTATGAATGATCATTTATGGATTTGCATTTTCAAGAACACGAACTGAGATATCGTATGAAGATGATCAATAAACCAAATAAATGTTGAGAATAAATTCATGTATCAATCTTCCAAGAAAGCAAATGGATATCCATATTATTTCATAACAGAATAAAGAATTTTTTTATTTTCTTTGAATAGTTACTAGTATGAAATTTGACCAAGTAAATCTGATTTATATTAAAAACACGCACACAAAATAAACATACAGATATATGTGGGTATGCGTATGTGCATGTACTGAAAAAGGAACATTCACGGATTTTGGATCTCATTGGGAATACGAACGGCCCATCCTACGAAATATTAGCGTCAGATTTTTTTTTTCTTTTCTTTTTTATCCATCCCCACCCACGTCAACGCCGTTACTCCTCGCCGGCTCCTCCTAAACCCCTCTTCTCATATCAAATGCTATATAAATCCTCCAAAAACTAAAATCTCGCCCCCAATAAAAAAAACCCTAATTTCATTCACTTCGATTCTGATCTCTCGTTTCGCAGATTTCCATGTCGGTGAGGATTTTGAGTGCATTTCAGGATTTGGCTTCTTTCCTGCTTGAGAAGAGTGTGGCTATGAAATTCTGAGGCCTCCAGATGCTCTTGATATATCGTGTATTAGTTTTGTTGAGATTGAATATTTGCATTGACATTTTGGTTTTACTGATAGTTCCTGATTCGTGATGTTAAATTC
Organism: Mitragyna speciosa; assembly: GCA_024721245.1. Lineage (NCBI taxonomy): Eukaryota > Viridiplantae > Streptophyta > Magnoliopsida > Gentianales > Rubiaceae > Mitragyna > Mitragyna speciosa. The sequence goes on from CM045559.1 coordinate 6,930,767, forward strand.
CAAAAGCACTAAGAAAATTCAAGAATTTAGCAAAAGGAGGGCAATAAACCCAAAGATGTAGTGGCTAAAACCGCCCAAGGTCAGAACTTTGTGTAGTGGCAGAGGTGAAACTTGAAAGACTTCTAGGTTTTGTCTCCCTTCTCGACATTCAACAAGCTCAGCAGCAGTGCAGCAGCAACTCAGCTAATAGACTATGCAGAATTCAGGGATTTAATCTTCCTAATGGTAAGACAAAACTACCCTTTTCTCCTTCCTTTAAGAGTTTTTTGTCAACTTGAGGAATTCCTCACCGTCATACCTTGTATTGGTTTGGGAATTTTTTTTCTTTTTATTTTTTCTTCATGTGTTTTGTCAGAATAGCTGGAATATGAAAATTAACATTTTGGGCCTTCTTTATTTTCAGCTATAAGATTTGAAATTTTGGATTGGAGAAGTAAGGCATGTTCTCGAGTTAGAATGCTATGGAGGATCATTTCTTGTTTTGCAGACTCAGAAGTTCTAGAATAAGTTCAGCTGTGTTTGAATGCTTAGAAAAGACGATTTTTGATTCATGGCTATGTGCCTTTTTTCAAGAAAATCTTCGCTTCACTTGATTTTCACGGGTTTGTTCGAATTGGGGTCGTTCAAAAGACCTATTATAGTCAAAGATAGCAGCTTTTGTAAACTGTATAGAGGTGCTTCTGCAGTTTTGGTATTAGATGATTCTGATTCTGGCTCAAATAGCGATAGCAATTTAGTGAATGAAGTAGTTGTTCATCCAAAAAGGCTGCATAGTTTCGAGGGGCTCCAGCTGTTTTCTGTTGTTGTGAGTGTACTTAAGTCCTTGAATTGGGGAGTTGCAAGAGAAATAAGATTCAGAGGAGCTGTGAACAAGTATGGTTTTCCTTGCTCCATTGATGCGTTTAGGATGATTGTCCATATATTTGCATTTGCTGGAATGCCTATGGAAGTGCATGCTTTGCTCAGGGATATAGTTTATTATTATCAAGATGAAGATTTTGATTTGTTTAAATTGCTTCCAACAATGTTGGAAATGGTCAATGACTGCAGCAAGCTCAGCTGTTGTAATTGATATCCTTATAAAGCTTTTTGCTTCCAATTCAATGCTTGAAAATGCGGTTGATGTGTTTTTCCAGGCTAAGAATAATGGGATTCAGCCTGGAATTCGATCGTGCAATTTCTTGCTTAAATGCTTGGCAGAAGGGAGTCGAAGGCATCAGCTTTTAATTTTATTTGAGGAAATGAGGAACTCTGGGCCATTTCCTACTGTGTATACATACACGGTTGTAATGAACTACTACTGTAACGAGCAATATTCACAAGGCAAGGTGGATATGGAACAGGCCACTTTGATTCTTGAAGAAATGGACAGAAATGGAATTAGCCCATCTGTTGTAACATACAGTATATATATTCATGGACTTTGTAGAGTTGGATATGCTGAGTTTGCCTTGAACTTTATCAAGGATATATGGCATAATAACCAGCCCCTCAATGTTTATTGCTATAATGCTGTCATGCATGGATTTTGTAAAAATGGTAGACCGGAAGAAGCTTTGAAAGTTTTGGCAGAAATGAGGAGTCATGGAATCACACCAGATGTCTATAGCTACAGCATTTTAATTGATGGGTTCTGCAAATGTGGAGACATTGAAAAAGGTCTTTCTTTATTTGAGGATATGGAGAGCACTAACATAAACATAAAACCATCTCTTGTTACCTACAGTTCACTCTTAAAAGGTCTCTGTAAGAGTGGACTGGTGGAAGCCTCGGTTGACATGTTCCATAAGCTTGGAGATTATGGATACAAATACGATCAGCATGCTTACAACATCCTAATAAATGGATTTGTTATGCATGGTAATTTGGATTGTGCCCATGAACTCTTAGAGGAGATGATCAGAAATAATTTGGCTCCTTATGCTAGAGATTATAAGAACTTAATTCATGGTTTCTGCAGGATTGGTACAGTGGATAAAGCCTTGCAGTTGTTCAATACTATGCAAGAATCAGGCGTCATGCCTAATACTCTCACTGGCAATGACATTGCGAGTAGATACTGCATAGAAGGACATGTCAGGAAAGCTTTGGAATTTCTGGATGAAATGAGGGCTCAAGGCATTTACCCCAACACTTTTAGTTACAGTATAATAATTAATAGGCTGTGCAAAGAAGGTAAATCAGAAAATGCATTGGAGCTTCTGCCATTGATGCTTAAAAGGAATATATTGCCCAATGTTGTAGTTTATACCACTCTCATAGATGGTTTTGCTAAACAGGCGAAGTTGAAAAAGGCCTTATTGTTGTATACAAGAATGATAAAATTCGGGGTTACTCCCAACACAATCACATTTACTATACTTATAAACATATTTTTCACCATGGGTAATGTGAAAGAAGCATACCGTCAGTTTCAGAAGATGATTTTGAGTGGTCTGAATCCTGATAAGATCTCAGTATACATCAATTATTGCGGGGTTGTGTAAGGTTGGATATGTGAAGGAGGCTTTAAAGTGGTACAATGAAATGTTGCAAAAAGGCCATATGCCTTCAGTTGTCACTTATACTTGTTTAATTGATGGTTTTTGCAAACAGAATCGCATGGATATGGCAACCATGTTGGTGGACCAAATGAGAAGAAGCGGTGTCTCTCCTGATGTGGTGACTTATGATGTTTTGATTCATGGATACCTCAGACAAGGACAATTGGAACGCCTTCATTATTTATTTGATGAAATGAGAAAGGAAGGCATTGTTCCAGACGAAATTATGTGCAAAACACTAGGGCTGAACATGGATGTAGATGCGGGAGCTTAAGGTGCAGGGGCATGGATTTACTAAGTGATTTCTGGTCACTTCAACCAGTGGCAGCAGTTTTCTAGAGTACTACCATGAAGGTCGGCAACATTCAGCTTGGTGGAGCCCGCACTGGGTAATGGTCCTTCTTTTGATCTGTTTGTGTGTGTATATGTACTTATTGCATGTCAGTAATCTAAAAGTTATTCTTTCTTGTTTACTTCCAGAACGCAGCGAAGTCACTTCCTTTGGAATAATAACTAATAGACTCTCACTTTTAAACTTCCACAGGGCTGATAGATGCCAATTATTAGTTCTAATTGAAGTTTGAAGCACTGCACTTTGCCCAATAAGTGGGTAACATTCTTTGATACTAAACTAAGTAGAAATCTGACTACACTGTGTGTATTTATCAACATTTCTTTGGAACACTCGATTCCTCTCTTTAGTAAGCTTGATGATGCGAATGTATGACATCCCATTTCATGTCCACAACAATGTACTAGATATTCCTCCATGATATTAGGTTTCATTTTTATTGCATAGAATATCCACCCCATAAACACAAGTCCACAGTTCCCCTACTTTATTGGTCAAAAATAGAAGACCATATTGTGCCCAGTTCATTATGTTTTCCATGTCAACTTTGAGGAAAATTTTCCTCTTTGTGATTGTTATCAACTTTGAGAATTTTAATTCAATTTGATTGATTATTTGAAAATAAAAACCTTTTAAGGACTGTCAACATCTTTGAGACTTTCCTACCTAAGTAGCATATATTCCTCGTAAGACCCTACCTTTTTTGTCTACATTCTTTTGCATGCATAGTCACCTCAGCAGCACTAAGTATCTGTATCCTATTGTTTTCCCCCCACATTTTGCAAAAGCAGTTTCACTATTCTTTTAATCTTTGACTATTCCTCATGATTGGCTACTAAAAATCTGCCTCCTTATCTGTGTATTAAATGTTTAATCAAACTTTTGAATTGTTGTGAAGTCTGTTCGAAGAAGCATTTTTTGCTCTGGTGGCATCCACATAATTGATCTTTTCTACATTGTAGCCTTCTGTATGGAATTTTTTTGTCAACTGGTTTGATTCTCATTCTATTTTTTATGTCTTTTTTTATTTGAAACTAAGCCTACAGATGGTGAGCTACTGAATTATCTCATGATTATCAAATTTATATGCTGAGCTTTTGACCGCTCTCTCTCTCTCTCTCTCACACAGACTACTGTAGACTTCCAAGCAGTATTGCTGTATAAATGAATGCTAACTTTTAGCCTTGTATCTTTTCCCAGCTTGCAAGAAGGCCTTAGCATGTCCTGGAAATGAAATATTCTCCTTGTTTTGCTAATCCATACCATGAAAATTCATTTTGGCAACCACACTGGTTTCCATTAAGTGATTAATCCAAATTTACTGTTCATAACCGTTTTCTCATAGAATGAAGAAGATGCATTCTTGGCTTTATTGTGTTACATCTGTCTGTTTTCTCTTTCAATGTACTGAGGGGGGAATGGGAGAATAAACTTCATCGCAGTGTCAGTTGGCAAACTGCAAAAGAAAATATCTAGCCCAAGAAAGCTGAGTTGAGTTTTCTTATGTTGTCCAAGTACTTCTATGATTAGAAATGTCAAGTGCCATATAATATCTTTTGGATTTTACAATTGTTTCTGTAATATCTATGTCTAGTCTTATTTGCATTTCAAACCCAATGTTTTTGCAGTTGGCTAAATCATTATATTCTATTTATATTTCTCGAGGGGTTCCTGGAATGATGCAGCGCTTCTCAGGGGGAAAGAGTTAATGCTTAAGAGACCCAAGTTACAAGATGACTACTGAGAGTTCCATATGCTTCAGATGGTGAGCTTCAAAAATATGTTCAACTTATTCCAGATTAGCTAATATTTTCTTTCAGTAACATATTCAGTGTAGATGCAGTTTAATGTACAGACTTGTGCAGGAATAAAAGGACAAATGAGTATTTTACATTGAAGAGATCTGCAAGATAACAATAGCTGTCGTGGAATTACACTGAGATTTTGTATAATAAAGCCTGAAATTTGAAATATATCTTCTCCATATTAACAAACAAAGTCTCTCATTCTTTACACGTATAATGAACAAGAATTAAAGAATACACATGCATACAATGCAGACACAAATGCAGACTCAAAAATAGAATTCGTCTGTAATCTAAGAGCTTACAACAGCATCTGGCCTCGCAGAGAGCATGCTTGGACATGCCAATCAGATAGACTGTCCCATGCCAGTGAAGTTGCCATTCATATTGCACACCAGTAGTTAGTCCCTCTGTAGAAAAATCAATGTTGTCTATTTGCTTTGCTAGTATTTATTTTACATCAATGTAGAGTTAAGTTTCTTCTATGTCACCTTTCTGTTCACTTTCTTATTCATTCTTTGATGCAGTGTCATGTGCCCACTTAAGTTCAACGTAACCCCAGTTGACTCAGATATTAAAAAGAGTGACACATAACTTGTTGATACAAAGTGGAAAATGAAGTAGAACAGAAATTGATGCTTTATATGATTTTCTGAGTTTTTTCAACTGGAAGGTGTTGGGGGTAAGGACATGGGTGATGGCATTATTTTTGTTAGTACTTATTTTTGTAATACCTATTATTAATAGTCTTATATTTTCAGAGATCAAGGTCGATATATTGTGGGGTAAGCAAGTATCAAAAGTAATTGGGTCATTTTGCCTGGAGTTGATTTTTTTACCACCACTTGTATATTTGCTCTAATGATAAAGCAACAAAATCTGAAATATAATATCTTACTACTAGATAAAAAAGAAGCTCAAGTTACTGTAGCAACTTCCTCGCTTACCATGTCGCCACTTATTCCCGCCTGCCTTCTTTAGGGTTTTATTCTTGTTTTGGGAATCTTTTTGATTTGTACACCTGTGTTTGTCTGTTGATTTACTGTTCTAGCCTTCCTTTCACTTAGGAACAGCTTATTTTTGGGGGTTGCATTGTCATTTTGTTCCATTATGTTTGTTTTGCTCTTAGAGGCATCAAAATTCACTTCCTTTTTGTGGGAAATTACTCTTTAGCCTTAACCCTCCTTTTTTGTTAAAGCACAATTTTTAAGTTCTTGGGGTATAGGTGTCATTTCTCCATTCAATCACTGCACAGCACTTTCTTCGATTTGCTTTTTCTCTCATTTCTGGTCTTTTTCTGACACAAATTCATCTATCATGTCATGAAGTTTCTTATTGTCAAATCTGAGTGTACCATAAGCATGTTCTAGCCGTTTGATCTTTGTCCACACTTGGAGATCTATTCTGATTTGATGTCTATGTTTTCTTTACTTAAACCTCCTCAGCTTTCTATTGTTTTCTTACATGCAATTGCAGGCAAACGGGATCGAAAAGGAAGGATGCCGACTGTTGCCGCTGCCCATGGTTGTGCTGCTTTGCTTGCCTGGTTTTTTTAGGTCCACCATTTTACTTTTTCATTGCTTATATGTATGTAGGCTTTTTTAGCCTTTGTTCCTTTTCGGCTGATCTATTCCTCTTGTGCTTTTTTCTCTTTTGCCTGCTACGTTCATCTTCTTTTAGGTTTTGTGTTTGCTCCCCTTTTTTCTGCCTTTTTGTCTTTTTTTTTGCCATTCAAATTGCATTTTTTTTATTCAACTGCAGTATTTTTCAATGGATTTGCAAGAATGTTTGTGCTTTATTTTTTCAGCTTTTATTTCAGGTTTCTGGATCTCTTTTGTTGTCCTGCATTGTTCTGCACCATCTCTCGCCGCCTCAGTACTGACTGCGCCTTGCTGCTTTCTCCTTTAGGTCTGTTATTCCCTTTTGTTTTCACCCTTTGTTCTATTTTTTTGTCTTTTCTTTGCTTTTCCCCACTGCATGCTCATTTTCTCACGATCTTTAGTGTGTGATTATCTTCTTTTGTTTACAAAATAATTTTAAAATGCAAAAGCTTCCATGTTTCTTGAACTTTTTTTTTTTTTTAATTTATGTAGGTTGCTGTCTCCTTTTCCCCTTTCCTTCTTGCTCCGGTTGATAACTTTTATTTTGCCTTACTTTTTACATTGTTACTTTGCTTCCTGTGAGTTGTTCCTTTTTATGTTGTTTTGTATTATTTGTTATACTTTACCGTTTTCTTTGCCAATTATTGTATTGTGCTTTGGTTTTGTTTCTTTCTATATTTACCTGTTTTGTTCAACAATGTTGTTTGCTTGCTTACTTGATATGTCAGTAATTCTGTTAGTGCACTTGTCTTGCTGTCCGTTTCATGCTTTGTTTCCTGCTTGCTTAATCTACTAACAGTTAATAAACCATCTTCAAGTCAAGAAAAAAAAACATTTTGTGAGTCAATTTGTAGTTGAACAATGCTACTGGAAACCAAACAAATTAACATCTTTCTGACTTTTGCTATCTCAACAATTAGCCAATCAGTTTGTATTTCATAATTCTATTGTTGTTTTTGTGTACATTTTTCGTTTGCGTTCTTTGCTTTCTCTGAGCCTCGCCTAATTGACAGGAAAGAAAATTTTTTGATTTGTTCTGCAGATAAAGAAAAAAGAGCAGACACTGCAAGGAGACACCAAGGTAACAGCCACATATGCACTTCTTCACTTTCCTCAGGTTGAATAGCCGTCTCTGAAAACCGCAACATAAACCCTGCTGAAAAAAAAAATTGCAGATGTTGGATTGAGATAATGCTGGAAGATGATAGTGTCATGATCAGCAGCACATCAATATTTTCTCCCGACTGCAAATAGCTTATTCCTTCCACTGTCCTTTAGCTGAAAAAAGCATATGACAATTTAATTTTTGAAACGATCTTTTCCTTCTTTGTTTCATCAACTATAAGCTACATTTACATGAAACAATGATCTTCCAACTTACTGAAAAGTTTTTCCCTCCATTGTATACCAAATTTACATTCTTTTTGGTTTGTCACACATACATGGGAGTTATGATGGATGGACAGATTGCTGGCTCTATTGAAATGTTCACCATTGTTGTTTTTATATGCTACTATGATCGAGAAGATCAGGGTCAGCCAAGCAGGAAGCACAGCATTGTCATGGCACATACAGATGAAGAAATGCTCCTTACTGCAGCACTCAATAATGAAGATGCAAATGAAGAAATGGTCCAGCCAACTCTAGCCATCACTGATGAAGACACAACCACGCATGCTGCAAATGTTCGAAGCCTTGAAACTTCCCTGGAAAGGATCACTCATTGAGAAGACCAGTTGTTTACACAGACAACAAAAACATCTTAAACAAAATTGCTTGCACCTCAGAAGTATCCAAACCGACACCTTCTACAGTTGGAGTAAAAAGGAATCTCAACTTTTCATCTGAATTTACGAAGCCTGAAATGCACGATAAGAAGGAAGATGTGGACCCAAATGATGATATCTCAAGCCAGTAACTACCACCACATGTCCACTGTGAGGAGAGCCCATTAAAGAAGGAGAGAGATTCTTGCATGGATCTGCCCGTGGACCCAACGGTGGATTAGGGGGCCACCAATGCTCGATGGATGCCCATCGAGCCTTGGTGGCGCTCTCATCCACCGTTACCCATGACCCGGTCCACCCAAGAAAAATCCAAAGAGGAATAGGAATAAGCTTAAATTAAGCTAACCTTACTGCTTCTTATGACTGTCTTTTGTTTGAACTGTACATATAAGCTAAATTGCTTGTGACCTCTCTTGTTATTTTTAGTTGCATGTTATGATCCGTTATATCTACACTCCTTAATGGATATAGTTAATGGATCATAATATGAACTATGTATTTTGCTCAATTTATGGCTGGCAAAGCAATCAGCTGCAGCTTCTTTTGAATTGAATGCTACACTTTGCTTGATGTAACGCTATCTATGTGCTTACGCATAAACTTGGACTATTTTCTTCATTATTCTGCATTCTTCACAGGCGCATTGCATGTCTCCGTCAGATGCTTTGTTTTGTTGTGTGTTTTGTTTACATGGCATTAGAAACAAATTTCCTTTTTTTTCATTAATAGAAATAACATAACAGCTGTTAACTACACAATGACTCCTGCACCTCCTAAGGTTTTACATCATCCCCTCTTGTAAATATTCAATGTTTATAGATGGGGAAGTAATTTTAGTTGTTATTCGCATATATACCTTCATTATGCGTTGCATTCATGATTCTTGTGGACTGTTTCAGCAAATATTTTTCAACACCTTGACAAAAAAGAGGATACAGATTTAGCTACTGAATATTCTTCCTTTGGACTGGTGCTGTAGCTGTTTATTGACCACGTGGATGTGCACCTTTGCTTTATTTATATGTCTTTAGTCACTCATTGGACTGACAAATTTATCAACCCCCCCTGTTCAAAAGGTGTTGTTGTTAATCACTTTTTGGCTACACTTTAAGATTTGGCAAATGTTCATTACATGGTACTCAACTATATTTATGCAACTTGATTAGTGAATATTTTCTTCATTGCAAACTGTTATGATAATGATAAAATTACAATTTTAGTTATCATTTTGTTACACAATTATACAACCAAAATTCAATGAAAAAAATTTATTGGGCACAGCTAGATCTTACTAGTAGAACAAAAAAAGAAAACAAGTCTGCTCAGGCAAGGGTCCAAAGAAGAAATACCCACCAAGGCTCTGAGCCCTAGCAAACCCAATTTATATATATATATATATATATATATATATATTGAATTAGTGTCAGTATATTCGGGGTAGCCAGTTCCAGCATAGGAATAAGTTAATCCTGTTGTGTTATCATATACCAAGCCTTGTTCCAAGTTGAAGTCCACCCTCTCTTTATATTGCATAATCCCTCCGCTTCTAGGGTCAACTAGCACTGCAGGAGCTCAAGTTCTGTGATCATTGGGATCCTTCAACTGCCATGTCCCTGTACACCAGCACGCCCCAATTCATCCATGAAGAAGTTCCATAGCTAGTGCTGACATTACTAGTCTTGTCATAGATTGGTGCATTTCTAATCTATGACATGTCTTGTCATAAAATCAGAAGCCAAGTAAATAGCTGAAGAAATGAGGAGTCGAAGTTTGCCTCAGGTGAGTCCATTTCTAATACAGCACGCTACTCTTTGAAGAGCAATACGAGGTTCATGATGTTTTCTTGGTTAATTGGAAATTCCCAATCCAGGTCAAGACCATCAAATGCATAGTTTCTTGCTATATTGATTGTTGACTGGATGAATGCTGCACGATTTCCATGATTGCTTACCATGTTGGAGAAAGTGCAAGGACTTGCTGTTCCTCCCCGTATGGACAGGAAGGTCTTTACTGGTGGTTTGCTTGCGTGAAACATGGATGTGAAGTTTCCCATCCATTGATCATCAGGTTTGGTTATAGAGAGCTGGTACGATGTAGTGCCAGAATAGAAAAAGGTGATTGAAAAATGAAGTCAGTGTGCTTGATGACCTGTCTCTACTAGCCGTGAAGGTCAACATGCCCTTTTTTTTTTTGGACAGCTGGATGTTTGAGGGTCCCTGATCTAGTATCCATCTTATTTCTAGATTAGGTTAGTTGTTAAATTGGTCAGATGTCACTGGATATTTCTTGTGTATGCTTTCGAGAATGCATGTGATTTGCACGCTATGATTCACTAGATTATGTAAATTAAGATTGTTCCAAAAAATAAATGATGTTTATGTAATCGCGATAAGCATGGTGAATGGTTATTCCTTGACATGATCTGGATAGAGATAATGGGCACAATAATAGTGCTTAGTTTGACCTATGTTGTGATGTCTAAGAGGTTTCATGGAGTTTAGTTAATGTCTCATCTTTTGATTCACTTTTTCATCAATCCTAAGGACCTAACTACCTTTGTCTTTTTAGTCTTATTAACCATTTTCTTTATTTAGACCTTTAGCTTGAATTCCTAAATTGTCATGCAGAAACCCAACCACCAGCAAAGTCTAACTGTAAAAAAACGCTTTTCATTTTCAAGCATATTACTTGTGTATACTTTTACAAATTATGCTATGAGTATACAAAGTTTGTGCTTCTTTTCCTATATTCGCAAGCCTTCTACCTGTTAAAAGATCTCTTCACTTCAATCCCTAACTGCATCTTTTTGCATTTGCTTTCAGCTTCTTTTTAGTTTTAACTCACCATTTAGTTATACATCTGGCTCACCACTAATAAACTTCATGCCCAACTATGCCTTCTATACTGCTGAGGAAGAATGACATGGTCTGTACTTATCCTATTAATCCACTTTCATCAACAGTGTGAATGTCTGGTGATCTGGTATAGGTTGGTCACTTTAGGGCTGTGTTCTAAATAAAAGTTTCCAATGTGGGAATTGGTGAAGACATGATAATATAGAGTGATATTAGCTCTTTGTTAAATCCTACACATCTAGAACTCAGAGTTGGGTTTAGGAATCAAGGACACAGGTTCATTTGGAGTTATCTTCATTTTACTTTTTGGCTAGCAAATTTTTTTTTTTCTTTTTTCTGGTTTGTTGTAGCATCTCAAAATGATTTCTACCTCTATCACACCAGATGGTTCCTACTTTATTTGTCTTCAAACTTGCATTTCCCGTTTGCCTCTGTAATAGTACACTTCTTTAATACGGGTGGTGTTCTACATAAGCGGTTTGAGAATATAAAGCATTATCAATTGGCCCCTCAGAAATGATGTACCAGTCAACCTTGGGCCTGCAAGAAAGTAAGTTTAACTAAGCATCTTGGACTAATCATGCTAAGCTTGATCGGGTGTAGCGCCTTAACAGGACCAATATGCCTAGGTCTGACACTTCTTGAAGGTCGTCATGGGGCTGCTTTCTTATCATTTTCTGATACATACTGAATTTCTATAACAGTCAACTTAATAGTTGGCAGCAGCAATCAATGTTTGCAGGGAGGCGAATATCGGGCTTGACACTTGTTATCCAATACAAATGTTCGGTTGTCCATAGATTAAGCTTATATTGTTGAGAAGTAAACACCTATTGATATTATTATGTTTACCATCAATAGTTTCTTCTTTTAATATGTAAGCTTTCTGACCTTCCTTTGTCTTGAAGAGTTGTTGAGTATGATTTGGCTCTTTTCTTCTCTACGTCATGACACAACATGTTTGAGCCTGCTTCAACCTTCATCTCCCAATGGCCTAATCCATGTACAATAAGATAAGATTATGTGTAGCCTTTTAGGAAAAAGAAAGTGTGAACGAATTTGTGAAAGGTAATACAAATCTAGCCTAAAACAAGAATATATATGCAGGGTCCTTCTAAGGTGGTTGGACTTTTCTCATGATGGTTTGAGCCCTTTTAAGTGGATCAATAGGAGGTCTCATCGCTAAGCATTAAAAACCCAAAAACAGTTTAAAGAGAAGAAAGAGAGAGGGAGGGAAGTGAAATTACAGCAAACCTTTCTTACCCTTTTTCCGGTACAATTTGCAAATTTTTATTGCCTCTGCTTTTGTTTGAAATTAATGCAAATATCATAGGCAGTAAGAGGGATAGGTAAATGCACAAGTTAAAAGCTATTTTAGTTACATGAGAAATAATAAGGCAGCTATTGTGCAAAACTATCTAAAAATTGGTCTAGTGGTCAAGAGGCCTTCTTTGTGTCAAGGTTGGAGTTCGAATCCCAGCGTTTATATTTAGGAAGGAGGGGAGAAAATAGAGTAGAGTTAAGATCGAAAAGTCATAACCCCGAATTGTGTGTAACAAATAATTTGAGAACTCACCCAATACCCTATTGGGAGCCTCTCCCACTTGTGTAATATAGCATACATTATAATACAAATTGTTGATGATTTAACAAAAAAAAAAAAAAAAATTAGCTCCTCCATGGTTTCTCTCCTCCAATTTCACTACAAACACCTCCTCACAATACTCTAGAGCCCCACCGAGGTAGTTTTTTGTATCTCCCTTGTTTCTTCAAAAAAGGTTGCACACATTAAGAGTAACCCAGTCTAGTTTCACCCCAAGATTAACTCAGTGGAAAATGGCCTATGCAATATTACATCACTACCATTCCAAGAGACAAACATCTCCAGCAAAATTGTCAAAATAAACCCCATCCCAACTCTCTGTATCAATTTTGTCCGTACTCATGTATGATCATGTTACAATGCATGAATCACCCTGCTCATTAGCAGTACTTGCCACAACTTCAAAATCCGCATCTTTACCTATTATTTGTTGTTTATCAACAAATTTGAGGACTTAATATCTCTATGAACAACTTGCAGGGAATGCAAATAATGTACTTTTTCTGAAACACTTCTGGCAATGCCAACTATAGTATTTTCAGGTAATCTATGATGTTTCTGGAAGAGGGCATAGAGTGATCCTTCTTCCATATGCTCCATAACTGAGGAGAGATCACTACCTCCATTTGTGCCTACAAATGCATTCTCAAACACCCCCTGACATATTATAATAAATTGAGTACACTCTAAGAGAATCTCCACCTCGCACATTTCTGTACCTTGGCCAAATCTTTTATTTATTTATTTTTTTTAGCAAAAATTTAGTTGTATTGATAGTAGTCAATGAAGGCTTTACAAAAGGCAATGAGATTGCAACGTATCTGTCAGTCAATATTTCCAGATACATAATGGTAATAGAAACCTCTGCCAAGAATTAGCTGATAAAACTGGTGCGTAATGAGCCTCAGGGCATGCTTTTTCCTTATCTCTCTTAATAGGATTATGTGTAAACAACAATAGACATACTAGAATGACTTCCAATTTTTCATTCTAAGTCTCCATTTATACATATGCTGAAGAGATCGAGTCTTTTAGACTAAAATGTGTATGGCCTAAGATGCTTGGAAAGTTGATATAAGGCAGAAAATCGAAAGAAAAATAGAATTATCACATACTCTAAGTTCTAATTAAGTTACTGTTTATTTTCCACCACACAATTATATAAAATAAAATCTTGTCCCCCTAAATAGCCTATTTAGCAAAAAACTAATATCTATACAATAGCAAAATTGAGAGATTAATATAGGTGTCTGTGATGCTAATACTACCCAAATCGCAAAACAAAGGCAGTTGAGGTTTTTATGGTTACATCTGGATGCTATTCCTGAATATGAATTGCGTTAGGGTTCACTTTGAGTTAAAATATGGAATGTGTATTTCGTTATGATAGTTTAGTGAAAACTTTAAATTAGAAACATCATATGATGGTATATTCATAGATTAAGCATGTAGCTAAAGATCAAATGTAGTCTATTCACTTCAAAATAGAATTTGTTTTCTACTTTATGGAGGGAATTTCTATCCATAATTTGAAATTGGGGATTAAACTGCGCAAATAAGACTTCCCATATCAGGTCCCGGATTGATGGAAAAACCAGGTGATACTAAACAGATCATAGTAACAATAAAATTCGTGATTTTGGGTATGCTTTCTTTTTTTTCCTTTTAATTGTTTTTGGAGAGATGCTTTATTTGTTGAAGGAACATAACTCAAATATCTATTTTGACTGTTAGCCATTGTGTTTAGCCATACCGTGACTTTTGAGCCTTTGGTGTCTTGGACTTTACAAGTAGAATTGTGAAAGTAGAAATTAGGAACTGTTTGGTTCAAATTTCTAAATCACTATCACAATAAATATCATTAATGATTCCACCCATCATGTTTGGTTTAATAAAAGAACGGGTATCATTTTTTCAAAAGGGATAATGAATTTGATACAATAGTATTTTGGTAGAAATAATAGAGAATTAAGTTAATCACTTTAATTCCGATTGAAGAATGATAATAATTGTTCTCAAACATTAACGATGGCTATTATTACCACTGACACTTATTCCCTTCCCTGATTCCCCTAAACCAAATATCCTCTTGCTTCTATTAAAACTTAAAAACAAAGGTAGAATTTATAGCTTCGACAAGACCAAATTATTCCTTTTAGTTCTATAAATGGAAAATTTTGGAGTTCCGCATGGGACACTAAATTTATCTCGGATAACAGTTTCTTTTTGGAGTTTCTGGATTGGGAATTCCCAATTAACCAAGAAAACATCACGAACTTCGTATTGCTCTTCAAAGAGTAGCGTGCTGCACTAGAAATGGACTCATCTCAGGCAAACTTCAACTTCTCATATCCTCAGCAGTTTACTTGGCTTCTGATTTTTTATTATCTGTAGTACCCTGCACTTATCCTTGTACTAACAATAGAAGTACGTTGATTCTCTGAATCCCATGTTAGCCGACTACCATGGTGCTTGGAACATTTCAGTAATAGGTGCTCATGCACTAATCTATGACAAGACTAGTAATGTCAGCACTAGCTATGGAATTTCTTCATGGATGAATTGGGGCATGCTGGTGCACAGGGACATGGCAGTTGAAGGATCCAAATCGCAGAACTCAAGCTCTTGCAATTGTAGTTGGCCCTGGAAGCGGAGGGATTATGCAGTATAAAGAAAAGGTGGCTTCAACTTGGAAAATAAGGCTAGGTATATGATAACACAACAGGATTAACCTATTCTTATGCTGGGACTAGCTACACCAGATATACTGACGCTGATTCAATAAAAAAAAAAGGGTTTGCTAGGTCTCAGAGCCTTGGTGAGTATTTCTTCTTTGGAACCTTGCCAGAGCAGAGTTTTCTTTTTCTTCGTTCTATATTATATTTTAGATTTTGTTGCTTTATCATTATAGCAAATATACAAGTGGTAGTCAAAAAATCAACTCATGGCAGAATGACCCAATTACGTTTGATACTCGCTTAATGCCATCACCCATGTCCTTTCCTCAACAACTTCCAGTTGAAAAAACTCAGAAAATCATATAAAGCATTAGTTTATCTTCACCATACTAGAACTTACCGTCTTTGGTGTCAATTTCTGTTCTACTTTGTTTTCCAATTTGTATCAACAAGTTATGTGTCACTTTTTTTAATATCTTAGTCAACTGGGGGTTACGTTGAACTTAAGTGGGCACATGACGATGCATCAAAGAATAAATAAGAAAGTGAAACAGAAAGGTGACATAGAAGAAACTTAACTGCGCATTGATGTATAAATACTCTCATAATATTAAGTAGCAAAGCAAATAGATAACATTGATTTTCTACAGAGGGACTAACTACTGGTGTGCAATATGAAGAGCTGCCATTAGATCAGATTTTAGAACTGCAAAATTTAGATAATAACACTTTAGAAAATTGATATAAATTTCTTGGTTTAAGAAAGCAACTAACAATCAACGGCATATAAGAGCAGGCACTTGTAGTCAACTCCAAGCAGATCGAATCCTATTGAATTTTGCTCATGCATAAAGATTGACTTGAATAAAAACTGGGCCTATTCGACTTTGGGTTAACGACTCCTTCAAGTGAACCCTTGTACACCACTACTGTAACAAGAAAGTTCTTTTATCTCAACTTTTATATGAGATTACAAGATACGAGAGGAAAGAAGAAATCTTCAAAGAAAGAGAAGCTTATGCTTTTGTGCCAATTTTTGAAAACTATGATCAAGTGACTGATCTTTGAAGCTGAATAATTCCAATTAATTCATGATAACATCAAAGACAATGCAGCTCTAGATAACTAGCTCCTATTCAACAACACTCAGACTGGCCAATTAGACATCATGATGCTCAAAATGTCAAAACAACATCTTCGTATCAGTTCCCAAACATGTAAATAATAGCACTAGACTCAAAATGGATTTCCAAAACATTCAAACAAAACGGGGCTAAATTCTCCTAGCCCCATTTTGAGGCAGCTTTTACGCTACCATAACGAGCAAGCAGTAAAAGCAACATCATGGTATAAGTCCTAGTATAATAGATAACAGTATACTTCAAATAATGTATATTGCTCAATAAATCGCCTTAATTTTGACTACAACTACTCATACCAAAATCATATCATGAATGCAACCAAATACTTAAGAAGAAAATACTTAAAATTACTGGAATTCTTGAAGAGTGAAAAGAATATTTGCAGTTGTAGAAACTAACCGACAAGAGCCTCGTCTTTGTGGTCTTGAATTGAGATGAGGTCTATTGGAAACTGATAGTCATCAACGCGTAGAGATGACGCTAGCGTTGCAATCACTGTTGGTAACCTTGCCGGCGATGACAACAAGAACAAATTACCATTACCCATTTCCAAAAATTTCATTTCCTTCTCCCCCAACCGAATCCACAATTTAATACTAGGGTTAAGAACACTTTGCTCCTCCTGAATTTAGAGTTAGTCACACTTTAAACTCTTAACCTTAAATATACTAGTATAAAAAGCACGCGTAATGTACGTGGTACCATTCTTTTTACAATAATTTTTTTAAAATTAGTTTCATGCCTCGAGAGAAGAAATAATTAGTTTTTTTAAAATTAGTTTTTAAAATATGTGCAATGTAAGTATCTGTACCATTCTTTTTTAAAAGTTTGTGTATCAATACATAATAGAGCATAATCTCATGGTAAATTAATTAAGCCTCGAAAGAGTAAATAAAAGATTTTATATTCAAGAAGCTAAAACTCTTATATTATCTATTATAACCGCTTGATCAACGTTCGATTTTATAGATCGGTCAATTTCTTTTCAATCAAGTATTTAATTCAAACTTATCCAAAAGTTAACTTATTCCTCAGCTTATACTTGTCTAATAATAAACAATACACACTTTTACAATCCTAAAAAAAAAAAAAATCAGATTACGAACGTGATTATAAAGAACTTTGTTGTGAACTACAAACTGCTCAATGATTTTGTTGAAAGAATAATAATACTTTTAGGTGTGGATTAGGCCATTTATGTCCTCATAATAAAACTCAATTTTTTTGCCTATTAGAAACTTTGACTAATAAAAGACGATTTGTTTATAATTTACGCACTTTATTTGACTTTGTTTTTTGGTTAATCTTGTTTTCAAAAGTACCTCCCGTTTATGACATAATGATTCATACAAATATATGTCTATAATCTAGTTACTTATAAGTCATCGAGACGTAAAATTTATGCTCACTGGGTGATCAACTATGTACAATTTAAAAGTATGAAATTGACCATTGGTGTAAAAGCAAAGTAATGTGATTTCCTATGTTATTTTGATTTTGTAAAGAATTAATTTTTAAAAATATGATTTATTAATTTTACAATTTTGAACAATGAGCTTATAAATAATATAAAAGCAATTAACACAAATAAAGCCTAACATACCAGTGGTGTGTTAATAAATGTATGCGGTTAAGTTTATATAAGTATGTATTTGATAGTTGTTTCTCAATTTTTTGTATTTTATTTCTTAATTGAAGGTTGAATAACCATATGCAAAAATAAAACATATATAATGAATGGTAAATAGTTAAAGCATAGTAATGATTGTCTTGAAGAAAAGAAATTACACTATCATAGTTGAAGCTTCCTCAAAGTATTTACTTATAATAATTAAATTATAATATTGTTCTAATCCAACAAATTTTATGATCTAAATAGAGAATCTATTACCTAAATGTTAATAAGAACCAAAAAAAGGAGTGAAACTACAAAGTATTCTAATCTAACAAATTTTCTAATTCAAATGGGGACTCTATAACACAATAGTTCATATGAACAAAAAACAAAAAAGAACTTAAATTTGAAAGGCCTTATAGTCCACCTACTTTGGAGCTTCAAACAAAATAATATATATAAGAACAATTGATATTTGTTAGGAATAATAAATTTTGAACAAAAAATGCATAGTGATGGCAGATATATAGGGACAAAACAACGAAAAAAAATTATAAATTTTGTTGGTTAAACTATGAATACATAGAGGGACCTATAAATGCTTGTCAATAAAGAATGCCAATAAATAAAAAGATATAAATAGTTGAAAAAGAAAGAAAAGAAAAAATTTATAATTGTGTAGTACATCGAAAAGAAAGTTGCGAATTGCACCTAATATTGAGAATAAAGTGTAGATTTGACTCCAAAAACATAATTGAAGGTATTTTTTTTAAAAATGATCAATAGAGGGACTCTACATACCTCTTGGTGACTCAAACTTGAGACCTATAGATTCCAACTGAAGCGTCATACAAACTAAGCTGCACTTCGTTGTCATAATTGAAAGCTAAATAACCATATATAGAGAAAAACATATTTAATGAATGGTAATAGGTAAAGGGATAGTAACAGTTACTTTGAAAAAAAAATTTACACTATCTTATTTGAAACATCCTCAAAGTGTTTACCTAGAATAAGTCAAATTATATTACTAATCTAATGCAACAAATTTTATGATCTAAATAGAGAATCTATTACCTAATTGATAATAAGAACTTAAGAAAGGAGTAAAACTACACAAGTATTCTAATTTAACAAATTTTGTAATTCAAATAGAGACTCTATAACACAATAATTAATATGAACAGAGCAAACATATTAAAGACATGAAAAAAGGTAAAATAATGAAGTAGGATTTGTTTTTTAAGAAATGCATAAATAGTCCCTTACATTTGCGCCTTACATTTGCGCATTACTGTTTTAGTCCCTTGCATATATAATAGTGCATTTTAATTCCTAGCATATTTTGAATATAAATAATTGGTCCTAAATTCCATTTTAAACTAATTAATAAATATTTAGATAAACTAATAAATACGTAGGCTCATGACATTTAAGTTATCATAGATATTTAATCGTATGTAAATTGGCATGACATTATTTACCAAATTAGTACCATTAAGCGTTGTATTCTATCATAGTGTGCTTTCCTTTTACAAGAAGAGGAGGGAGGGTGGTTCAGGATTATTGACCTGCATGTTTCAGCGATAACAGATAGCAGTGGTGATATCTTTTATATCACTCTAGTCAACAACTCTTTGAGCACTAATTTTTCAAATTCGAACTATGCTGTCAAGTGCACGTCATTGCATCACATCCACAAGGAAAAGAATAAGCATTTAATTAAAGTTTACATTCACAGGCTATCCAAATTCACCATTAGATCACATGAAAAAAAAATAGCCATATTTGTACCATAATTACTATATGGATAGGCTTTAAGGCACTGATTACGTCCAGATTTCTATAAGCGATCAGTTTTGTCAATAAAGAAAGAAAGCAAACACTATAAGAGTAGAAACAATGAGAAAAACATAGATTATCCACAAAAGTTTTACTCACAAAGGATAAATCTTGGTTGTTGGCATATGATGGTTCCTCTAGAATTCGGAAAACCTTTGGTGAAAAAATAATACAAGCATAGTTTGAGGTCTTTTTGAGACTATTCAATTTATGAATTTTTATATCAGTCATCAAAGGTGCAAGTTCAGTAATATGGATAATTGTAATGTACATGCACAATGGATTTGAGTGTGTGTGTGTGTGTATTTGGAGTAACAATTTCATTAGATCTCTCGTCTTCCACAATTTGCCAAACTCGAACAATTGATCCATGATCTCTCATAGTTTTCCAACCTTCCGATTATTCTTTAATTTCTAAAAGTATTGTCAAAATAATTTCTAAAATTCAATTTCCTTCCAGCTTCTTAGAAAGTTAATATATCGTAATAAAAACAATACCTTGAAATCAAAAATTCAATATTTGCATTACATGAATAGAATTCTACTATTTTGAGAAAAAAAATTAAAAGTGTTTAAGGTATTGATATAGTAAAAATAAAGAAATATTTTTATTACCACAAGAATATGACGCATTAAAAAATAAAACTTGATTAGAAAATTGTTACTTTCTTATCTTTGGCACAATAATTTTTATTTATGTATTGTGCTACTAACAAACAATATATAGATAAAATAGATATTGATTAGTATATTTTAGTAATGCCAAGGTAATATATATTTTTCGATATCATCATGCATATATTTTTTATTTCTTGAAATTAAATAAAATTGCTATCAATAATAGTAAATAAGCAGTACATAGTATTATTAAGATGTATTACATTTAATATCATGTAAATAAGCAGTATCTAAGTCTTTGGGTGGCAAGATAAAGCCATTGAAAATATCAATTAGTTCGTACATGCCAAATTTATTTGAGACAATTATAACTTAAATAATTGAAAGCTTGAAACTTTGTTGTAGTAGTAGGTAAATGACCTCCTAAATTTTTCTCTAACATCTTTTGATCATTAATAAATGCATATATTTAGTTTCTATTTCTCTATTTTGGCTTCCATTTTAATTTGATCACATGGACAGTTAGAGACTAATTTTGAAGGTTTTTTTTTTAAAAAAAAGGCAATTAAAGGGTTCAGGGGAGTAGAGATCAATTTTTCTAACATCATGTACATAATCTGTATCATTACGATCAACACAACACAACATTTGAGAAAAGAATATAGAATATGATGGCAATTGTTGCCTTTGTTTGAACAAAACATAAAAAAATAAACCATAAATATCATAAGCATGATGATATTATAACTAAAGCAACATGACCTACTATAATACTTAAGTTCCTTGAAAGTTCTCAAATTTAGTTCCGTTACCTTCGAGCAGTCCCATAAACTATGACCACTTTTACTGTAGCATAAAAAAAATAAAAATTGACATCATTTTTACCGAGGGCATCCAATCTCCTAGTGAATGCAGGCCATTGCTTTCGGAATTAGGTAAATGCATAGGAATTATAAAATACTATATTAAAATTACAAATTGTGTCAAGTAAATTAAATTTTTTTTTAACCAAAATTTTTTTAAAAGTACAAATTAAAATTTTTTTCAATGGTGCCTTTTTAGAAAAAATTTAAAATCAATGTTATATTAAATGTTTTTATATATTTTTTGTAGTTATTTATGTAACATTGAGTGTGAAATTTATAACCATCATAAGAGTGTGATACATTAACTTATTGCATTTGGAATACTTTTGGAAAGCAAAGAATGATAGAAAGATCCGCAATATTAATTATGAATAATATCTACTACAAACTTAAATGCACTTTCTATAGTTCATGGGGCTATTTATGTTACATTGACAACGGGATTTTATTTTACCAATAAAATTCTAAAGCAATAAATTTCCTTATATGTAGCTTTTAGAAATTTAACAAACGTGAATGGAACGGAATCTTGGAATAGCTTCAAAAAGTTTAAGAATAGTAAATAAGGAAATTGTTTATATGATTAACCATCTTAGAGTCTTCATGAAAACTCATACTTTTAGAAATATCCAAATGGCGTGCCAAGAATAAATGCTTTCCATATAATTCTTTGTGAATTTAATTAAATGCTTTCCATATGATTCTTTGTGAATTTAAGACAAAAATGTAATAGACACGTACTTTTCCAAACTTAAATATATATTGTCCAATCGTTTTATTATTGTTTTGTTTCTAAAGAATTTTAAAAGTAATTTCTAAAATTTAAAATTCCCTTCCAATTCACAATTTCATTCCTTCAAAAAATTTAGGAAACATGCTTCAAAAAAACTTACATTCCTAAAGTAAATGCTCAATAGAAGTATTATAGAAATAGCCATAACGATGATAAGAAAAGGCATAATTTTGGTGACATAATATTGCCAATAATCTATTTTGTAAGGGGTACTATGGGAAAAAAATGTAACAACTCGCAAAACTCCCACTTTTAATATATATAAGATATATATATATATATATATATATATATATATATATATATATATACTAGAAATGGGGCATGTGCTTCGCACGTTTAATAATTCTTTAATAAATGATATTATAAAAAGTCAAAAAAATAGTAATTTTGGTTTTTGTATTTTTCAAAACCATGTCTAAAAACTATGTGAGATTCAAGTTAATTATGTCCTTAGAAACCAAATAAAGGATAACCACTATTATTAAAAACCTACATTTCAAGTATTACAATACTACTAACTTTACTTTAACAGTTTCACATTTATCTTTTCTTAACTTCACATATTATTTTCTTTTCTAAAAGAATTTGAATAGAACATATGAATATCTCTAATAGCATTTGGCATAATGATAGTTTCTTTAAAATATCCTTGTGAAAGAAATTATGAAAATTTTTAAAAAATTTTAAATTGCTATCATATAAAAGGTAACATGTTATTTTATAAAAAGATGTAATTATGCTTGAAATCCCTAAACTTTTGATAAGTTGACTAATAAATTTGCATGTCTCTATTATATCTATAAAATATCAAATGAGACTTTAATATAATTGTACCACAATTAATATTTCCAAATGACTTATTTTAAAAAAAATTTATACTTTTAGTAATTTTAAATTTGTCTATTATGATTTCTATATTTAATGAATCTAAGACGTGTATAAGAATTATGATAATTTTTTCCTTTGAGCATATCAATTAAGTACAATTTACAAAGACACATATAAGTCTAGTGATTCTAACTTTCAAATAATGAATTATTTCAAAGGTAGCACTTCTTGCATACAAAGATAATGCTACTATTGTGCAAAATTAAGTTATATCATCTATTTTGATTGATTATGCAATAAAATTGGACAATTATTTGTTGAACATATCATTTGCAATCTTGTGATGACTTATCTTATTTAGTTAGGCATTTTTTTAACTATTTTATTTCTATTTTTATCATAATTTTTATCTTGTTTACACATAATTGGTAATATTATTCTTCTTCCTCTATACTTTACCCATAAAAAAAAATTGTAAACCTAAACATTCTAAAATACATATATATATATATTATGTTTTATTTTCTTTACCCAAAATAAACATAATTATATAATAAAACTCTCTAATGTATACCATGCACTTGAAAATTAATATGATTTTGTTTTGTACATTTTACATATTGTCGCGCCCTATTTTTCGTTCGAAAATAAATAGGTGTGAGTGATGAAGTCAGAAAGAGGAAAATGAAGAATTAAATGTGATTTTATTTATTGGAAAAGAAGCGTGTAAATTTTCGTAAAAGTAATTTTTTCGAAAATGCTTTGTAAAAGATGATTCGATAAAAATGTGACAAACAAATGCTTTATTTTTAAAATAAAAGAAAAAGGGCCTAAAATGGGACTTTGAAAATGCGACGATTTTTGGGCCCGAAAATAGAGTCTAAAAGAGTTTTTTAGTGAAAAAGGAGTCGCCACTTGGTATTGAGTTTTGGTGTACCAAGTCACCAGAAAATATTTTATAAAAGGTAAGAAAATTAAGAATGATTTATTTAAAGAAATGATTTTGAGAAAAATATAGAAAAAGAAGAAAAACCCTTTTAGACGACTCCAGGTCTTTGAAAACAAGAGAAAAAGGTTCGGGAGTCACAGTTGAAGAAAGGGAAGGCAAAGGCTCGCGCCTAAGGCACCCTTTCAACCTAGCCGAAACTAGTTGCGAGGTTTAGTCTAAATTTTCCTAATATAACCCTAAGATTTTATCGCATTTGGATGCAACTATATGAATGCAAATCTAGTCCTAAAAATGAGGTATCGTTAAGGGACAAAATGTTCCATTGAGGTTTAGTCGAGAATTACCGCATTAATTGCGAAACCCGAGTCTAGACCTCGATAGAGTCACGAGTGTAGATGCAAAGTGAAATGCAAAAGAAAAGGAAAATAGTAATATAGATAGTAAAGTGAACAAAGAAAGTGGGGATAGCAACATGATGGGTACGGGGAGACTAATGGACTCGTGACTAACTATTCCTACTCACGGAGAGGGGAACGACATGTACGCCATCGCTTCCCACGTGAGTAGATGACTATTTCTAGTCAAATCACACAAATGACCTAGAATTCTATGTGTAGTGGAATCTAAATGTTATGCACCAAATAGGATGTTAAAATAGATAATAAGCGATAAAGTATATATATAATAAATCATAGCAAAATGGAAAAAGGCCTAAAAAGAAAAAAATGTGTGTGAAATGTTGAATGCACACGTGAGAAATGATTCTAATACTAAGATGACCTAAAGACTTAGCATTGACTAGTCTATTTTCTAAAAATCCTCCGCTAGCGTTGGACTAGCGAAGAAAACGAAATTAACCACAACTAGCGTTGGACTAGTGTGGCGACGATACACATATATAATAGTAAAGCAAGTAAATAAGTAAAGGCATAGATTGAAGCAATAATCACATAAAAGCACATAATAGCACATAGGAGCACATAACACATAAGCATGATATTCTAGATGCAAAGTCCTAAAGAAAGCGAATAAAATACATAGCACACATAGTACACAAAAGCCCTAACTATTACACTGGGAAAGCCTAATTACAATCTAGAAATAAAAATAAAAGGTAACCTATATAGCCTATCTATTACATTTTCTATCTAAAATACATAAGATTTTTGTTAAATAGATAACACATAAACTATCTATTACATTAACTATCTAAATACAAAAATTTTGCTAAATAGAATATTACCTATCTATTACATTTCTTTGAATAATCAAAAATTAAATTCGAGTAAATAATATGACATGAATAAATAAACACTCACACATGGATACAAATTATAAGCACAAAGATACATGAAAACACATAGAAAAACACATAGGAGCACTTAGAAGCACATAAAAAGAAATTAAAAGGGTAATTGAGGTACCTCCCGTTCGAGGACTCGGTACAAATGCTAACAACATGAACAAACTTATCACGGTACCATTATTTAAATAAATAAAAAAACAGTAATTAAATAATTTTTAGCTTAATCACTATAAACACATTCACAATAATGCAAAACAATTATAGCAATAATAAACTAGAATCAAAGAAAAGTAATGATTAAATATTTAGGACGAAGAATGAAAATTATTTAAGTAAACTAAATAAATAAATAAGTAAAATAAAATAATAAAACAAAATACAATAATACGTAATTAAGTTTTCCACACACAAATAAGAATTACCAAAATAACTAAAAGAGAAATAAAGAAACTAATTGAGCAATTAATTAGGCTAACAAAACCGAATTTTAGAACATTAATCATAAATAAAATAAAATAGAATGTGAAAAGCAATAATTACAAGCTTTGAGGACTTAACTAATTTTAATTTTTTCTTTTTTTTTGGCAAAAATGAAATATTATAAGGTTTGGATTAAAAATGAAATTTAGGCAACATTCTAAAGCGAAAATGTAATTTACAACAAAATAAAATGGTAAAATTATAATTTTAAACCCTAATTAAGGTAATGACATAGTTTACAACAAATTTAAAGGCTAAAATATAATTTTCAGCAAGTATAATGCCCAAAAATAAAATTTCCAGCAATACTTAAGGCCAAGAATATAATTTCAGCAAAGTCATTAAATAATACATAATTTACAGCAATGTATAGGGTCAAATTGTAGTTTTCAGCTATATAAAATGGCTAAAATAAAAAATTCCAGCAGCTATAAGTATTAGAATATAAGTTTCAGCAACAAATAAAAGGCTAAAATACAATTTCAACAGTTAATGGAGGTTTTAAAACAAATTCCAGCAACATAAAGGACTAAAATATAAATTCCAGCAACAATAGGGGGCCAAAAATAAAATTCCAGCAAGTTAAAATATGAAAAATACAATTTCCAACAAGTTTTAAAACCAAATTACAATTTTAAGCAACATTCAAGGTTCAATTTGTAAATTATAGCCACATTAAACACCAATTTGTAATATCCAACAATAAAAGGGGGTAAAACAAAATTTTCAGAAATATTTAAGGGTATGTAATTTCAGGAAAAGTATAGGGGTCACAATATAATTTTATAAAAATACAGGGGTCAAAATGGAAAATTAAAAAATGTAGGGGCCAAAATTATAATTATCTAAAAGTTGGGGGACCTAAATGCAATTAATTGGGACCTAATTGCAAAAAATTAAAATTATGGGGTCAATCTATAAAAAATAGAAACTTAAATGCATAAATCAGAAATTCTCGGGGCCATAGTGACATTAATAAAAGCACAAGGATTATAAAATAAATACCTATTATTAATTAAAATCAAATTAGAAAACTAAACTAATCAAAACGACAAGTTTTGAGTGAAACTATGTCAAAGCGACGTAGTTTCACTAAAACTCTCTTTTTTTTTTCTTCTCTTTTTTTTTTTATACCGGTTTTCCTTTCTTCTTCTTTTTTTTTCTTTTTTTTTTTCTTTTCCTACTTTTCCAGATTTCTCTTTTATTTTTCTTTCTTTCCTTTTTCTTTTTTCTTTTTTTTCCTTCTCCCCTTTCTTCTTTCTTTCTTTTTTCCTTTTCTTTTTCTTTTCCTTCTTCTTCTTTTCTGGTTCCCCATTTTTTCTTCCCCTTCCCCGGTTCTGTTCTCTCCTCTCTCTCTCTCTCTCTCTCTCTCTCTCTCTCTGGATTTCTTTCCCTCGTCCGATTCTCTCTCTTTACTCTCTGCTACCAGCCCCCTCTCTCGATCTCTTTGTCCCCTTCTCGATCTCTCTATTCCTCTCTCGATCTCTCCCTTTGCTCTCACTTTCTTCCCTTCCTTTCCTTAAATTGATTTTTTTTTTAATCTCACATGAAAAGCCATAAACAACAACATCACAAAATAAACCAGCAATCATGATTTCAGTGTGATTTAAAAATTATGCGAAAACCAAATTGGGGAGACCGAGAGTTACCTGGTTCGGGTGGAGGGGGTTGGTGGCGATGGGGGGTGAAGTTGTTGCTACTGTTGGTGGTGGCGTAATGACGGTTCTTGGAGCTGTTTATGGTGTGAAATCAGTGTGTGTGTGTGTGTGTATGTGTGCTGGAACGTGTGTTTTGTGAATGTGTTTCTATAATATTGTGCAGGTGAGTGAATCAGGTGTGAATTTTGTGTGATTGCGAGTGTCTACAAGAGTGAACTGTGTGTGTGGTGTGTGTGTTTGTGTAGGGAATGAAAGTGGTTGCAGGTGTGCGTTTTGTGATTTTTGGTGAAGGAAAGGCTGTGAGCAAGGGTCGAGAGAGGAGGGAAATGTGTGTGTCTGTGTTTGTGCTCTGGTGAGGGAAGAACCAGTATAGAGAGTGGAGAAGTGAGTGAATTCTTGAGTGTTCTATGTAGTGTGTGCAGCTGTGTGTATGCAGGTGTGTATATGTATGAAACTGATGTGTAATATGCGTGTGATGTGTGTGATGCGGTGAGGTGTTCTGTGTGCAATGTAATGCAAAGAGGGAGAGAATGGTGAGGTGAGAACTGTGAATTGGTGTGTGTATGTGGTGTGTGTGAGTTGGATGTGTGTGAGATTATGGTTGAATCTGTGATTGGTTTGGGTTGCTGGATCATGTGCGAATGTGCAGGTGTGTTTGTGATGCTTGTGCAGGGGAAGGGGAGGCAGAGAAGTGAGTGTATTTGTGTGTGTCTGTGCTTGTGTTCTGTGTGTGTGCCTGTGCAGGTTGAGTGTGTGTGAATTGTGTAGTGCAGATGAGTGTTTTTGTGAGCCGAGAGATCAGAGGGAGTTGTGTGTAATTTGGAGGTGTGTTTGTGAGGCTTTTGGAGTTAGGGGATTGAGAATGCAGGTGTGTGTTTGTGCTATGAGGGAGCTGACAGAGAAGAGTGAGATGTGAGTGAGGGTGTCTGTGTGTTTGTGGTTTGAATGTGCAGGTATGTGTCTCGGTGAGTGTGGTGTGTGCCGAGGGAAAGAAAAATGAGAGGGTGTCTGAATGGTGAGTGTGTGAACTGTGAATTGGTGTGGTCTGGCAGAGGGAAAAGAGAGTGAGGGAAGTATGTGAATTGGTGTGTGAGTGAAGAGAAGGAGAGGATGGTGAGTGTAAAACAAAAACAAAATCTCCCAAAATCTGGTAGGTTGAGTGCAAGTTGGGAGGTGATGATGAGAAGAGGCATGGCTTGGGGATGGTGTTTGCAGAAAACAAACAGCAGCAGCAACGCTTGCTGCTGTTCATCTTTTTTTTTTTTTTAAATGAAGAAAACAAAGAAAAACAGAAAAATAAAATAAAAAATAAAAAATAAAAATAAAATAAAAACTACTTGAACTCTTTTCAAATTATACATTAAAAAACTGAAATACAATATTATAAGAAGGAAAAAAGAAAAATTCAGTGTAACAAAAAAAGTTAATTCTAGGTTAGAAAATACAATTTAAAATAAATAACAAATGGTCTTTAAAATAAATAAATAAATAAATTATGAAAATTTTCTTTACATAAAATTTATAAAATGCACACATACAAAATTCTCATAAAGAAAAATTTTAAATAAATAAATAAAAAATACGTTGGAAAACGTGACCTAAATATGGCAAAGTTATAAAATTTATGAAAATTAATAAATGTCATCACAAAAATTTTACACAACATACATTATCACATAAAGCACACATAGTATAATTTTCACTCAAAAAAATTTTAAGATTAACGCATTCTTGGGAAACGTGCCCTTAAAAAAAAGACAAAAAATAAATAAATACTAAATGACCTTTAAAAATCATGTAACTTTTACAGAAAATTTATAAATATACAAAATACATATATAAAATTTTTTCACTTGAAAATTCTAGTAAAAAAGAGTGCATTGAAAAACGTGCCATTAAGTTAAAAATACTAAAATTTTAAATAAATAATAAATGACTCCTAAAAATCATTAAAATTATAAATAATGATAAAAATAGTAAAATTGTATATTTAGGAAATAAAATACAATAAAATAATATTTACATGGTAAAATTACCATTTTACCCCTGATGTAACAAATTAGACGCAATATACACAAAAATTATAATTGACCCTTAAAAATAAAAAATACCCCCTAATTAAAGTAATACGCATATATTTTATAAAAGGTGTGTCAAAATTTGGTGTCTACACATATATATTAAAAAGATAATAGTCTAATTCTTTCTTTCATATATATTTTTAATAATAGAGCTTAGATATGTATGTCATAAATAATAAAATTTATGTGGTATGATCTGAATGATACACTTTCAATATATTTATAATAAAGTCCTCTTAAGTATATGTTCCTTAAATTTGTCTCACTGTAATGATCTGAAGCAATTGATATATAGATTTTATGGAATTCTAATTTTATGAATTAATATTATTGAATATTTGGCCTTTTCATGGACATTGACCTTACTAATCACTCAATAAAATCAATTAATATTACTCATCAAACTCAAAAAATTATGTAATATATATATAAATTTTCAGTATCAATTAAAATATCATATATTATGAGAATAATGAATTTTGAAATTTGTTAATAACTATAGCCTCAAAGGACTTGCAAAATCTTATATTTTATATCTAGTATAAAAATTATGCATTTGAAGGCATTGAACTTCTCACCTCCATTTTCTATCAGTTTGGTTTTTCATTTTTTCTCTCCCTACTATAAGAGTTCAAAAAATAAGATATAGCTTGATTTTGTGTTATATGAAATTTTAAAACTGCAAAAATTTTGTAATGCATAAACTCAAATTTATGGCACTCTTATATTTAGAAACTTTTTTTAAATTAACTTTACTTTTTGAATAAGTAATGCTCGAGAGCTTACTTAACCAGCACCCTAACGCATTCGTTAGCTAAACTTAGATATATATTTTGGTCAAATCATTTTGTAATGAATTAATTACTTTGTATATTATCAAAATATGAGTATTTTAATATTAATAAGAGTTTGAACACTAATTAAATTTCACATTAAAAAGTGATAAATATTTGTTCAACTATCACGATTGAATTGTTAAGAACGTTGATTTGATTCAAAATAGCACATTCAAAATCTCAGGATATATTAAAGAAAAGAATAATATATTTTTATATAAAGAAGTTTTAATGATTAAAGATGTCATGCAACCTTATTATGCATTGGGACCTTTTCACAAGAATGAGGTTTACATTTTTTAAATTTCAATTCTTGGTGACTCTTTATAATGGAAGTAGATTCTTAGAATTTAGTCCTAAGTCTTTGAAACCTTGGCTTAGTTAATTTTTCACAATACTTTTAGGTTTTAAAGTAATTTTTTAGGGCACTTTGTGTTTTGGTTTCTAAGATTATTTTTTATGTTAATGCAACAATGTAATTACAAAATAGAAAAATAACGAAATTTCTCAAATAGTAAATATTGTATTCAAATAATTCACCTAAATTCTAAATCTAACCATTTTGGGCACGTCTTCTGTATTCAACTTAGGTATTGTCCAAGTTTCTTCAATCAAAATTAATTTTAAAAAAACTTTATTGTCTCTCAGTCCATGGTATATGGTATTTTACTATTTTTGTAAGATAGTGTAATAATAGTTAGTTTTCGTTTTGAATTTAATATGTTAAAGTTGTTATTTTTTAATTCTATAAATGAAATCATAGTAAAAAAGGCAACAAAATAATAGTGTTAAATGAATTCAAGGTACAATAGTGTAATTTTTTATATTTTCAATTTAAGTTAGGATCCAGAAAAATGAGATTGGCATTTTATATTTCTTTGAAAATAAATCTTTTTTTTATAAACTCATGTTGCTTAATGCATGATAGAGTGATTTTATTTTTAATTTTATGATTTCAAATTTAATTTACTAACTACTACTATATCTTTTAAATTTTAATTTTAATGATATTCAAAAGTTCATAATTTTGATTAACTAATTTTGTATTATGATTTTCAAATTGGTGTAGTAAATTAAACATAATGTTTTTCATTTTCCCTCCTACTATGCTATATACTTTCGTGGCATTTTAAAGTAAGGTAACACAATATTCATTTTTAATAATATGCAAGCTAATTAGTTCAAGTTGATAATTGAATTGAATTTACTATATAATGTCTAAGAATAATTTTTGAAAAAAAAATTAAAAATTAAGATATTATTTTTATTTTAATTTGAAAAATAAATTAAACAAATGGTCCTGCCTAATCAAGAAATTATCCATTAAATTAAAAAGAAAAGGTTAGATAGGAAATATTTAAATGTTCCTTTCTTGTAATTTTTTTATTAATTTTGATTTAATAAAGTGTGGTTTTCTCTGTCTAATTTTGTACTCGCAATGTGTAATTCGTATTCTTTTTAATTTATGAACAAAAATTTGGATTTTTTGTGTGAATTTAAAGCCAAAGATGTGTCAAGTTTAGTCATTTACATGTAAATAATAACTACGATAAACATAAAAATAATTTCACAAAAAAAAAAAGAAGAGTTTCCATGTTCTAATCCATTGCATACCTGGTTGGCTCCTACTCTTATAACTTTTAAAAATTCTGAATCAGCCATAGTATATTATTACTCAATATAATATTCTTTTAAGCAATGCAAAGTTTTTTATTACAATAATGATTTTTAAATTGATGCAAAATAGGTAGTTTTCCAATTTTGCATTAAACTCCTTTCTAATTTTATTTGTGAGGAGGACTTTTATTTCTTTTCTATATATTTTATGCATTTTTTTTATTAATTTACAACTAAATTAAACTTACTGTGAAAGGCTTAAAAAATTATTGAAGGAATGTTGAGTTTCATTAGAACCTTATTAATCTAAGTGTTTGTATTTTCATAAATGTCCATTCTTAATGTGATTAGACTAAAAAATAAATCCTTTTTGAAAAATACATGAAATACCAAAAAAACAATAACACTTAGAATCAAATAAATATTTGCAATTAAAATTAAATTTAAGAATATAAACTTATTTAAAAATATAAAATTATAAATATTTAAATATTGATTTCTCTTTCTATGTTTTGGTTATTTATTTATTTTTGCTACATGACTTTTTTTGTTTTAATTTTGTTGTAGATTTTGAAATTTAAATTTATATACAAATTCATTAAAAGTATTAAAGAAGAAAATATAAATTTTAATACTAATAGATAATTATATATTTTTGTAGGATCTAATTTAAATTTGTACTTATAAAATGTTTGAAAGACTTTTAAAGAGGTTGAGTTTGATTAGGATTTAATTAATCCT
Organism: Mitragyna speciosa; assembly: GCA_024721245.1. Taxonomy (NCBI): domain Eukaryota; kingdom Viridiplantae; phylum Streptophyta; class Magnoliopsida; order Gentianales; family Rubiaceae; genus Mitragyna; species Mitragyna speciosa. Next base: position 6,963,366 of record CM045559.1, read on the forward strand.
TTTTGCTAAATTACCCTTTTGGTTTTAATTTTGTTGTAGATTTTGAAATTTAAATTTATATATAAATTAATTAAAAGTATTAAAGAAGAAAATATAAATTTTTATACTAACATATAAGTATAAATTTTTTTAGGATTTAATTTAAATTTGTACTTATAAAAGGTTCAAAAGACTTTTAAAGAGGTTGAGTTTGATTATGATTTAATTAATCCTTTTTGCTAAATTACTTTTTTGGTTTTAATTTTGTTGTAGATTTTGAAATTTAAATTTAAATACAAATTAATTAAAAGTATTAAAGAAGAAAATATCAATTTTTATACTAACAGATAAGTATATATTTTTGTAGGATCTAATTTAAATTTGTACTTATAAAAGGTTTGAAAGACTTTTAAAGAGGTTGAGTTTGATTAGGATTTAATTAATCCACTTTTTGTAGTTCCATTAATATCCTTTTTTGTAATATTACTATAACTTAACAAAATAAGGGTGTTTTAAGAAATACATTAATTGTCAAATCACTTAAGGTCCTACATGCTTTTATATATATATATATATATATATATATATATATATATTACCCTCTGAAAACTAGTCAAAGTTAAGAATTAGGGAAAAAAAAGTGAGTATTATAACATTATTGCTCTTTTATTCATGAAATTATTTATAATTTAATATTATTTTCTTTCATTTGTAAAAGATTTATATGATTATATCTTTTCAATTGTATTAATTATATAAAAATATCAAACTATAAAATTTGAAGAAAAGTGACTATTTAATTTGTATTCGTAAATTTTCCTCTTGGATTAGTATTTACTTTTATATGTTTTGTACAATTCATTAAACTTTAAGTCAAGCAAAACTGATAATTAACACAACACTAAAAATAAATTCAATTATCAAAATTTATATAGAAAAGATAATACCCAACTTATTTATTTAAAGTAGTTTGTTTATCATTTTAATATATTTAAACTTTTAGATTAACATCATTGTTAGTTTTATATTTATCAAGTTAGTCCATATGAAATTCTTAATCAAATTTGCTAAAATGTTTAATATGACTCATTTTTTAATTTATAGAAGGAAAACAAAAATTAAACCAAAATCTTTTTTTTCCACAAGAAAAAGGCAATAATAGTTAACTATAAATACATCAACAAAAAAAGGAAATCAATATTAGCCTAAAAGTTCACGTAAACTAAAATAATAAAAAAATGCCTTTTAAACAGAAAATAAGTTTAATATTAAGAAAATTGCTATCTATGCTTATTTTAGTTTTGTGTTATTTATTGATTTTTTTGTTTGACTTATTTATGCTCTTTTGCCTAGTGTTGTTTAATGGGTTAACTCTTTTTTTTCATGCAAAATATTCTTTGACTAAAAATTTCATATTAAACTAATTTGATAAATATAAAATTACAATGATATTAGTCGAAAAGTTTAAATAAATTAAAATGATAAAAATTACTTTAATATTACTTTAAATAAAAGAGTTGGTAATACCTTTTTTATACAAATTTTGGCAATTGAATTTATTTTTAGTGTTATGTTATTTTATCTATTTTGTTTGACTTAAAAGTCCAATAAATTGAACAAAACATATATATAGAAGTAAGTATTCATCCAAGAGAAAATTTTCAAGGATATAAACTAAATTAACTTTCTTTAACTTTTTTAGTTTGATATTTTTATATAATTGTTACGATAGAGGAAATACATATTTTTTAGCAATGAAAAGAAATGATATGAAGTTATAAATAATTTCATAAATAAAAGGGCAACAATATCATAACACTTGGCAACAATAACATAACACTTACTTTTTTTTGAATTTTTATCTTTGAGTAGTCTTTAGGGGGTAAAATGTATATATTTAAGGTTGAGGGGAGTAAAGTATGATTAAGCCCTGAGGGCCAAAGTGTTATTAACCCTTAATGCTATTCCAAACTTCAATGGTAGACTATAACAAAAGTTATATTACGACGTCGTTTAGGTGCCGTTGGAGCAATTAAATTTGTATACCTTCCAAACAAAAAAACCACACTCTTTTATATATTCTTGAATTTCCTCGTAAATAAGAACTTTGTAATTAAAAAAAAAAAAAAAAACCATTTTCATTGATGAGATTTTAAATCAGATGGCAGTTGAAAATTTCCAAATTCAAAAATACTTCATGCTTGCAATCATCTTCCTGCTCAACATCATTAGCCAGGTCAGTCAGTGAACACCCAAATGTTTGTTCCATTTTTGTTCATCTTTTTCTTGCAAAATTTGCTCATATCTGTCTTGGATTTTTTTTTCTAGGGTCTTGGGGAGGAATACTATTGCATCTCAAAGCCATACTTTGAGAAACATGATGTTTTGGATGATTCAAAATTTGAAAGTTTTCTCCTAAACAATCATGAGATTTCCCCAAAAACTAGAATCTTGTCTATGTATATGGATTTAATTGGTGAAGGTTCGCATCGGCGTTTGTTTTCATCAATCAGATTAGAATCATCGGAAGTGTTTACCAACCCATGTGTAGCTATTTTCATTGAGAGTCTTCCCTCTGGAGTTTTCGCGGATCCATTTGAGTTGCAACATCTTGTCGAGAGGAAAGGTAGAGATTATTACTAGTTCTGATTTTTTTTTTTTCCTTTTTTGGGGAAGAATTTATGAAGAGGGAATTGATTTTTTTTTTTTTTTTTGGTTGTATTGGTTGGCATTGGAATGTTTGTTTGTAGTGTTTAAGGATGCAGCTGTGTTTGGAGATACGAATTTAGAATTGCCTTCGTTTCGGTCTAATAGGTCATTAGTTGAGGTTCATTTGGAGATTAGTCCTAGCATGTTGTCTAGAGATCATAAGGAGCTGGAGATCAACGTTGACCTCCCATTACACGCACGTTATCAGGTATGGCGACTTACGACAATTTTTTTTGTTATTATAAGACTCAGAGAGTGAAATTTTGCAAAGATTTTGTTGGGATTTTGTTGTCTACTTGAATGCATATTGGTGGTGTCCGTATAAAATATAGTGCTTGTTTGTTTATGGAAATTTTTGTTTTTGATACGAACTGTATTCAGAACTGTAATGGTATAGTTTTAGATTTTTTGTCTATTGTTGGATTAACAGCAATCTGTATAGAACTGAGTCCATTTTTCTATTTGTTTTTACAGCCATTAGGCCATGGCTTTTCAAGAGTTGAAGTTGGCCTGCCGGATGTACTTTTCCGCTGCGGAGTTGAAGGCAATTTGCATAAGCAGAGATATTTAATTGTTCCGACTGATCAAAGTGCCAAGTCTCAAGATGGCTCTGTAGTTTGGGAAGTGCCCTGTGGGAACAAGGATCATGCAGGAGTTGTATCAATTGCTACTTTTATCTCAGCAATTTTGTCAGCTTTTCTTATTGTCTGGACTTCTGTTTCTTATTCGAAGTTTGCACTTGGTAGTGACTTGAAACAATCTTAAATTCTCGATCTTTTTTCTTGCCGTCCATGATTAGTAATTTTCTTTTGTCAAAAATTTTCATAGATTAGGGGGGGATAACTCTCCATCCCTAGTTTTGCTCTGTCCCTGAATTCAAGACCTTCTGCCATGATTTTTCATGTCCATGACGGCATCTGAATCATAATATCTTGTAGTTTGCAAATGAGAAATGAAGATTTGAGTGAAGATATTCTCATGCAGTTTGTGATTGAAATCACAATTTCCAGATTTTTTTTCTGTTTTTTCCCCCGTTTTTATATAAGGGTATTGATTCATATTCATTTGTCTCTGCTGCATTTGTTGGATAGTTGAATGTCAATGTTTCTTTTTTTTTTGTTTCCAGTCGAAATTTGACAAAAATGTGCTGGAGTCAGCATGTTTCTTGAATTTCAATTTGCCGATGCATTGCTGCCCCCTTTGTGGTTTCGAGATGCAACGTAAAAGACTTGTAGAACTTGAAGATTAAATTATTCAAAGTCTGAACCAATTGTTTGATACGTTCTTTTGAGGTAGCCTGTTCATCAGCTTGGCTGTCATAAATTTACATCTCGCAAGAAAACAAGCTCCTCGACTCCTGCTTCCTACGAATATTTATCCTTTTCAAGTAAAGTTATTTATTGCAAGTTTTGCTTTACTCTAAGCTTATATTATATACAATTTAGTCAGGGTTCAGACAAATAATTAAAAGTTCTGGAGTTGGCCAAATCAGTAGCATTTGTTATGTTAAAAAATTAAAAAAAATCAGAGCTTGCGTAGTGATGATTAGGCGTAAATCATCGAGATGGTAACTACATTTCCAAAAAGATGTCTGCAATCAGCACAAACTTCAGTTCTCCTTACCGGATTCGAGATAAATACAAAGAGAAAATAACTTAATCTCCCAGACCCCTGACACAAATTTCAGTTATATCTGACGCCATCTACAGGAGTTTCAACATAAAATCCCGGCACAACCGTGGACAGTTACCATCATCAACTTCTCCTCTTCTTTACCACCACCAGGCACCTGTTATAATTTTAAAGCACGCATTTACTCTTTATCTATAACTTAGAAAGCATGTAGGCAGCAAAACTATGTCCATAACAATTGGGTAATGATTCTTTTCAACACTATAACTGCGAAATTTACTGCCAACTAAGTTCACTGGACATATGCAATTGACTAACATCCACACATGGTCAACTCCAAAGAAAACTTCAAGACTGAAGAAAGAGTACGCTACAACAACCATTTTTCAAATATTTGTTGTCCAACCACAAGAAAAACCATTATTCAGGTAGATGAACACTATCAAGTTTCAGACGAACAGATGGACAAGTTTCAGACGAACAGATGGACAGTCACCCAACAGAAAAAATCAATTTCATTTCTGACAAAAGTTTCATTACATGACAAGAGAAAATCTCAAACCCAAACCCAAACCGCCAGTTTACTAAATACAACACCAAACCCCAATCCTGTAAGTATATCTTAATAAGGAAATGAAGTCATAGATCTTGTTGAGAACTCAATCTCAACAAGTGGCATGTAGTGCCCTGCAAAACAACTTTAACTACAGGATGATATCAACCCCATTGCCGAACAGGCTTGAATTCTCTATCCAATTGTACTCAACGTCTCTCCCCCTAAGCAGCAAGTACTATGATGACAATGAGAAGCACAATCCCAAAAATGACCAGAAGCAAGCAGGTCTGCAGTAAGAACAAAAAGTAAACAATATCATAAGCTACAGCAGTAAATTATACAAAGAGGATGGGAAAGGGGAATTGGATGTATGCCCTTCTTAAATGATCTTTTCTACCAACAAAAAATCTAATAAAAAAACAATTTCATTGGGAGCACACCAATTTCAAACAAAAATAATTGTGAACTGTAAGAATAAAAAACAACCATTTTGGCACTTATAAACCCACATCTTCCCCTTAAGTTCATTTCACGAATATAACAAAATATTACTATTTTATTATAATTCAGGAAGTCAAAAGGACTTAAAACTTCTACAAAATTACCAGAGACGAGTTTGATCTTTGTGTCTTTGCTGCCTTGGCAAGTTGTGAGCGGCCTTGTGCAGTTGCAGCATGAGCATTCTCAACATGGGAACCAATATCATCTGTAAGTAAAACAGTTCTCTTTATTAGCTATTATTTCACAAAATAAATCCAAAAGTTATTACAAAAAGTTAGGATCAATTTACCAATCATAGTTCCTTGTTCATGAACAAGCACTGCTAGATCTTTAAATATGTCATTCACTTCACCAATTTGTTGTTGTATTTCCTGTATTCCTTGTTCTCTTTCTTCTATTATGGCCTCATTGAAGGTAATCTCATTATCCAACAGTAGAACCTCCTGTCTGCAGCACAAACACTTGGAAGCTAAGACACACTAACTTATAGGATAAAGTCATATATATTAGCAAGTGTAACATTTTCAACACACACCTTCCAGATTCTACAAGAGCTTGCTGTTCTGGATTCTTGCCTGAAGTTACATCTGTCTCACCAGCAGTGAAGCTATATTTTGGAAAAAAAGGCAACAAATCAAAATACTACTACTGCCCTGATAAATGATAATCAAAAGTCTGAACAGTTTGCACATATAATATCAAACCACGGCTGTTTCACAGTCAGCGAAATAATGAGTTTCCAATAGAAAAACAACTTCAAAAATGAAAATACAATATTACATCCACAAGTACTAGTTACCTGGATGCCTGGACCACTTGGGTAACAAAAGGAGTATAAGCTGTCTCCCTCTCAGCTGAAAGCCGCTGAGCTTTCTGAAACTCTTTTAAGACTGCCTGGAAATCTTTAGCAAGCTTAGCATCTGTGATTTTCTTGCTGGCCTGCAAGCAGACATGTACTTGTGTTAAACAAACAGAAAGGGGCAACACAAAGAGGTTGAGGAGGGCCAGAGGAGCTGGTCAACAGAAACAGAAAAGATCAAGTGTATTCCACATCAATCCATTGGAAATGTCACCATCAACTGGCACACTAAGACCACTGTACTAAAAGCAACTCAGATAGATTACTGAATATGAGGCAAGGATAATCATACCAGATGGTGCACTACAGAAAAATATGAAGAGAGACGTATCAAATGATAATGCCAAAGTGGAAGAGGGAGTTTGTTTATTTGTTTGTTTAGCACCCAAACAGACACAGCATTGAAGATAGCATTTGAGAGAGTAGAAGGAATGGAGGAAGCGAGAAAGAGGAGGCTGGATAGGAAGTCATACCACCTGTATAAGGCAGACTTACACTGACTTCTGCACGATGGTCTGTTTCACTAGCCTGCTTCAATTTTGCTGACGTATCCTTAACCAACTGTCCAATATGTAGCCTTGTCTTGTGCCTGCATTTGAGCAATATCAACATATCAAAGGACAATTTTCCCTAATCAAAGAATATGAATTTCATAACAAAAACCATAACTGATTTAGCCCATACTAATCAAAGTATGAAAATTATCAATCTGGGCACAGTAAAATCATCTGGGATGAGTACAGTAACTGTAGACTCAAATGCTCAACCTCACTATCATCAGCTCAAGAATTTTACAAAAGAGCAATGTATCCAGAGTAGCCTTAAACAGACATATAGTATCACAATTAGCCATTGCATAAAACACTAGTAATTCTTAAAACCTCCTCTAAATATACTACTCAACAACCTACCATTTTCCTTTCAAGTTCTCCTCTTTCTTGTCCTTGGCTATTTTATTCGGACCCTCACGGTTCCCTAGCATATCTACATTAGACTCTTGATTCTGCACTAGCATATCCATAGTATTCACAAAAATCGCGTACTTGAGTACGAGTAACATGGGTCCTTGGGGAGAAGGTAAGTGGATTCGACTTCTTCCACCTAGCCAATAAACCGAGACTCCAATCATCCCACATACCACACTAGCCCTTAAAAGGCTTGTAACAAGAAGACTAAACTACCATACAGTCACCAGGCATGTGGGTTGTCAAGAAATGATCTAAATCGCGAAGATGATCAATTCCATATTACATTTCCCCGTATAATTCCTAAGTAAATTGGCAAGAAAGCAATTTTCAATTCGGCTAAAAAAAAAAAAAAAAAAAAACAGCTCAAAGTAAAATGGCAATTCAAACCAAATCACACACAATTCAAATCCAATTCATCCACATTCAACCTCAAAAAATAAAAAATTAAATAAAATAAACAACAAAATCAAGAAACTCACAGTTTCTCGCGGAGCTCGGGGGTATCTTTGGGGGTTCCGAGGGTATTAACTAGCCTCTGAAAAGTAGAGACGGCCGTATTGATCTGAAAAATCCCCGACGCCACAGCTTGAGTCGGATCTTGTTTCCCATTGATCAACCCTCTCGGCCTCGACCCAATTGCCCGACCCGATTCTAGATCCTGGAAACTCATTTCTCAAGCCCCAAAAATTTCCCCAAACAAAAAACAGTCTGTACAAATTTAAAAAATAAATTTGCGTTATGTTTCTGTGACAATCAAAAACCCTCGAAATTGGGTTTCAATTTGGGGAAATTTCTTCTGGGGCTGGGAAAGAGGAAATTATTCCAGTGAGAGAATGATTGGGAGGTAAAAGATAAAAGATGGGGGTTATGAAATTTAGATGCGTAGGAAAACAAGGCGAGAATTATGGTGGGAATTGAAGGCGGGGGATATTGGAAATCTTTGAATTTAGAATTGGAGATAAAAAGGGAATCAAATTAGTATATGTTTAAGCACCCGTTTGGTTATCATTCGAAAATCGGGAATTGGAATCTATGGATATCAATTTATGCAATCCATTTTTATTAGAGCCAGTTCGTGAGTTAAAAATTTTATCCACTCTTAAATTCACTTTTTCAAAATAAATTATTCGTATAAATTTTGTTTATTTCGTGTGAGAAACTTTTATTAATATTGTACAATAACTAATTTAAGACATTCTAATTTTTTTATTATTTTTGTGTATCCAAATTTAAATAAGAAAAATTTGCTTTCAATAGAAGATATACTTCACAAAAAATTTAATAAAAAAATTAATTTATATTGCAAACTGCTACTTGAATCCATTGGCTAAATAACTGGTAACTAAATCGATGACGAAAACCAATTTGGGTACATTTCATTTTCGGTTCGAAACATAATGGTTTTACCCTTTTTTTATTTTTTGAATTTTTTAAACACCCTAATGTTTGTTTGGTTTGACACCAAAGTGCTTTTTATTATATCAATGAGATCACTAATTTAAAAGTTAATTTATAAATTGAAAATAATAATGGACAAATTCTAATACAGTTCATTATCATAATTTTGATGCGCCGTTCATCCCCGGATACCCATTGACCAAACACTCCCTAAAACTGAAAAGGCGTTGAACGTGCGACAGGGACACAATGATTAGTAAGCGTTGGCGGGTGGTGCTCTCTGTGGGGCCTTGGCAGCCCGGAGTTGAACGTGGCTGCCGGCTAGCTGAGTGGATGATCACGTGACACGTGTATTTTGGAGTCAAGTAAAAAACAGCAAAATACAATTTGTTGTGTGCCACTTTGTACTTTTATATAATTAGGAAGCTTTGTATATGTCTTCTTCTTCTTCTTTTTTTTTTTTTCCTTCATTGGGGTTAGAAATCAATGAACTTTTAACAAAAGATGAGGCAAGTTACTTTTACTATCGTACGAGGCAACATAGGTTGAAATTACTGATTTATTTCATATGACTGAATGGTCTTTTTTTTTTCTTATCAAATATATACTATTATATTAGAGGAGGAGAACGGTGATGTTAGAATTCGAATTCTCAATTTTTTGAAGTGGAGTCGTAGAGTTCTAACCATTTAACTCTCTATTCATTTCGACAAATGATCATAATCATCATCAAAAGAATCATAAATAGAGTTATTGATATTTTTATACGATCATACTTAGTCACTAACCAAAGAATGAAGTTCACACCAGCATTTTAATTCGAATTTAATAGGCTTGTTCACACCTCTTTTTTATACTTGGTTGTAAGGTAGCCCGTTTGCTTTTCTATTTTTTCATGAAAAGGATAATTAAGCTCTTTTTATTGATAAATTGGAAATTTGTCCTCTCCATTTATAGCTTTGTGATTGTCTTCTTAAATTATTAAATGTAGTCAATTATTCACTCAATTATTCAATTTTATAAAATACAAGCAGAAGAGTACGTTGGTATCATCTTATCTTGTTCCCTAATGGCACTTGAGCAAATATGACTTGTTCTAAACTTGACATGTCCAACAATTATCTATCGAGTGTGATATTATGTTTTGAATTGAAGTCGAGATGTAAAATATTCTTCAAATCAAGTGTGTGCTTAATCATGCTTGATTTCTATTAAGATATTATATATAGTGACACAGTTCAGCCCAGCAAAGTGCATTTTTTGGCCATTAAGGTTGACATGCTCAAGTTTACCACGAACCACAAGGAGGTTTACTAAATCATGTTTATTTGTCTAATACTATAATTTTTTTTTTGGCCCCCAGAGATTAAATTATTAATTTTACATAAATTTACAAATAAGAAAAAGGTAAGAACACACCACATTGAATTCTCAGGAGCTTTAGCAAATGGGAAACAAAATTGAATTTCTATTATTAAATTTTCACATTGTGAAGTCATGGAACGATTATTATACCATCTAGTTTCCATATACTTTTGTAACAAACAACATTACTATCCATAATAAAATTTGTGTTTGCAATCTAACCTCACTGTGTTTATTGGGAAAAAAATGGATATAAAAGTAGGGTTTATATTTTAAATTTTTTTTATATATAAAATTTAGTGGATGCGTGAAACACGTTCCCCTATGAATTGGCAAGAGAATTTGTTAGATTTTGCATGTGAAAAAACAAAATTAGACATTTGTAAATAAAACAGAAATCACGAGAGTACAAAATTTGTGTTAAATCACACACATTTTTATTCCCTTAGGAAATAAATAATTTCGTTTCATGTTTTAGACAAATCAAAGGCTATCTTAATTAAGTTTCAGTGATGTGTATGCATGCTTTGTATTCATACATACATACATACATATGTGTCTATAATACATATATGTATGTATATATATATGTGTCTGTATATATATATGTGTCTATAATACATGTATGTATGTATGTATGTATGTATGTGTATCTATAGACACAAACACACATTTCTTTTTATTTCGCTTAATTTAAGTAATTCAAATATATATTTGGCATGTGCTTAACTATATTAAATTCAGAGGCTAATCTTTAATATTATTTAAATGATGGAAAATAAAAGAAAAATAATACTAAAACTGTGAACTAGTTAAACTCTCTTACTCTTCCATTGATTTAGTTTAGTTTCACTTTCATAAAAATCTAATTTTTTTCAACAACAAATTTCTTATTAACAGCCTAAATAAAAAATTCTTATAAAAAGTGGAATCATCCACCATACAATAAAGACAGACAGTTGTTAAACAGAATTAAATGACCTCGCACGATCAATTATGGACTTGAATCTACCCCTTGTAATTTTGTACTATAGACCATCTACCCCAAAAAAAAAAAAATGTAGGTTAAAGGGAGAGACCAATCTTCCAAGTCCATGCCCAACAAGCTGGATCCCGGGAATGGTTGGGAAAGATTCGGATTAACAAGGAAATTGGTTGGGCTTTGAGTACATTGTAATCATTTAACACCGAGAGAGAGAGAGAGAGAGAGAGAGAGAGAGAGAGAGAGAGAGAGAGAGAGAGAGAGAGAGAGAGAGAGAGAGAGAGAGATTTTAATCTATGTTTTATTTTATTTTATTTTTGGACTAGAAAGAGTACATTTTAGTAATCCTCAGCAAGAGTATACATTGATTGACGTACTCAATAAACGAATAATGATTAGAGTAGTCAGAACTTCACGACTCCTCCCTAGTAGTTCAGGAATTTGATTCCTACCACTTATCAGGTTTGTAAATATTATTACAACTTGACTAGATAACAAGCAATCACTAGTGCAAGAGCAACAGGAAGTGCCCAAATCAATTATCTCCTAACCCCTAAGACCCGTCATTCTAACATAATAGGATTTCACAAAAAAAAAAAAAAGTTCATGATGTTAATATAAATGAGTTTTGACTGATATCTCCACCTTTAGCTCTTTGTTTCATCTTTAACCATGATGTTTTAAGTTTTGGAAATTCACAATTTCAACTTAATTAGATTTATGTAATCAGGATTGTTACATTATTACTGACTCATGAGCAGTAATATAATAGGGTTTCTACTTGTTTATTATGTCTGAGAAATACAAGGTTTTTGGTCAAGAGTAAGAGTAAAGAAGATTTACCCAAATTTGGTAAATTACAGTGGTATACCTTTTCGAGGCATGTTTTAATAGCAAAAACAATTATATTTGGTCTATGACCTTTCATTTAATTTATACATATATACATCTCTCTTATGATTGTAATTAGCTTCGTCACGTTAATCTTAATAACTTCGTTAATAAAAAAAAATACTTTTATAATGTTATACTCTTTTTTATATTCTCTCTATGCCTAGAAATACACAATTTAAAAATTGACAATTTGAAAAATTTTTACTTAGTTTTGAAACGCTTAAATATAATTGTATACTAAACATTTTTTAAACATAACGATATTGTCGTCTTTTGAAATGCTTGAATATAATTATATAATAAACATTTTTGAAATATAACGATATTCTCATCTTTGTATGCCAATTTTAAATTGTGTAATTGTTTTGGCATTAATGATAACATATTGTCGTCTTCCTTTAAAAAAATATTTTTTTTTGAAATGCAATAATGGTTGTGTTTGGATACAATTTTTTGGAGAAAATTTTTTACAATTGTGTTTGGCATGAAAAATTTTTTGATCAAACTTTTTTCACCAAATTTTCATTTGAAATTTCAAATGAACTTTAGATATTTTTTTGTAATTATTCACAAAAACAAGCATGTTTATGTTCAAAATTTGTTTAGAAAAATTAAAAAAATCGCTGAGTAACAAAATGAGATATATTTTCGGTAAGTTTAGAGGTCGGACGAATGAAGCGGACGTCCGCTTCTTTAAGTGAATGACGAAGCGGACGTCCACTTTTTTAAGCGAACGTCCGCTAAGACATGAAAATGTCTTAGCGGAACATCCACTTCTTTAAGCGAACGTCCGCTAAGACATAAAAATATCTTAGCGAACGTTCGCTTCTTTAACGTGGACGTCCTGCTTTTTTCAAACCACTATTATGTTATATCAAAAAAATTATCACATTCAAACACTTTTTCATCTTTCCCAAAAAGTCAACAAAAAACAATTCGAATAATTTTTTCAAATAATCTTCAAAAAATACTCCAAATAATCATATCCAAACATAGATATTTTTGTTTATCTCTTGTGCATCACGCAAGTTTCTTTACCAGCTCAAATAGATTAAGGATGCAATAGATTGGAAAAAATGCAACTAATTATCACAACTATATAAAATATGTTGTGAAAGTAATGCTAATATATATCTGGTTGGCAATAGTTGTATATCAAATGATATTAATAGAACAATAAAATATAGGAAGAATAGAAGATAAAAGTAGACAAGAAGTAGAGAAAATTTTATAATAGACAAGAAGTAGAGAAAATTTTATACTTTCATTCACTAGTTTTTCAAGTTCTTCAGGTTACAAATAAGGTTGGGGATGATCCCTATTTATTGATAAATCAAAATGAACAGTATATGAATGATCATTTATGTATTTACAACTTTAGGAACAGTGAATTGAGATATCTTATGAGATGATCAATGACTCAAATGACTATTGAGAAGAAAATCATCTATCGATCTTCTAGGAAAAAATAAATGGACATCCATATCCATATCTTTAGTTATTTCATTACGCTCCCCTTTCGATGTCCATTACACGAAAAATATGCCTCGGTAAAACCTTACTAGAGAAAAACTCAATGAGACAAGACTCTAGTGAAAGAAAAAGAGTACATTATTCTTTATGTTGTAAATTTCTTCCCTTTGTTTTAAACATTATTTGAGATCTTTAAGTTTACGCAATCTAATATTTTTAACCATTTTCTCAAATTTTGCAGTTGGTAATGCCTTGGAAAATAAATCTATCAGATTATCGCTAGATCGAATTTGTTGTACATCAATTTCACCATTCTTTTGTAGATCACGAGTAAAGAAAAATATTGGTGAAATATGTTCCTATTGCCTTTGATTTATCATCCCTTCAATTGAATTGTACAAGCTACTTTATCTTCATATAATATTAATGAATGGTTGTCTTTCTCAAAGGATAATCCACAACTTTTCCAGATGCAGTGGGATCATTGATCTTAGCCAAACACATTCTCAACTAATCTTATGAATAGCTATTATTTTAGCATGATTAAAAGAAGTGGCAATTATTAATTACTTTGTGTATCACCATGAAATAGCTGTATGATCACATGGAAATAGATAGCTAGTTTGAGACCTTACTTAATGTGGGTTAAATAAATACCTAGCATTGGCATAATCAATTAATTCCAATCAAGAAGTATATGAGTAGAACAAATCAAGATCAATTGTTCATTGGAGATAGTGAAATGCATGTTTGATGTCATTCCAATATTGTCGTATAGGAGAACAACTAAATCTTGCCAATAAATTTATTGCAAATGATGATATATTTGGTCTCGTACAATTAGCAAGATATATTAGCATACCAATTGCACTGAGATATGATACTTCAAGACCAAATGCCTCTTCATCTTCCTCTCGCAGTTTAAAAGGACCCTTGATAGGATCAAGTGACTAGATGACCATTGGAGTACTTAATGGATATGCACTATCCATATAAAATCGCTTTCATACCTTTGGCGTATAAGCAATTTGATGGACAAAAATTTCACTTTCTAGATGCTCAATTTGTAAACCAAGACAAAATTTAGTTTTTTTAAAATTTTTTCTCAATTTTTTTTAATAATATTCAACGGTGTTTTAATCAAATTGGAATATCAGCATATACTATAATAATAACAAAATTTGACCCATTTGTCTTCATGAAAACACATGACATATTAGGTCATTAGTATAACCTTCTTTAACCAAACATTTACCTAGATAGTTATACCACATACATCCAGATTGCTTGAGCTCATACAAAGATTTTTGTAATTTAATAGAATAAACATATCTGTGGATTTGATTTACATGCTTCTAGCATGTTGAATCCTGAGGGATTCTCATGTAAATATCATTATCAAGATTCTCATATAAATAAGTACTCAGCAGTGACTACGTCTATTAGATGCATATCTAGTTTTTCATGCACTTTTGAACTCACAAGATATATAAATATGATCGCATCCATTACATGTGAATACGTCTCATTATAATCAAATACTGATCTTTATGACAACCCTTGGGCTACAAGTCTTGCTTATATCTCATAATTTTATTTTCTCATTTCTTTTCCTCACAAATATCCATATATATCCTATTGGCTTTACACCTCAAAGAGCTTGGATTATAGGTCCAAAAACTTTTCTTTAAGCCAATGATTGTAATTCAGATTGGATTGCCTCTTTCCATTTTGGCCGATCATTTATTCGTAGACATTCATAAATTGATCTAGGTTCATGATCATCGTCTTCCTACATAATATTAGGTACTATATTATATGCAAAAGCATTATCAATTACTATTTTTTTTTTGAGTTCCAAAATTTTCCTATAGTGACAAAATTATTGAATTTTCTATAATTTCTCATCCTCTTTAGGAGTAAGCTCTTCAAGAGGTTGACTTTTGTCACTAGCAATATTTTTAGGCCCTTGAATCATTCTTAATTCATTGATTTTATTAATCAATCCTCATTTCTTTTGAGGATCTTATCTTCGGAACCAAGAGGTCTCCCATCATTCGGGCATGTTTTAGATTCATTAACACTTGTGATTTGTCCTTCAGGGATACTAATTTTAATTGGAGCTTTTTCAGTAGGAGTATATGATTTAGTAACTTTTCCAAAGTCAATAAATGCATTCGGTAATTAATTTGCAATTTTCTGCAAATGAATAATCTTTTGAATTTCTTGTTTACATTCTTTTGTACGAGGATCAAAGAAATCTAACAATAATTTTCAAGTGTTTTCCTTTTCTAATTGATCTTTTCTTCCTTCTAATGCCGAAAAATGTGATACATTAAAAAACAATTTGCAAGTTTTGTAGTAAATAAATCACCTATAAATAGTTCAATATAGTTAATTATCGAAGATTATTCATACCTAACATATATTCCCAATCTTCTTCAAGGGTCCAAATTAGTATGTTGAGACAGTGCAATTGGAACATAAATCACACAGCCAAAGATTCTCAAATGAGAAATATTAAACTCATAACCAAATGTTAATTATAAGGGGTAACAAGCATCCTAACTTGTTGGCCTAACTCTCACTAGTGTTACCGCATATAATATAGCATGTCCCTAAGCAGATAGAGAAAGTTTAGACCTCATTAGCATTAGTCTAGCAATTAATTATAACCGTTTAATAAATGATTTGACAAGACTATTTTGTGTGACATAAGTTATAGGATGTTCAACAATTATTCTAATGGACATGCAATAATCATCAAAATAATGTGATGAATATTCACCAACATTGTTTAGACGAATTCTCTTAATTTGATTGTGCTCGCAACTTAATTATTTGAGCGTGTAATCTCGCAAGTGCCAAGTTGTGAGTAGATAATAAATGTACATGTGACCATCTTGTTGATGCATCAATTAGCACCATAAAACATCTAAATGGTCCACATGGTGGATCTACATACCCACATATACCATCACGAATTTATCTAGAAATGTAGGGGATTAAATCCCCACTTTAAGTGGTGAAGATCTAACAATTAATTTTCCTTAGGAGCAAGCAACACATGACAATTCATTCGATTTTAACACTTTTTATTTTTTAATAATGGCCATGTGAATTTTCAATTATTCACCCTATCATTATAGATCCAGGATGTCCAACACAGTGATGCCAAATCGTAAAATCATTGGGATTAGTAGACTTCTACTCTACTACATGATGAATCTCAGTTGGACTAATCTTTGGATAATATAAGCCAAAAGAGAGTGAAGACAACTTTTCTAATACACATTTCTTCCCATTAATAAAAATTCATCATTGTCTTGATACGATATCCATTTCGGCAGATATTTTTAAAACTTAAAAGATTTCTTCAAGAATTGTGAGAAAGTAGTACATTATTTATGATAAATTTAGTCCCTTTAGGGAGAATGTAATAGCACTTCTGAAGCTTTCAATCAATTTAGTACTACCACTGATTGTATTAATGTTTGTCTTTCCCATTATCAAATAAGAAAATAAAGTATATGGCATGTATTAGACAAGTATTATTATCACCCTTATTTAATTCTAAATATTTGGCATCTATTTATTCTTTAGGAAGAAATGACAAAGAAAATTGTACATGAAAGTAAATACTAATAAACGATGGGAATATATATATATATATATATATTCATTGCTTATAAAGAAATTTCGTTAAAAAATCCAAAATGACAAAAGATCAAACATCGAAACAAACGTATGGTGTCGGTCACATTATCATTTGGCATCTTCAAAATGTTCAAAGAAACAAGCTACATCGAGGTGTGTCACATCAACATCATCATAAGCTTTCTTTTGGTCAATGAAATTTGTTTCGACATTTTTACCTTTCTTTTGCGATGATGCTTGATAAAGGTCAACAAGATATTCTATCATACGACAAGTATAAGATCAATAATCTTCCATGCCACATCGGTAGCATCTCCTAATTTTTCTTTTCTCTATTTTTCTTATACTTATCATCCCACTTCCGAAGATATCTTATTTCTTGTCATGGTTTTGATCACTACAAGGCACGTATCTATCATGACTACATCCACGACTAAGTCCATGATATCTGCTTCTTTACGACCATGTCCATGATTAGAATTTCAAGATTGAGCCGCATTCGTTTCAAGGAATGGATTAGCACCAGTTGGTCGAGAGTCATAATTTTTCAACAACAATTCATAATTTTGTTTAGCCAAAAGAAGGGGTGTGATGAGTTCAAATGGGTCTATGAGAATATTCTACTCAAGGCATTGGGCTATGTCTAAAGTCCATTTTACTGAACTTTATAAGACATCTCATCCAAGTCAATTTCCTCCTTTACTGGGCCCCCATCTTTCCAATTTGACAGAACAGGAAGTTTATAAATTACTCTTGCCTGTTACTACGGAGGAAGTAGTTGCAGTGGTGTTTAAATGAAACCTAATAAATCCCCAGGCCTAGATGGACTACCATCTCTTTTCTTCCAAAAAGATTGGTCTATTGTTCATCACTCTGTTATTCATTTGGTACAGCATTTTTACATACATTGAATAATGTTGAGACAATTAAAAAAATACCAATCTTGTTTTAATTCTCAAAAAGGATACTCCAAACACTCCAGATAACTTTCAACCCATTAGTCTATGTAATATAATTTATAAAATCATTTCTTTCAGTTATGGTGGTTAGACTAAAACTTATTATACAAAGGATCACTTCTCCATATCAAAATGCTTTTGTGCTTGGGAGAGAAATTTCAAATAGCATTTTAATCGCCCATGGAGTTATTCATTCAATGAAAAAAATCAAAAATGAAGAAGGGAAGTTTAGTGTTAAAATTGGACTTTACCGAAGCATATGATTGGTTAGAATGGTCTTTTCTTGAAACCACTCTAAAGAAATATGGGTTTTCTTTAGAATGGGTAGAAATGATCATGCAATGTGTCAGTACCCCTTCTCACCATATTTTATATATGGGTATGGGTATCATACATCCGTCATCCACCCACATCGAGGATTAAGGCAAGGAGATCCACTTTCATCTTATCTTTATATCCTCTGTCTTGATGTACTAGTCAGAAGCTTTCATCAAATATCTCTAGAGAAAGGGCTAACCCCTCTGAGAGCCTCTAAAAATGGAGCTCCAATTCCTATTCTATACTTTGTAGACAATGATTTCCTATTTTTATGAGCAAATAGAAAATCCTGTTCTACTGCAAACTACATACTAGAAAAATTTTGCAAAGCATTTGGAGCATCATTGAATCAGAAAAAATCCTCCCTTTATTTTGCTCCAAGTACTCCTTCACATGTTAAACAAAGAGTTAAGGCAAAATTTCAGATCCCAATTATGAGCAGAATTGAGAAGTATTTAGGACTGCCTCTTTTCATTAAAGGAAGAATAGCATGGTCTTCTCAGTATCTTGTTAATAAAGCAATGTATAAATTGGAAACTTGGTATTCTAGACATATTTCTAAAGCCGGAAGAGTAATCCTAGCCCAGTCTGTTTTAGCCAATTTGGGAAATTATGCTATGAGCTCATATATTCTTTCGAAAAGTACTAAAGAAAATTTCAAAAATCAATTAGGTAGCTAATTTGAAAAAATAAGCCTTCCCAAAAACCAATCAGTATGATTAAATGGGATATTATTTGTCTTCCAAAAAAAATGGGAGGAGGGGTCTAGGGATAAAAGACATCTATTTGACTAATATAGCTTTAATGATGAAAAAGAGCTGGACACTCCTAAATAATCCTCATTCATTGTTAAGAGCCACCTTACAAACTAAGTATTTTCCTTCTCAATCCATTTTGCCTTCCACGGTTAAAAATTTTAATTCGTGGGCCAGGAAAAGTCTTTCCCTGGGTCTTCATCATTTAAAACCCAATCTAAAATGGATTGTGGGAAATGGCCAATCTGTAGACACCAAATTTTGACACACCTTTTGTAAAATATGTGTATTACTTTATTTTAGGGGACATTTTTTATTTTTTGGGGGTCGAGTACAATTTTCGCGTATTATAACTAATTCGTCGTACTAGGGGGCAAAATGGTAATTTCACCATGTAAATATTAATTTATTTTACTTCATTTTTCTAAATACATAATTTTACTATTTTTATCATTCTTTATGATTTTAATGATTTTTAGGAGTCATTCATTATTTATTTAAAATTTTAGTATTTTTTAATTCAACGGCACGTTTTCCAATGCACTCTTTTTTACGAGAATTTTTAAGTGAAAAATTTCATATATGTATTTTGTATATTTATAAATTTTCTGTAAAAATTACATGATTTTTAGGAGTCATTTAGTATTTTTTGTCTTTTTGCCTATTAATGGCACGTTTCCCAAGGATGCGTTAATCTTAAAATTTTTGAGTGAAAATTATACTATACGCGCTTTATGTGATAATATATGTTGTGTAAAATTTTTGTGACGTCATTTATTAATTTCATAAATTTTTTATAATTTTGCCATAGTTAAGTCACGTTTTCCAATGTACTTTTTTATCTTTATTTAAAATTTTTCTTTATAAGAATTATGTGTTTGTGCATTTTATAAATTTTATGCAAAGAAAATTTTCATAATTAATTTATTTATTTACTTATTTTTAAATACCATTTGTTTGTTTATTTTAAATTGTATTTTTCTAACCTATAATTAATTTTCTTACACTGAATTTTTCTTTTTTCTTCTTATAATGTTGTGTTTTAGTTTTAATATATAATCTAAAAAGAGTTCAAGTTGTTTTTATTTTATTTTTTTATTTTTATTTTTCTGGTTTTCTTTGTTTTCTTCTTTCAAAAAAAAAAAAAAAAAAACAAGGGAAGCAGCTGCTGCACGCAACTGCAGCAGAAGAAGAAAAATCAATCACCACCTAAACCAGATTTGAAGGGATTTTGGAAGGATTTCTTTCCTTTTTTTCATTCATCTGCAGAACACATCTGCAATTGCACACACAAAAAAAAAAAAACTCTCACCATCTCTGCACTCCCTCACTCTCTCGGCCATACACAAGCACAGACACACTCACCAGCTCACACACAATCCTCACCTCTCCCTCTCAATCTCACTCACTTCTCTGCCTCCCTCTCCCTGCATTTTCTCAAAAGCACACACCACACTCACATTCACTCGGGCATCCCCTCCCCTGCAAGCAAAAACACACACAATCTGCAATTCACAAAACACAGGCACACAACACACAAACGCACACCACGCAACACACATCACGCCTCACTCACAAAACACAGACCTGCATTTTTCCTCACTTCCCCTGCACACACAACATTTTACAGGCACTTCACAGACAACACACACTTGCACTCTCGGCTCTCACAAAATTCACTCCCTTTCCCCTGCATTTTCAACACATTACACACACAGGCACATTACACACACTGCAATTCACTACAACATACACACTTGCACACAACCTGCATAGACAAACACACACAACACAGCACACACATCACACACAACCATTTAACCTGTACACAACACATACACCTGCAAAACATATACGCACACACCTGCAAAATTCGAAAAAAAAAAAGACAACAAACAACAACAACAGCAGCAACAACAATTGCAACACAGCTTCTATTCCAGGTAAATTTCTTCCTATTGCTTTCAATTTTTTTTTTCATTTATCATTGAAATAGAAATTAAAAAAAAACTGAAAAACGTCCGAGAGAGAGAGAGAGAGAGAGAGAGCAGATCGGCAAGGAGAAAAGAAAAAAAAAGGAAAAAAAAAAGAAGAGCAAATCGGGTAGGGGAAAGAAGAAAAGGGGAGAGGAGAGAAAGAAGGAGGAAGAAAAGAAGAAAAGAAAGGAAGAAGAAAGGAGGAAGGAAAAAAAAAAAAAAAGGGGAAATGGAGAGTAGATCGGGAAGGCACCAGGAGAAGAAGAGAAGAAGAGAAGAAGAAGGAGAAAAGAAAGAAAGAAAGAAGGAAGAGAGAGAAAAGAGAGAAAAGAGAGAAAACATCTGAAAAAAATATATATATAATATAAAAAAAAAACCGAAATCAGCCGAAAAAAAAAATGTTTTGGTGAAACTACGTCGTTATGACGTAGTTTCACTCAAAACTACGTCGTTTTGATTAGTTTAGTTTTTTAATTTATTTTTAATTAATAATAGGTATTTATTTTATAGTCCTTATGCTTTCATTATGCTACTGTGCCCTTAGAAATTTTTATTTGTGCATTTTAATTTTTGTTTACTGTAGATTGACCCCTATAATTTTATTTTCCTTTCAATTAGGTCCTAATTAATTGCATTTAGGTCCCCCGACTTTATATAATTATAATTTTGACCCCTGTATTTTTAAATTTTTATTTTTGACCCCTACATTTCTCGTAATTACATTTTGACCCCTAAATTTTGCTGGAAATTTTTATTTTGTACCCCAACATTGCTAGAAATTTTATTTTTGCCCTAGAATATTGCTGGAATTTTGCATTTTTGCCCCCAAACCTTGCTGGAATTTTATTTTGTACCTCAACATTGCTGGAAATTTTATTTTTGTCCTAGAATATTGCTGGAATTTTGCATTTTTGCCCCCAAACTTTGCTGGAATTTTATTTTTGTACCCCAACATTGCTGGAAATTATATTTTGTCTTAGAATATTGCTGGAATTTTGCATTTTTGCCCCCAAACTTTGCTGGAATTTCATTTTTATCCCTCCCAACATTGCTGGAATTTTATTTTGCCTTAGAATACTTGCTGGAATTTTATTTTTTGTCCCCCAAACTTGCTAAAATTTTTATGTAAGTCATTATACTTGCTGGAATTTTAGTTTAAGTCCCTATACTTGTTGAAATCTTAGTTTTAAGCCCTAGATACTTGTTGGAATTTTATTCTAAGTCCCTAATTTGTTCGAAATCGACATTTTATGCTCAATTTTTAAGTATTTCATATTTTATACTTTAAATAGTGGTACCTTGACATGTTTGTTGATTTTCTTAGCAATTTATACCGGGTTTACGAATGGGAGGTACCTCGATTACCCTTTTTTTTCTCTTTATGTGCTCCTACGTGTTGCTACGTGTTTTTCTATATGTTTTTTTTATATCTCCTTTTGCTTATAATTTTTATACATATGTGAGTGTTTATTTAGTTATGCCATGTTATTTATTAGAAATTAATTTTTGATTATTCAAAGAAATGTAATAGATAGGTAATATTCTATTGAGCAAAAATTCTGTATTTAGATAGTTAATGTAGTAGATAGTGTATATCTAGTTAACAAAATTTATTTGTATTTTAGATAGAAAGTGTAATAGATAGGTTAGATAGGATATCTTTTATTCTTTTTCTATTTTTAGATTGTAATTAGGATTATTCTCCGGTGTAATAGTTAGGGCTTTGTGTGCTATGTGCTTATGTGTTTTATTTGCTTTCTTTAGGACTTTGCATCTAGAATATCATGCCTATGTGTTACTGTGCTCCTATGTGCTATTATTTGCTTTTATGTGATTATTGCTTTAATACTATGCTTTATTTATTTACTTGCTTTAATTATATATGTGTATCGTCGTCACACTAGTCCAAAGCTAGTTGTGGTTAATTTCGGTTTCTTCGCTAGTCCAACGCTAGCGGAGAACTTATAGAAAATGGGCTAGTCCAATGCTAAGCCTTTAGGTCATTTTAGCCTTAGGATCATTTTCGTGTGCATTTCATGACATTTCACACACATTTTATCTTTTTAGGCTTTTTCCCATTTTCTATGAATTTTTATATATACTTTATAACTTATTACTTATTTCTACAACTATTTAGTGCATAACATTTAGGCTCCACTACACATAGAATTTTAGGTCATTTGTGTGATTTGACTAGAAATAGTCATCTACTCACGTGGGAAGCGATGGCGTACATGTCGTTCCCCCCTCCGTGAGTAGAAACAGATTAGTCACGAGTCCATTAGTCCCCCGCACCCGTTATGTTGCATCCCCATTTTCTTTGTTCACTTACTATCTATACTATTATTTTTCTTTTCTTTTGCACTCCATTCAGCATCTATACTCGTGACTCCATCGAGGTCTATATTCGGGTTTCGCAATTAATGCGATAATTCCGACCAAACCTCAGTGGAACATTTTGTCCCTTAACGATATCCATTTTTAGGATTAGATTTGCATTCATATAGTTGCATCCAAATGTGATGAAGTCTTAGGGTTATATTAGGAAAATTTAGACTAAACCTCGCAACTAGTTTCGGCTAGGTTGAAAGGGTGCCTTAGGCGCGAGCCTTTGCCTTCCCTTTCTTCAACTGTGACTCCCGAACCTTTTTCTCTTGTTTTTCAAAGACCTGGAGTCGTCTAAAAGGGTTTTCTTGTTTTTCCTTATTTTTTCCAAAAACCATTTCTTTAAATAAATCATTTTGATTTTCTTACCTTTTATAAAATATTTTCGGGTGACTTGGTACACCAAAACTCAATACCAAGTGGCGACTCCTTTTTCACTAAAAAACCCTTTTTAGACTCTATTTTCGGGCCCAAAAACCGTCGCATTTTCAAAGTCCCATTTTAGGCCCTTTTTCTTTTGTTTTCAAAATAAAGTATTTGTTTGTCACATTTTATCGAATTATCTTTTACAAAGCATTTTTCTAAAATTATTTTTACAAAAATTTACACGCTTCTTTTTCCAATAAATAACACAACCACATTTAACACTTCCTTTTCTTTTTTCCAAACATCTAACACTCATTTATTATCCCTTTCGAAAAAATGGGGCGCGACAGCTGGCGACTCCACTGGGGATCACTAGTGAGTCCGAGCACTAGGTTTAGTCATCTTCTTCCTTTTCTAACCCTTTCATTTTTATTCACATTTGGATGCTTAGGATTGCATTTTCTTTTCTAGGTTTTTAGGTTTTTCTTTTGCATCTCGCACGCTTCTCGTCTCTCGTCTACTTATGTGATGTATGTATGATTTATTTACTTGTTATTGCTTTACTCGACCGCGCTTGCATTTGGGGAGGAGATCAGTCACCCTTAGAGCCTTTCGCGTGTAAATATTATTATTCTCTCCTCTCACAGGGAGCACTTCATACGTGCATACGATGCATTTTACCCTTTTTCTTTTTTGGTGGTTGCCACCCACCCATCCCTTTAAGACTAGAATCGATTTGCCTAGACATGCGGCCATCGCATTCGTGCATGTAGCGGTGTCTAGGGGATCACTCGAACCACCGACTTGGGATTCTTGGAATTGACGGACTTATTTGGATCCCTCGGTCTGAAGGTTCGGGAACCGAAGCCTTGTTGAAGTCTAGATGCATTAGTAAGCCTAACCCCATGCATCCATGTAGAATAAGCCTAGGGTAGAGTCAACCTTACCCTATTAGGTACACTAGGCACGAGAGGAGGGAATCCACCCCTCTTTATTTTTGTGTTGTACTGATTATTGCTATTTGCTTTATCAATGTGTTATGTGATATTTATTGAAAACTAACGCACTCTCTCTTATTTTTTGATCGCATTCACAACCATAAAATAAAGAGCTCTGGCTATGGTGCTCTCGTAGGAAACCAACCCATTATCGGCACGTTTAAATTTTTTGTCTAACCTTTAATTTCTTTGAGAAAAATGGAAATGAAATTTTCATAAAAATTTTATAAATTGCATTTTGTTGTAAATAAAGCATCCCAAGGGTCCAACTATTGTAATTTTTGTAAAATCTCGAAAAATTTGATATTTTAAGAATTTTATTTTTTTAAACCCTTTTCAAATTTACCCATCCATATTGTACTTGTCAGTTTTTCCCGAACTAAATTTTCTTAGAGTCAATAAATGCACCCAAGTGGTCAAATTTTTTGCACAGTTTGCATTTTACCCATTTTTCAAAGAATTAATATGTCATTTTTGACGTATCCCCCACCCTCCCATCCCGCGTGATACAAAAGGAGAATTTAACACATAATTAATTTTATTTTTATTTTTATTTTTTAACAAACTGGCATTTTGACTTGTATATTGCTAGATAAAGTTACGATTTTTTTACCTTCTTTCAATGCTGTGTTCAGCAACCTCTTGTGGTTCAATTTTTCAGTCAAGAAAAAAAAATTTTGAAGTCAAAAATCCTTTGTACAGTTCATTTGCCATCTTGCTCGGGAAAATTGCGCATCATTATTAGGATAAAAATTTTTAGAACATTTTGCATATTTGCATCTGCTTTAATAAACCGGCATCATGCATAAACCTTAGAGGGAATGTCATTTCGAGAATCCCATGATAAGAAAGCCGCCCTTTGTCTTGGGTACATAACCCTAAAAGACGTGCACGTTTATATTTTCAGTAAATTCTGACGGGTGAGACCCTTGGTAAAGTAACACGAACGGAATGGAGGCATTTCTTCCTAACGATTTGGCCTGTCTACGATTAAAAGGGGGCGTCTCACCCTAAAGGATAGCATTTCATGCTAGGCCTACCCTTGGCATAATAAGGGCACCCATTAAAACATGCATCCGAATCATTTATATACTTACTAATTTTAGTCTTTTTCTCTTTCTTTGCGATAATAAAATTGACAGTGACAATGACGATGGGGCGACTAAACCTTTCTTCTTTCTGGTGTACATTTCAGGTACTTGTAAAACATAGCTTCTTTTCACCGAAGCCCCATTCGTACACGGTCCCGTACTAGACAGCTACATATAAACATGAGTGCTCCCACTGAATCATTCGAGGGACCTGCTGGAAATCAATCTTCAGAGTTAACAGCGTTGAGGGCTCAGATGGATGAAATGCTGGCCAAGATGAATAATATGACTCATGAAGTATCTTCTCATAGCCAAATTCATTGCCCACTTCATCAGTAACATGAACAACAACGGCTCTACTTCTGCTGCAGCCTGTCACTCGAGAACCTTCTGCAATCCCAATCTGATGTGAGCGGAAATGCCCAAGATGCAAATAACAATGCCTCAGCTGTTCCAGTACAAACCCCACTCCTTAATACCCAAAATACACAAATGCCTCCTCCACCCCCAAACACTCAAAACCCTCAAATGACCATTCCAATCCCACCCAGTCCTAGACACACCCAAAACACTCTGAACCAACCCCAATACCCACAACAAGCCAACCATTTCACTCTGAACACTCAACCACCACCGAACCTCAACACACATCAGTTTGTGCTAGACCCGGGGTATCAAGTAGGAGTGGATGTGGAGCCGTATAATAGGGATGAAAATCCAGGCATGACAGAAAAAGCCTTGTTGCGAAGATTGGAGAGGTTCGATGATTTCATCAAAGAGAGCCAAGGATTGGATCGATACGGCGGTTTGAATTACGATGATTTCTGTATGTTCCCTGATACTCAACTGCCTCCAAAGTTCAAGGTGCCAGAATTTTCTAAATACAACGGTGCTGGCGACCCCGTAGTGCACCTTAAGATGTTTTGCAACAAGTTGGGCAAACCGACCGGGGATGAGAAATTGCCGATGAGGCTATTTGGAGAGAGTTTGGAGAAGGATGCATTGGAATGGTATTTGAAGTTGGATTTTTCAAAGATCCGAAACTGGACTGACCTATCCCGAGCGTTTATCAAACAGTATGAGTTTAACTGTGACTTAGTGCCGGATAGATTCTCACTGGTAGAATTGAAGAAGAAGCCCTCAGAAAGTTATGTAGCTTATGGGCAGCGTTGGCGGAGTGTGGCAGCTAAAGTAAATCCACCAATTGATGAGAACGAAATGGTAAAATTATTTATCGATGCCCAAGACCCGCCTTACTACCAGGCCATCGTAGGCTCAATTGGAAAGACCTTCGCCCAAGTTATTGAGCAAGCAGAAGCTATTGAGAGAGGGGTGAAGAAAGGAAAGGTAGTGGACATGGCTGCTGTGAAGTTGCAAGTTGAATCGTTGCAAAATGGCAATAATCTGAAGAAAGCAGTTGGGAAAAAGCCTGAGAAAAGAGAAGAGGAAATATCTTTTGTGATAAACCAAGGCCCAAATTTTCACCCCAGGTTCCAAAACAAGCCAAATTACCATTCTCAATACCCACGATTCCCTCAGTTGGCACATCCCTCACCTGCTTATCCCCAGTACCCTCAACCTGTTTTCAATACCCAAGCCCAACCAGTAAATGCCCAACCATTTTATCCAAACACTCAACCCATGTTTCAGAACCCTCGACCCACACAAAATAACTTTCGCCCACCCATGCAAAACCGCCCGAGACCTATTTACCCTAACAACTATACTCCACCCAATCAGCCTCCAAATACAACCGGTCCAGCCAACCCCCACAAAGACGGCCTAGGGCTTTTCACTCCCCTTGGTCGTCCTCTAGACCAGATATATGACCAACTGAGAGCAGCGGGCAAAATTGGCACCATACCTCAGAAAACTTTTCCTAACGGGTTACCCCACGACTATGATCACCAAGCCGTCTGTGCTTACCATTCGGGAGGTCGTGGGCACCCCACAGCTAACTGTTGGGCTTTGAAGCACAAAATTCAGGATATGATTGACGATGGAGAGATAGTATTGAGAAGAGGGAGAGGGCAGGCCCCAAATGTGGATAACAATCCTTTGCCTCAGCACGGGTCTACTGTTGGAATGATTACTTCAGATGAAATGCTTGGTGACCCTTCTGAGATGATAGTTGCGATTGAAGAGACAGTGGGTGTTACTGATAGAGATGACATGCGAGCTAGAATGACGATGTCAGGAAAAGACTTCATGAGTCAGTATATGGATGACATTTTGGCAGGAAAGTTGGCATCACCTGTAACCCAACCAAAAGAGCCGGTGTGTTAAAAGAAGTCATGTCTGCCGCCAACTCATCAGCCCAGCCATTTATCCTAGACTGTTGTGCCGTTTGAGTTAGAAATTTCAGAACCAGAAATCATTGATGTGCCAGAACAAATGCCCGTTGAAGATCTGCAGAGGGTGCCATGGAATTACGAAGGCTCTGAATTGAATAATGATGTCTCCGCAATTTTGAGATCAGGGAGAGTGATGGTAGAACCAGAGATTGTTGTACCAGCAAAAGGAAAAGAGAGCACACTACCTCCTAAACAGCCAGTTGATGAGAAGGAAGCGGAAGAATTCTTGAAGATTTTGAAAAAGAGTGAGTACAAAGGTGGTGGAGCAGTTGAGTCGCATGCCAGCACAAATTTCAATTCTAAATCTTTTGTTGACATCTGAGCTGCATCGAGAGGCTCTTTAAAAGTTTTGAATGAGTCTCATGTTCCCACAGACATTCCCACTGAGAAGCTAGCCGGGATAGTAGGGAATGTTTTGGCATCTAATCAGATCGCCTTTTCTGAAGATGAATTGACTCCTGAAGGGAAGGGGCATAACAAGGCTTTATACATTTCTGTGAGGTGCAATGGAAGATACTTGCCTAGAGTTTTGATTGACAACGGATCTGCACTGAACATCTGCCCATGGAACACTTTACAAAAGCTTAGGATATTCACGGTCACAAGTTCGCCAATCACTGACCGTTGTTAGAGGGTTCGATGGTTCGAGGAAGGAGACTATAGGAGAGATTGACTTGGTGCTCGAGATGGGTCCAGCTCAGTATCAGGTTACCTGCCAAGTCATGGATTTTTCTGGGATATACAATGTTTTGTTAGGGCGGCCGTGGATTCATTCTTCTGGATCAGTACCGTCATCTCTGCATCAAATGGTAAAATTCATTATGGATGATAGACTGATTACTATTTTTGCTGAAGATGATTGCACTATGATGGTGAATCGGGGGTATGCTGAAAAGGCAAAGGATGAGCCATCACTTGATCGGGGATTTCGTGCTTCAGATATTGTATCTGTCAACTGGATTCCAGAAGGAAAGCCACCTGTGGAGCCCTTATTGCCTAATGCGAGTATCATGATAGCTAAGGAACTGATTAGGGCAGACTACCAGCCAGGAAAGGGCATTGGAAAGATGCTGCAAGGGAATTACGGAACCTATTCAGCTGATGGAACAGAAAAATACCTTTGGGCTTGGTTTTCACCCAACAGGTAAGGATTTAAAGGAGATGAAGGAGAAGAAGAGAGGCTGAAAAGGAAGGAAGGCAGGTCTCACTCTATGTTCCTCCACTGTATCACAGTTTCTCAAGGGCATCCAAGGTTATTATTTCTGAAATATGCAATGAGGACTCTGATGTTGAAGAAGGGATGAGCCGTCTTTTCATTGGAATGACTGGTACAGAAGAATCGTCTGATGCTACTGACTTTGAGGAAATCGAGAAAGAATCATTGAACAATTGGACATCTGATTATCTCCCTGTTCGGAGGGAGTTTCGGTAAATTTGGGATTGTCTTTTGTTCAAAATTCATTTCTAGATGGAGCCCTGAAATGAATTACTTTCTCAAAGTTTGTTTTAGTGTTAGGCTCTGACTTTATTGCATTAGCTTTTGAAAGAAACTATTCTCAATTTCTTTTGTTATATCGAGAAAGTTTTTTTTGTCTAAATATTGAAATGCTATTTATCTTTTCTCAAAAGCTAATGCTAACTTGTGATTGTAAACATCTTCTTTTGGAAATGCAAACTCTCATTCAATAAATTGAGAAGTTGTTTATTTATGTTTCATTTATTTATGATTGCATATTTTGTTTCATTTTCAGATGGCCGAAAATAACCTGCCTATGATCCTTTGGATGTCACTTTGTTTGAAACTGACAAGTTCAACTTCGATATCTCTCTAAATTCTGAAATAATGCAAACCATTAATGAGAGTGAGAGCGATATTGAAGAAGATTATGACTCTGTGCTTAAGAATCTTGAACAATATGAAGAAAAACCCAAGCCTAACTTGGAAGAAACAGAAACTATCAATATTGGCACTGAGACAGAAGTTAAAGAAGTTAAAATCAGTGTTCATTTGAACAAGAGGCAAAGAAAAGAGATGATTGAATTTTTGACACTAGTTCCAGGATGTGTTCGCATGGTCCTATGATGATATGCCTGGGGTCTCCACAGACATAGTAGTTCATAGATTGCCCACAGATCCAAACTTTCCTCCAGTAAAGCAGAAACCTCGTAAATTCAAACCAGAAATGAGTCTCAAAATTAAAGAGCAGATAGTCAAGCAATTCAATGCCCAAATCATCATTGTGTCTCACTATCCCATTTGGCTATCAAACATGGTTCCGGTTCCTAAAAAGTCAGGAGAAGTGCGAGTTTGTGTGGATTATCGAGATTTAAACAAAGCCAGTCCAAAAGATGATTTTCCTTTGCCTAACATTCACATCCTGTTGGACAATACTGCTGGACATGAAATGGATTCATTTATTGATTGTTTCGCTGGATATCATCAACTTTTGGTCGCAGAGGAAGATCGAGAAAAGACGGCATTCATGACTCCGTGGGGAATATTCTGTTACAGAGTTATGCCCTTTGGATTGAAAAATGCTGGGGCCTACCTATCAAAGGACTATGACTACACTGTTTCATGACATGATACACAAGGAGATAGAAGTTTACGTGGATGACATTATAGTCAAGTCCAAAAGAGCAGAGGATCATTTGGGAGATTTAAGAAAGCTGTTTGAAAGATTAAGAAGGTATAATCTGAAGCTTGAATCCTGCAAAATGTGCTTTCGGGTCTCCTGCTGGCAAGTTACTGGGTTTCATTGTTAGTAAGAAAGGGTATTGAGATAGATCCTGCCAAGATAAAGGCCATACGAGAAATGCCAGATACCAAAGACACAGAAAGATGTGAAGAGTTTCTTGGGAAAGCTTAATTTCATTGGCAGATTTATTGCTCAGTTGACTCTCACTTGTGAGCCCTTGTTCAAGTTGCTAAGAAAAAATACCCCAATGAAGTGGAATGGAGATTGTCAGCGGGCTTTTGATAAAATCAAAGATTATTTGTTGAATCCTCCTGTCTTAGTACCGCCAAAGTCAGGTCGACCACTTATCATGTATCTCTCAGTATTGGATGGAGCCATGGGTTGTGTTCTCGGTCAGCATGATGATTCAGGCAAAAAGGAGCAGGCAATCTATTATCTGAGCAAGAAATTTACGGTCTATGAGGCGAATTATTCATTTTTGGAAAGATTGTGTTGTGCATTGGCTTGGACTGCTCAAAAATTGAGACATTATCTCCTTGACCATACCACCTATCTCATATCTCGATCTGACCCGTTGAGGTATTTGCTTGAGAAACCAATGCCCACTGGACGCATGGCTAAGTGGCAAATGATTCTCAGTGAATTTGATATTGTGTTCACAACTCAAAAGGCAGTCAAGGGCCAAGTAATTGCCGATCACTTGGCAGAGAACCCTTTGCAAGATGATTATGAGCCATTGAATACCTATTTTCCTGATGAAGAAATTTTGTTTGTAGGGGACAGCTGAAGACATTAATGAGGAATCTTCAGGATGGAGATTGTTCTTTGATGGTGCTTCAAACTCTTTTGGAGCTGGAATTGGGGCAGTCTTAGTGTCGCCTGAAGGAAAACATTACCCTGCTACTGCCAAACTGAAATTTGCCTGCACTAATAACATGGCAGAGTACGAAGCTTGCATTCTTGGTTTGAAAGATGGCGTTGGATATGGATATCAAGGATTTGACAGCATTCAGTGATTCTGATTTACTAGTCCATCAAACATTGGGAAAATGGATGACTCGGGATTCTAAAATAATTCCATATCATTGTTGTTTGCTCACTTTGGCTCGACAATTCAGAACTTTGGAATTCATGCATATCGCGCGTACCCGAAATGTCTTTGCAGATGCTTGGCAACTTTGTCTTCCATGATCTCTCATCCTGATGGTACTGTAATCGAACCCATTTTATCAAGATTCAAGAGGAACCAGCGCACTGCCTGCGCATTGAGCAAGAAGCTGATGGCCTTCCCTGGTTTCATGATCTGAAGGAATATCTGAAAAATGGATTTTATCCTCAGGTGCCAATACTGCGGCTAAGAATTTTCTTCGAAGGATGTCTATGAGATTTTTTCTGAACGGAGAAGTTCCTGTACAAAAGGTCAAGTGATTTGGGTTTGTTGAGATGCGTTCGACGAGAAGGAAGCTGAATATTTGATGAAGGAGATCCACAGTGGCGTATGTGGGCCGCATATGAACGGGCACTTATTGGCAAAGAAAATCATGAGGACGGGATATTTCTGGCTTACCATGGAGCATGACTGTGTTGAGTTCGTCAGAAAATGCGTTAAATGTCAATTACATGGTGATGTGATACACGCACCTCCTTCGGAGCTCCACAGTATGACTGCTCCTTGGCCATGTTCAATGTGGGGAATGGATGTGATTGGAACTATTGATCCTCCTGCTTCGAATGGTCATCGATTTATCCTGGTGGCAATAGAGTATTTCACTAAATGGGTCGAGGCAGAGTCTTACAGGCACGTGACTAAGAAAGTGGTAGCTGATTTCCTGAGAAATCACATTATCTGTCGCTTTGGAATACCAGAGACGTTGATTACGGATAACGCGAGGAATCTCAACAATGACATGGTAGATGGGTTGTGTGAACAGTTCAAGATCAAGCATCGAAACTCTGCCATTTATAGACCTCAGATGAATGGAGCTGTAGAGGCTGCCAATAAGAATTTGAAGAAGATCATCCGGAAGATGACTGACACGCATCGAGATTGGCATGAGAAGTTGCCTTATGCATTGTTGGCATACAGAACTGCTATAAGAACTTCTACTGGGGCGACCCCATATTCTCTTATGTATGGGATGGAAGCAGTATTGCCAGCGGAAGTTGAGATTCCTTCTCTGCGTATATTGATGGAAGCTCAATTAGAGGAAGCTGAATGGGTCAAGGAACGTCATGAGCAGTTGGCATTGATTGATGAAAAGCGATTGAATGCTATTTGCCATGGGCAGTGTTACCAAAGGCGAATGGCTCGTGCCTATCAGAAGAAGGTTAAACCCCGTCAATTTGAAATAGGAGACAAAGTTCTGAAACGAATCCTTCCAATCCAGGAGGAGGCAAAGGGAAAATTCGCTCCAAATTGGCAAGGTCCATTCATTGTCAAGAAAGTGTTATCAGGAGGGGGCCTTGTCCTGGCCGAAATGGATGGTCAGGTCTTTCCCCAAATCATTAATTCAGACATGGTAAAAAAGTTTTATATTTGATTCTGTGAAATTTCTTTCAAATAATTCTTATTGCAAGAAGATGGGCTAAAGGCGGGCCTTCTTTCTTTTCCATAAAACGTTCTTTCCCCTCGTTCTCCCCTTTGAGCTTTCAGAATTTATAATTTCGTTTGGCAACCCCCTTTGAAGGTCGTATCCCACACCCAAATAACTTTTTGCACTAAATTTATCCCACATTTGAAGCAAATCCTTTGTCTTGATTTTTATCCCATACTGGGGCAAAAAAAAAAAAAAAACTGGGGCAAATCTTGTTTGGGGAAATGGAAGGAGAGCCCCAAAAGCGAGTGACAATGTTAGAATAGATTTTCTTAAGGAAAAACGATTGGTCAATACTGGGATAAAACTTTTGCAAGTGCGACCTCAAGACAAATCAGCTCCCTCATAAAGTCTGCTTTCCAACCTTAACATTTCTGACACCTCACCTGACCTCATTATAAAAGCCGAGAATGTTACCGACCTCCGTCTTTATCTTGCAATAATTTTTAGCATGAAAATTTACAAATCAAAATGACATATGATGTTAATATATCTATCCCGAATCATCAAGAGAAGATTGCCTTACTGATGCCAAATATTTTTGAATACTAGTTCTGCTTTAATGATAAGGGGGAAGGATTGCCCAGAACTTGAATGTTGTTGGCTCTCATCCTACTCCGCAAAGGTGAAAACCCGAAAGGGTGCCTTCAAAAAAAAAAAAAAAAGAGAAAAAAAGAAAAAACAAAGAAAAAAAAGAAAGGGGTGGGGGACACCACAGTGAAAACCCAAAAGGGCACTGTGGTTGGGAATTGTAGGTTAAAGGCTCACAGGTGAAGAAGTCAAGTAACCAGGCATTGGATTGGAATTCTATTGGAAGCTGGTGACTATAGTTACTTGAAGTTTTTCTTCAGTATTGATTCGTCTTGTGACTTTCAGAGTTCGAACAAGATGACATCTAAAGGATCATAATGGCAGATGTTTCAGAGCTGTCCCTTGAAGATTCATTTCTCCAACCAAGCGTAACGATTTTTATTTAGTATTTATTTATTTATTTTTCTGTAGTTAGGAATTGCAGATACTTTATTTATTTAAAAAAAAATGTATACAAAGACGTTTGTACATTACTGCATTTTGAATTATTTTAATAAATTCATGTTTTGAAATTTTGACGTGTGCTTTATTGGAATAAAAGACAAGGACAATCCTAAAGTTATCGAAAATCAGAAGTATACACCGATTGAGCAATTATTCGGGGCACTGGAGCTAAGCCGCGAATCAGAATTTATTGAATGCGGAGAACTTGCAGGACATGAAAGCAAGAAGTCGTATCAAAGATTCAAAAGGGCAGTACTCATGTTTATATGCACAAGTTGAGTGAAGGGATCGTCAGGTGGTGGCATCATGTCTGACAATTATATCTGCTTTCTCTGTTTTGCAGATGGAGTTACATCACCTTCATCGAAGGTCTTTATCTAAAATACAAACTGGGGCAAATTTTATGAGAAAAAATTTGATTTTTCAAAGTTAATTTTGATGCTTTGAGTTTAAGGCAAAATTGAGCTGCATTGGGACAAGTTCAAAAGAAGGCAACAAATTGATTTCATTTGATTTATATCGGGACAAATTTTTCTATAAAAAAAAAAGAGAGAAAAGAAAGAAAAGATTGATTGCAAGTGAATTTTCGTGTCACACAAAGTCTCAAATTTGAAAACATGATCTTGAATTCATTTAATTCCATACACTGGGGCAAGAAATTTTTTTAAGAAAAATTTTTGACAATTTTATTGATTTGGACGTTATATTTGACAGTTGTTTTAAGTTTATTATTGCATTCATCAACCTTGGCAACCCAAGGTCATGCATCCAGTCCAGCAGCCTGGTCGGCATCAGTTTATTTACATTTCCGAGTCTGGCAGCCCAGACCTTGCATTTTATGACTCCTGGCAGCTCAGGATCATTTATTTCCGTTTCAAGTTGGCAGCCCAACTTTGCATTCATCAACCTTGGCAGCCCAAGGTCATGCATCCGTCCAGCAGCCTGGTCGGCATCTTTTATTTATGTTTCAAGTCTGGCAGCCCAGACATTGCATTTATGACTCCTGGCAGCCCTAGGATCATTTATTACTTTTTCAAGTTTGGCAGCCCAAACTTTGCATTCATCAACCTTGGCAGCCCAAGGTCATAGCATCCGTCCAGCAGCCTGGTCGGCATCAGTTTATTTATGTTTCCAAGTCTGGCAGCCCAGACATTGCATTTATGACTCCTGGCAGCCCAGGATCATTTATTTCCGTTTCAAGTTGGCAGCCCAACTTTGCATTCATCAACCTTGGCAGCCCAAGGTCATGCATCCGTCCAGCAGCCTGGTCGGCATCTTTTATTTATGTTTCAAGTCTGGCAGCCCAGACATTGCATTTATGACTCCTGGCAGCCCAGGATCATTTATTTCTGTTTCAAGTTGGCAGCCCAACTTTGCATTCATCAACCTTGGCAGCCCAAGGTCATGCATCCGTCCAGCAGCCTGGTCGGCATCTTTTATTTATGTTTCAAGTCTAGCAGCCCAGACATTGCATTTATGACTCCTGGCAGCCCAGGATCATTTATTTACCGTTTCAAGTTGGCAGCCCAACTTTGCATTCATCAACCTTGGCAGCCCAAGGTCATGCATCCGTCCAGCAGCCTGGTCGGCATCTTTTATTTATGTTTCAAGTCTGGCAGCTCAGACATTGCATTTATGACTCCTGGCAGCCCATGATCATTTATTTACTTTCTCAAGTTGGCAGCCCAAACTTTGCATTCATCAACCTTGGCAGCCCAAGGTCATGCATCCGTCCAGTAGCCTAATCGGCATCAGTTTATTTATGTTTCCAAGTCTGGCAGCTCAGACCTTGCATCTGATGACTCCTGGCAGCCCAGGATCATTTATTTACCGTTTCAAGTTTGGCAGCCCAAACTTTGCATTCATCAACCTTGGCAGCCCAAGGTTATGCATCCGTCCAGCAGTCTGGTCGGCATCTGTCTATTTACATTTTCAAGTCGAGTAGTCCAAGCATTGCATTTAACTTGTCAATATTTGTTTTGTCCAGTAGTTAGGACTCATTTTGTCCATTAATTTAAGCCCTTTATTAGGTCTTGCAGTTTTTTATCGCTTTATGTTATCTTTGTTCAGCAATTCAAATGTTGCATTTTATTTTCTATTAAATAAAAAAAATCAATCAAAGTCTTGTATTATTAATTGCACTTTTGTGTTCATAGTTCATCAATTCGAACTACGTTTTGACCTGATTCCCTTATGTGGGATACGTAGGCAACTCTTAGAGAGTTCGGTCATTTTCTCACTCTTTCTTTTGTTTACATTCTTACATCTTGTATGTTTAGATATTTATTTTTGCTTTTGTGTTTAGGTGAGTCAAAATTCGGTGTTGTCTACGTCTTTGTCTAAAATCTCTATGAGATTCCCGACAAAGAGGGGCAAGCTGTAGACACCAAATTTTGACACACCTTTTGTAAAATATGTGTATTACTTTATTTTAGGGGACATTTTTTATTTTTTGGGGGTCGAGTACAATTTTCGCGTATTATAACTAATTCGTCGTACTAGGGGGCAAAATGGTAATTTCACCATGTAAATATTAATTTATTTTACTTCATTTTTCTAAATACATAATTTTACTATTTTTATCATTCTTTATGATTTTAATGATTTTTAGGAGTCATTCATTATTTATTTAAAATTTTAGTATTTTTTAATTCAACGGCACGTTTTCCAATGCACTCTTTTTACGAGAATTTTTAAGTGAAAAATTTCATATATGTATTTTGTATATTTATAAATTTTCTGTAAAAATTACATGATTTTTAGGAGTCATTTAGTATTTTTTGTCTTTTTGCCTATTAATGGCACGTTTCCCAAGGATGCGTTAATCTTAAAATTTTTGAGTGAAAATTATACTATACGCGCTTTATGTGATAATATATGTTGTGTAAAATTTTTGTGACGTCATTTATTAATTTCATAAATTTTTTATAATTTTGCCATAGTTAAGTCACGTTTTCCAATGTACTTTTTTATCTTTATTTAAAATTTTTCTTTATAAGAATTATGTGTTTGTGCATTTTATAAATTTTATGCAAAGAAAATTTTCATAATTAATTTATTTATTTACTTATTTTTAAATACCATTTGTTTGTTTATTTTAAATTGTATTTTTCTAACCTATAATTAATTTTCTTACACTGAATTTTTCTTTTTTCTTCTTATAATGTTGTGTTTTAGTTTTAATATATAATCTAAAAAGAGTTCAAGTTGTTTTTATTTTATTTTTTTTATTTTTATTTTTCTGGTTTTCTTTGTTTTCTTCTTTCAAAAAAAAAAAAAAAAAAAGGGAAGCAGCTGCTACAGCAACTTGCAGTAAACTGCAGCTGCTGCACGCAACTGCAGCAAAAGAAGAAAAATCAATCACCACCTAAACCAGATTTGAAGGGATTTTGGAAGGATTTCTTTCCTTTTTTTCATTCATCTGCAGAACACATCTGCAATTGCGCACAAAAAAAAAAAAAACTCTCACCATCTCTGCACTCCCTCACTCTCTCGGCCATACACAAGCACAGACACACTCACCAGCTCACACACAATCCTCACCTCTCCCTCTCAATCTCACTCACTTCTCTGCCTCCCTCTCCCTGCATTTTCTCAAAAGCACACACCACACTCACATTCACTCGGGCATTCCCTTCCCCTCCACAAAACAGCACACAACAAAACACACACCTGCACCTCAAATCCTCACCTGCACTACACAGAAACACAGAAACACACACTTGCACAGACACACAAACGCACACACAAAACACACACCTGCACCTCAAATCCTCACCTGCACTACACAGAAACACACAAACACACACTTGCACAGACACACAAACGCAGAACGCAAAACACACCTGCACCTCAAATCCTTCCCCTGCCAAAAACTTCACAGACACAACATACACTTGCACAATCTCACAAATCACACACATTCAAGCACACACATTCAGGCACCCATTTAACCTGTACACAACACATACACCTGCAAAACATATACGCACACACCTGCAAAATTCGAAAAAAAAAAAAGACAACAAACAACAACAGCAGCAACAACAACAATTGCAACACTGCTTCTATTCCAGGTAAATTTCTTCCTATTGCTTTCAATTTTTTTTTTCATTTATCATTGAAATAGAAATTTAAAAAAAAAACTGAAAAACGTCCGAGAGAGAGAGAGAGAGAGAGAGCAGATCGGCAAGGAGAAAAAGAAAAAAAAAAGGAAAAAAAAAAGTAGAGCAAATCGGGTAGGGGAAAGAAGAAAAGGGGAGAGGAGAGAAAGAAGGAGGAAGAAAAGAAGAAAAGAAAGGAAGAAGAAAGGAAGAAGAAAAAAAAAAAAGGGGAAATGGAGAGTAGATCGGGATGGCACTAGGAGAAGAAGAGAAGAAAAAGGAGAAAAGAAAGAAAGAAAGAAGGAAGAGAAAGAAAAGAGAGAAAAGAAAGAAAAGGAAGAAAGAAAAGGACAAAGAAAAAGGAAATCTGGGGAAAACGTCTGGAAAGAAAAAAAAAAGTTTTTAGTGAAACTACGTCGTTTTGACGTAGTTTCACTCAAAACTACGTCGTTTTGACTAGTTTAGTTTTTTTAATTTATTTTTTAATTAATAATAGATATTTATTTTGTAGTCCTTATACTTTCATTAATGTCACTGTGGCCCCGATAATTTCTGATTTGTGCATTTTAATTTCTGTTTATTATAGATTGACCCCCATAATTTTATTTTCTTTTCAATTAGGTCCTAATTAATTGCATTTAGGTCCCCCGACTTTTATATAATTATAATTTTGACCCCTGTATTTCTAAATTTCTATTTTTGACCCCTACATTTCTCGGTAATTACATTTTGACCCCTGAATTTTGCTGGAATTTTATTTTGTACCCCAACATTGCTGAAAATTTTATTTTTGCCCTAGAATATTGCTGGAATTTTGCATTTTTGCCCCCAAACCTTGCTGGAATTTTATTTTTGTACCCCTACATTGCTAGAAATTCTATTTTTGTCTTAGAATATTGCTGGAATTTTGCATTTTTGCCCCCAATACTTGCTGGAATTTCATTTTTATCCCTCCCAACATTGCTGAAATTTTAGTTTAAGTCCCTATACTTGTTGAAATCTTAGTTTTAAGCCCTAGATACTTGTTGGAATTTTATTCTAAGTCCCTAATTTGTTCGAAATCGACATTTTATGCTCAATTTTTAAGTATTTCATATTTTATACTTTAAATAGTGGTACCTTGACA
Source organism: Mitragyna speciosa (assembly GCA_024721245.1). Lineage (NCBI taxonomy): Eukaryota > Viridiplantae > Streptophyta > Magnoliopsida > Gentianales > Rubiaceae > Mitragyna > Mitragyna speciosa. The sequence continues at coordinate 7,003,098 of CM045559.1, forward strand.
TGTTTGTTGATTTTCTTAGCAATTTATACCGGGTTTACGAACGGGAGGTACCTCGATTACCCTTTTATTTCTCTTTATGTGCTCCTACGTGTTTGTCTATATGTTTTTTTTTATCTCCTTTTGCTTATAATTTTTATACATATGTGAGTGTTTATTTAGTTATGCCATGTTATTTATTAGAAATTAATTTTTGATTATTCAAAGAAATGTAATAGATAGGTAATATTCTATTGAGCAAAAATTCTGTATTTAGATAGTTAATGTAGTAGATAGTGTATATCTAGTTAACAAAAATTAAATTTTGTATTTTAGATAGAAAGTGTAATAGATAGGTTAGATAGGATATCTTTTATTCTTTTTCTATTTTTAGATTGTAATTAGGTTATTCTCCGGTGTAATAGTTAGGGCTTTGTGTGCTATGTGCTTATGTGTTTTATTTGCTTTCTTTAGGACTTTGCATCTAGAATATTATGCCTATGTGTTATGTGCTCCTATGTGCTATTATTTGCTTTTATGTGATTATTGCTTTAATACATGCTTTATTTATTTACTTGCTTTAATTATATATGTGTATCGTCGTCACACTAGTCCAACGCTAGTTGTGATTAATTCCGGTTTCTTCGCTAGTCCAACGCTAGCGGAGAACTTATAGAAAATGGGCTAGTCCAATGCTAAGCCTTTAGGTCATTTTAGCCTTAGGATCATTTTCGTGTGCATTTCATGACATTTCACACACATTTTATCTTTTTAGGCTTTTTTCCCATTTTCTATGAATTTTTATATATACTTTATAACTTATTACTTATTTTAACATCTATTTGGTGCATAACATTTAGATTCCACTACACATAGAATTTTAGGTCATTTGCGTGATTTCAACTAAGAAATAGTCATCTACTCACGTGGGAAGCGATGGCGTACATGTCGTTCCCCCCTCCGTGAGTAGAAACAGATAGTCACGAGTCCTATTAGTCCCCCGTACCCGTTATGTTGCATCCCCATTTTCTTTGTTCACTTACTATCTATACTATTATTTTTCTTTTCTTTTGCACTCCATTCAGCATCTATACTCGTGACTCCATCGAGGTCTATATCCGGGTTTCGCAATTAATGCGATAATTCCGACCAAACCTCAGTGGAACATTTTGTCCCTTAATCGATATCCATTTTTAGGATTAGATTTGCATTCATATAGTTGCATCCAAATGCGATAAAATCTTAGGGTTATATTAGGAAAATTTAGACTAAACCTCGCAACTAGTTTCGGCTAGGTTGAAAGGGTGCCTTAGGCGCGAGCCTTTGCCTTCCCTTTCTTCAACTGTGACTCCCGAACCTTTTTCTCTTGTTTTCAAAGACCTGGAGTCGTCTAAAAGGGTTTTCTTGTTTTTTCCTATATTTTTTCCAAAAATCATTTCTTTAAATAAATCATTTTAATTTTCTTACCTTTTATAAAATATTTTCGGGTGACTTGGTACACCAAAACTCAATACCAAGTGGCGACTCCTTTTTCACTAAAAAACCCTTTTTAGACTCTATTTTCGGGCCCAAAAATCGTCGCATTTTCAAAGTCCCATTTTAGGCCCTTTTTCTTTTATTTTAAAAAATAAAGTATTTGTTTGTCACATTTTATCGAATTATCTTTTACAAAGCATTTTTCTAAAATTATTTTTACAAAAATTTACACGCTTCTCTTTTTCCAATAAATAAACACAACCACATTTAACACTTCCTTTTCTTTTTTCCAAACATCTAACACCCATTTATTATCCCTTTTCGAAAAATGGGGCGCGACACAATCCATTATGGTTTGGGTAGGTAATTGGGTCTATGATACCCTACTATTGGATTTCACTACAACGCCTATTCCTTAACACCTAATCCACCTTAAGTGCAAGATCTCATTGACCTGTGTACTTAGACTGGGAATCTCACCCTAATACAATAGTACCTACCCTCACACATTCTACTACAAATACAGCGTATTATTATCCCAGCAAATCTTATCTTGGATGAAATAGTATAGGTACCAGCTTCATCAGGTAATTTTGCCACAAAGTCAGCCTATCAGTATCTCTTGAATACACAATGACCTATCATTTTTCCTGTTTTACCTTGGTATCGTATTTGGAAATTACTAGTCCTACCAAAAATCAAACTTTTTGTTTGGCAACTAGCTCACAATAAACTACTTGTAGCTGAAGAATTGTATCAACGTAATATCCTAAATTCTCCCTAATGTTCCATCAGTTGAGATTTATATCATCTTTTTTATCAATGTCTGGAAACTAGTTATCTTCTCAAGTACTTCCCAACAACTTGGCTTACTTCTCATCTTACCTTACATAGTCGTTTGCTTGAAAGATGCAAAGGGGATAGCTTATTACCCACAATCTGGTCTTTTCTTCTCTGGATGATTTGGTGTCGGAGGAATTAAAAATTTTTTCAACAAGACCAGGGAGTCAAAGAAGATGTTAGAATCAGTGCTCAGTGGTACCATTTCAGAGTATGTAAAGTTTTAACCCAAAAGAAGGTGAAGGCACAAATCAAATCTGAGCTTGCTATTTCATGGCACCCTCCAAAAACAGGATGGATTAAGCTTAATACTAATGGGGCTGTTAATGGGTTTCTAGGGTTGGCAGGTTTAATCCAGGATTCCCAAGGGAATTCCTTTTTTGGCTTTTGTAGGAATGGTGGTGAAGGATCAAACAATATGGTTGAGTTATTGGCCATACATTCGGGCATTAAATTGGCTACATTGTATGGTTCTAGTAAGCTAGTCATTGAAACTGATTCTTACATTATCTTTAATGAGTTATGTAGAGGGGCCTAGAGCAGGTACAGAAGGTTGCTATTGCAGGAGTGCCAAAGTTACTACTGTTGTGTCCAGAAAGTCCTAGTACTATTTACATATCGTGAAGGAAACACGACAGCAAATCTAATGTCAAAGTATGCATGTCAGTTACCACCTCTTTCATGAGGAAATATTTTGTTCACCTCCAACTTTCTTAGAAGATGTTCTCCAGTTTGTTAAGGAAGGAAAAAGTGAGACTAGAAGTGGTAGTGCCATTCTTTTGTGTCTCAGTTGTGTTGTTAAGACTTAATCATGTGAGTGGTGTGCCAGTGTTATGTTGTGTTGTGAGTGCTGTAATGGTAGTATGATATGAATGCTATGTATGTAAGTATGCTTTACATTTTCTATATATATTCCAAAAGTCAAGTGGATCATTAACAGTAGGATATTTCATTTTTAATCCTTCATCAAAATGATGATGAAGGAATATCATAGATTTGGCATGGTTTGGTTTGAAGCATCATTATTTTTAATAATAGTACTTCCAAGACCCATTGCCTCAAGGTGAAATCCCACTTCTAGTGTCCATGACAAGTAATCCTTTCTAGAAATGTCAACAGATACAAATTCATGTTTTGTGAGATTAGGTATAATAAGGATAAAATAGATTAAAGAGGAGAATTATTACCTTAAAATTTACCCATAAATATCAACACGTGCCGAAAGTCAATCCATATTTTGGATTTGTAATTGATTGCTTCAATGGTAGAGTCTCGTATTTTTCTTATGCCCATAAGTAGAGTCTTGCAATTCACCTTGCTTAAGGTAGACTCGTATTGAAGACGTGTTGTGAAACTAATGTTAAAATATATTTGGTTGGTGATAGTTTGTATATCAAATGATATTAATAGAATAATAGAATATAGGAAGAATAGAAGACAAAAGTAGACAAGACGTAGAGAAAAATTTACACTTTTATTCACTAGCTTTTTAAGTTCTTCGGTTTGCAAATGAGGTTAAGGATGATCTTTATTTATAGGTAAATCGAGACGAATAGTTTATGAATGATCATTTATGTATCTACATTTTCAAGAACATGAATTGAGATATCTTATGAGATGATTAATGAACCAATTGAGTGTTGAGATATCAATCTTCTAAGAAAACAAATGGACATCCATATTATTACATAACAAAATAAAGAATTTTTTGATTTTTTTGAACAGTTAGTAGTATGAAATTTAACCAAGTAAAATCTGGTTTATATTAAAAAACACTACACACAAAAAATAGACATATACACACACACATACATATATATATATATATATATATATATATGTGCGCGCGCGCGCATGGACTGATAAAGGAAAATTCACAGATTTTGGATCTCAATGGGAATAAAAACGGCCCATCCTACGAAAACGTGTCGGCCTCTAATAAAAATATTCGCGTCAGATTTTTTTTTTTTTTTTTATCTATCCCCACCCACGTCGACGCCGTTACTCCTCGCCGGCTCCTCCTAAACCCCTCTTCTCATCCGAAATGCTATATAAATCCTCCAAAAACTAAAATCTCGCCGCGATAAAAAACCCTAATTTCATTCACTTCGATTCTGATCTCTCGTTTCGCAGATTGCCATGTCGGTGAGTATTTTCATTTCGCTTTCTACGTATGTATTCGTATAATTTTTCTCCCGTAATTACTCGTAAAATTGTGTCTATATTGCTGAATTTATATTTTTTTATTCGGTTAATTTATTTGTTAATTCGAATTTTAATTCTTGAGCGCTGATTTAATTTCTGATTTGCTGTTAAGCTGATTTTGGAGTTTGTGGTTTTAATGCGGCATTCGCATTTTATGATCTTAAATGGTTGATTAAATGATTAAGTTAAAGTAGCATTTTAATTTCACTAAATCTGTGTTTATATTGGTTAATTTCTTATTGCTGATTTACTTTATTGATTTTAATCTTTTGCTTGTTAGTTCTAGTTGTATTTTATTGTTAATGTATTATGTAGCAGAATATAGTTTTTTTTTTTTTTTTGGTTGGTTTCTTGCCAAATTGGGTTTATATAGGTTGGGATATGTGGATATTTTGATGTTTTATGAGATTGCGACCTGTATTTGCTGTAGCTTATATTTAGTCATACAAATGTATACAAATGTTTCGTATATGTAATGCTGATGCGGTCTATATGATCTTGCTGGTGGAAATTTGAATTGATCTCTGCATCCTAATTATTTGCACTTAATGGATTGTGCAGTGCGGGAAAGGAAAATGTTACCATGTCTGATGGTTGAGATTTGAGAGGAAGGATTCTTATTGATTATGGTGCAGATGTTGTATGCCTGATGATGAGTCATTGACGAGCAGTATTTGTTCTTTTTCTGCTCTGATAGATTACTCCATATTGCATATGGATTGTTTTCAGATACCTGCCTCATTATATTTTGGCTTCTTGAGGGCCTTGAAATGGGCACTCTATTCTTACTCAGTTTATATGCTTGCTTATAGCTGAGCCAATAACCCTCTAGTTGCAGGGCCATTTTTGTATGTGCAAGTTTGAGTTGGACATCTGATGCGAACTTCATGTGATGGTGCCTTTATACAATTCTTGTTAAATGAACTAGGGAATAAAATTTTGGCAAAACAGTAAAGGTAACAAAAGCCTACTTGAATGATAGCTTAGCATTTTCAGTTTAGTTAAATTGTTTAAATTAAGTTTCATAGATGTTAAGACATTAAAAAGTGAGTAAATTTAAACAATGGAAAAACTGATAGTAAAAGAATGATTAGTAACTTTCGATTTTAACCCAAAATTTTTATAAATTCTTTGGCATGGAAAAGACTGAAATGAAATCTGCCTTTTTTTTTTTAATAAATTCCTTGAACAGTAATGAATTACATATTTTATGATTTGTATGTGAGGCTAAGAGATCATTGCATATTCACAATTAATATAATTGAAAAGTTGTAATAGCAGTGTACATGTTTGCAAAATACAGGTCTATACTTTCTCAGTTTATATGCTGGCTTATGGCTGAGCCAATTACCTTTAGTTACGGGGCCATTTTTGTATGTGTAAGTTTGAGTTGGACATCTGATGCGAAATTCATGTGTTGGTGCTTTACACAATTCTTGTTAAATGAACTACGGAATAAAATTTTGGCAAAACAGTAAAGATAACAAAAGCCTACTCGCATGATAGCTTAGCATTTTCAGTTTAGTTAAATTGTTTAAATTAAGTTTCATAGATGTTAAGACATTAAAAAGTGAGTAAATTTAAACACTGGAAAAACTGATAGGTAAAAGAATGATTAGTAACTTTCGATTTTAACCCAAGATTTTATAAATTCTTTGGCATGGAAAACACTGAAATGAAATCTGCTTTTTTTTTTTTTAGGGATAATTTCACATACCTCCCCTGAGGTTTGCCATAATTACACTCACCTCCCCTCATGTTTTAAAAATTACACTTATACCCCCTGAGTTTATATTTTTCATAACAAAACAAGTCCATTTTGATAATGTAACCCAAAAACACTAACCAAACACCTCAAAATATGCTTAATTGTTTTTAAAAAAGATAAATAAATATTAAAAATTAATTAATTAGTGATAAAAATGTCAAAAGTACTTGTGTTCTTACATTAAATTTTCAATATCTACCAAATATTACTCCTTCAAAAATATTTTATCTGACTAATCTAAATAAATTTACTTTATCTATTGAAATTTTACAAACAAATATATTAATAAGAAATAAATGACCAATTTAAAAGCAATTAAACATATTTTGAGGTGTTTGGTTAGTGTTTTTGGATTACATTATCAAAATGGACTTGTTTTGTTATGAAAAATATAAACACAGGGGGTGTAAGTGTAATTTTTAAAACCTGAGGGGAGGTGAGTGTAATTATGGTAAACCTCAGGGGAGGTATGTGAAATTATCCCTTTTTTTTATAATTCCTTTAACAGTAATGAATTATATATTTTATGATTTGAAAAGTTGTAGTAGCAGTGTACAATTCCTTTATCAGTAATGAATTACATATTTTATGATTTGAAAAGTTGTAGTAGCAGTGTACAATTCCTTTATCAGTAATGAATTACATATTTTATGATTTGAAAAGTGGTAGTAACAGTAATGAATTACATATTCTAAGAGATCATTGCATATTCACGATTAATATAATTGAAAAGTTGTAGTAGCAGTGTACATGTTTGCAAAATACAGTACTATGGATGAAGGAACTACTTTTTTGAGCTTCTTATGAGCAGCTATAGAAAAGTTCTCTTGCTTCCAAATTTTGTCCTTTCTTTGAGGATTCCTTTTTAATTTCACAAACAATTTCTGTTCTAATTGATACTGTGGTTAGATGTGTAAAACTGAAGGGGCACAATTGAAGAATTAAAATAGAAACATCTAAAACTTCCAAGGCCATTTACAGGTTTTTGTAAACTTGATGTGGGCTTGTGAACCCTATGAACGACATATGGATCTGCGCTGCTTAGCAACCCTTTTGGAATAATGCTTCTTGGCACAACTTTGTCTAGTTCAAAATAAGAAGACCATGAGATTAACAAATAAATAAGGTGGTTTAGAAATTGGAATGCTTTATTTTTAAAAGAATTTCAAACAAAATTAAGTTTGGAAATGGAGTGATTGCTGACACTTGGTCCGACAGGGTATATAGGCATTTCACAACCATTTTGAGTGCTTTTCAGGATTTGCCTTCTTTCCTGCTTGAGAAAGTGTGGCTATTAAATTTTGAGGCCTCCAGATGCTCTTGATATATAGTGTATTAGTTTTGTTGCGATTGAATATCTGCATTGACATTTTGGTTTTACTGATAGTTCCTGATTCATGGAATCAAATTTGAAAGGCAGTTACAAAATTCAAGAATTTAGCAAAAGGAGGGCAATAAACTTGCATATTTGCTATTGTTGGTTAACTGTTCTATCGTTTGAATGATGTCATGAGAATCTGAGCTTTTGTGCAGATAAGAACGGTCAAAGTTAGCAATGTCTCGCTGGGAGCATCTGAGCGGGACCTCAGGGAGTTCTTTTCTTTCTCTGGTGATATTAATTATGTTGAGATGCAGAGGTTAGTTCAGACTTGCTAGTGCGTTTGCTTTTCCATTTCCATATTGCTAAGCAGGCTAAGCTTTCTCCTTTTGACACTAATATTTTCTTTTGACTGTGTAGTGATACTGAAAGGTCTCAAATTGCATTTGTAACTTTCAAGGATGCACAGGGAGCAGAAACTGCAGTTCTTCTTTCGGTGAATTTCCTTCTCGTCATCATCCGTTATTGAATGTCTTACATTTTCTTTTGGCTAGATTTTGACCATGTCTTCCTTTACTCTGATCGAATCACTGCTTGCCAATAATTGAAAGAAGTGTAAATTAATTGCGCTGCCAGGGCATATTAGTGTATGAACTATTCTAAATTATGGTGGTTTTAAGACTTATTCCCAGTTTGATTCTGCATATGATTGGTTAGAAGCTCTTTCATTTCAGAAATATGCGGGACATTTAGTAAAGGTATGTATTCAGTTTGACAAAGCTTTTAATCATTGGTTGTGCCATTTAACTAGTCCAAACTTTAAAAATACTGTCTCTCTGTCTCTTACTCTCACGCTCTCTGTCTCTCTCTCTCATGTCTTCTCTTCACTCTCTCTTCATGTCTTCTCTTTCACTCTCTCTCTCTCATGTCTTCTCTTTCACTCTCTCTTTCATGTCTTCTCTTTCACTCTCTCTTTCATGCCTTCTCTTTCACTTTCACCCAGACATTTATGCACATGGCACTCTTCAGCAAATACAAAGTTCTGTTTCAATTGCCCTGAACTTAGACAGTGTCACTTGAAACTTGCATATTAGCAGTATATGTTATATCTCTGATCTTGTTACTGTATTACGCAGTCAGGATTTATTTCAATAGGCAACCATCTTCTATTTTGTAGTGTTTTTGGTTTAGGGCAAAAGCCGTCTACTGTGATGAAAGTGGTGGTAGAATAATCATTTAATGATCACTTGTGAAGAATTGGAGTTTCACAAAGGGAACTTCAGTTATGAAACTAATTACCCAAATTAAATCTTACTCGTGAATGATTAGATGCCAAAAAAAAAAAAAAAAATTACCTTGTTAACTGCTAGGAAGAAACTGTTGAAATGGTGAGATGTTTGTATCGAAACAAAGACTCTCTTAGGACAGTGTCAAACTGTTGACCAATCTCACTGTGAGACTTGAAAATAAAGATATAAAATTATAAAGCATGTTGGACGCTTGTACACTGCATTTTCCAAAAATTTGCAAAGTGTATGAATTGTGATGCGTGCAATATTTAATCAAGAGTAGAATGTAGGATACAACTATAGTAAATTTGATATAATTTGAGATACAATTGCCATTAGCTTAATTATGTTTCTACATGGCTTAAGTGATTGTTGAGATAACATGGGTGCTTACATGCTTATAGATAAGTCTTACAACGCAGATGTTTACTGTTTATCTGTGCAAAATTGTTGGTGATGTGGATTTGGTAAATTAGTAAATATTAATAAATAATTGAGCAGTTGCATATTTGCATGTTAGTGTTGTCACAGCCATGTATTTTTTGTGTGCCTTATATTTTCCTATCCATGTTGTATTAATAAAAAAGCCAGAATGTGATGGTGCAAGATTGCACAGGTTACATTTATAAACAATTTTGTGGTTATCCTTTTGTGTGGTTCACAAAAAGTGTCATCAAGCTTTTGAAGAATTGATTGATTGCTTGAACCAACATACTATCCCTTGGACTCAGTAATTTGAGAAATTTGTTGTACTTTTTCAACCATGTCAAGTCATGTTTTTTTTCGCGACTCTATCTTTACTTATAAAACATTTGAGTGACTTAATTTCTTGTCGGGTATCAGAACTCAGGGATCCGAGTTAATGACTTAAAGTTGAACTTGTTCACCCATTATGAGTTCTTTTAGCATGGGGGTAGGATGGTGCCTAAGCACATCAGTTATTGCAGAAATAAGCACTATTGCACCAAAAGAAGGGCATTCCCCTCTATAGTCATACAAGTGAAGAAAGAGCACTCTTTCTAATCCTCTATCTGCATAATAACATCAGTACACTAGACAAGACAACCTAAATTTCAATGAATCAAGAAATTTGTATGTCAGTGAACAAAGGTATATTGAAACCTGAATTCCTTATGATATTGCTATGGTAGCATGCAATGGTAGCTGGTGACTACTTCTGGATTTGTACCTAATTTATCTGTGACGCTCCAGATGCCTAATTTATCATGAATGTTAGTAGTGATACCCAGAACTATAATATTAAAGCTCCTATATATCAGGCTATTTAATAGGATGTTGAATTTGTTGAGGAAGCTTTTGATGCGAAAGCATAAAATGACTATCACCTCGAAAGTAATTTTCACGAGCTACAGATACAGAGAATATATTTACATATTAAAAGTGTTTGACTGAAATCAGCTGCATACAAATTTGATATTCTTAATTCTCTTTTCCTATTGAAATCATGCCGTTGTTTGTCCTTTTGCTGTAAAGTTATTCTTTCATCTTGCCTATATGAACTTTTAAATGATGTTGGGCCCACATTATCTATAATCCATTTTTTGTGTTTGAATTACTGTGTAAGTGAGAATTCATTTATTTGCCTTCTGTTCTTATGGAATCTTGTTATTGGTTATATTGTTTGTTTTACTCTTTCCCATTTGCTTTGAGTTTGTTAGGAGGCACCTAATGCACCAGATAATTATTATAAAACAACAATAACATGCAGGAGTGAGTTTTTTCCTTTTTATTAGTTTCTGTAAAACGACAATAACATGCAGGAGTGGATTTTTTTTCTTTTTAATTTTCTTCTATTAGCTTATGCACATTGAGATATCTGAAAGAGTATTGAACTTAATCATTGTCTTAAAATTTTGCCCCCTAATGGTAAAAGAAAAAGAAAAAAATTTATTGTGAATCACAAGTAACTTTGGAATTTATATTAACTTGTTGGGAGGCCAATGATGCACCAGATGATTTACAGCAACTGAACATTTCTGAATGAATTGTTTTGTTGAAACTTTCTTTCTCGTTTTTTATACTTGAAAACAGTCCTTGGTTATGTGCATCTTGAAACCTTGAAGATAATCCAATAGTTTGTGTGCATTGTGAAACCTTGCATCAATCCTGTAAAGTGCGAATTTTTAATCATAACTACACTTGAGGACCTTATCCTTATTAATTGGAAAAGTAGATTCTCATCATTATGTTGTGTTTAACCAACTTTGATTTTTGTTCCTACTTATGCTGATGTTTTATTTCTCTGTCATCTTTATGTCTGGGAAGTATCATTGGTTATTCTGGTTCTGGGACTGCAGAATGCTTTATAAAATACTACTCTGGATGTCAAGACACCTTCATTGATGCTACTGAAATATGTGCAGATGACAATTGCATTTAATGGACTAAAATTGATTTCAGGGTGCAACAATAGTTGATATGTCTGTCACCATAACTCCAGAACCAGATTACCAGCTTCCTCCTGCTGCTGCTGCACCACCCCTTGTGAGGAATTATTATATAGCTTTTTTAACTTCAGAAACAGAGTTCACATATGTCTTACGTAACATTGCTGAATTTCTTCTGCTGCAGAGGGATATAAAAATTGCAGGTGGTGCAGAATCTGCTTTCAGGAAGGCAGAGGATGTTGTTAGCAGCATGCTGGCAAAGGGTTTTGTTTTAGGTAAAGATGCTGTTAATAAAGCCAAGACTTTTGATGAGAAACACCAGTTGACTTCAACTGCAAGTGCTAAAGTTTCTTCTTTTGATAAGAAGATTGGGCTGACAGAGAAGATAAGCGTTGGTACTTCCATTGTGAATGACAAAGTTCGGGAAGTGGATCAGAAACTCCAGGTTTCAGAGAAGGCAAAATCCTGCTTTTGCTGCTGCAGAGCAAACAGTTAGTAATGCTGGGTCTGCCATTATGAAGAACAGATATGTTTTCTCTGGAGTTTCTTGGGCAACTGGTGCTTTCAACAAAGTTGCTAAGGCAGCAGGGGACATGGGTCAAAAGACAAAAGAGAAAGTAGGAATGGCTGAGGATGAACAACGAAGAAAAATGGTGGATGATTATGCTCAAGTTCACTTGTCTGAGTCTCCTAAAGCCTCTGAATCAAGTGAGCATCAGCCTTCGAAGCCTGCACCAGCACAAGGTTTGATCCTCTGATTTGCCATTTCTGTGGTCGCAGTTGTAAAATTTTGAGTTTTGCAATCCTGAATTCTCTATTTCCTAAGTCCCATAATGTGGTAAGTGTAGAACATGTACATTATATGTTTTGAGATGCATGGTTACATTCTCCTTCTTAATTGTTGGCTTAGAATTTTTGTTATATGAACACGTATGTGATTATACAATAGATCTTCTTTCAGATTGCTCCAATTGATCTGTTATGTTATGTTCTTGCCATTCAGTTTGGGAACGAGTAGTTTGTGTTCCGGTGGCCTTCTTTCCCATTTTTGGCCAATACTTCTTTTTCCTAGCTGTAATTAATTGGTCTTGATTTTCTGAAGTTAAGTCACGAGTGTGTTGGAACACTGATGTCTTCTTGTTGGATTCTACACAAAGAATCTCCAAAAGTGGCCCATTACAATTTATTTTTATTTTTATTTTATTTTTTACAATTTTGTGTCAAACATGATTTTCTTAATTATATAACCTGAGTTTCTGCTCTGCATACGTCATGTAAATGTATTTTATAGGCCTCTTTGTCTGTTGTTTCGTTGATTAGTTGAAAGAATGCTTTTTAAATGAAATGTTGATTTCACATGTAGGAAGTTTCTATTCTTGCGTTTTTCGGTGGAAGTGGATTAGTATGGTTAGCATAAAGATTCTTTTCCTACATCTATTATAAGCTTGAAAGGAGTTTCACTAATTTTTGGTCGGCTGGGTTGTTTGAATAATTAAGAAGTTATGCTTTTTTTTTTCAAGCAATCACAATTGTATTATAAATGTATCTTGCTTCATATAAGTGGGGTGAGACCCCCCAATGGGTATGTTGGGCGGAGCCTTCAAACTGTTTGCCGTACACAATTAGGGATATGGTTTACTGAATATTACCTACCCTCCTTCCCCTCAAATTCCTAGCTGCCACAAGGGGGATTTGATCCCTTGACCTGCGGCGGGGAGAGACCTCCCGCTGATGGCCCAGTGGCTAAGAAGTTATGTTAAAGAACAGGAAGGAATGACTGGGAATTTACATGAACCGAATGATATTAGGTTCAATTGTAAGGTTGAATATAAACGGGTAAACAAGTAAGCAATGATGTATAAGCGAATAAAAAGGAGTCCGTTTAACCATTTGTGACTATTTTCATCCTTTAATAATAGTTAATTTAACTATTGAAGGTTAATTTTGTTGTACAGTTATACAAGTTATTTTTCTTGTGAAGAAACAGTTATTGACAAAGTCATGTAGCAATTAATTGTCACTTTATAGTATTAGACTTATGTTGAGTGATACATGTAAAAATGGTTAAAATCTGAAGCCACCTTCTAGGTTCTGATGGGGGCCACACTTTTGATTTTTCATAGTTATCTTTTGTTGGAATCTTCTTTCAATATAGGTTTGGTTCCACATGGACACCCTGGATGTTTATCAGGTAGAGGGCCTTGTGTAGGATCAAGAAGTTCCTGAGGGGATGGTTACCAGTCCATTTGACATTGCTTTTATGTTAGTGGTCTTGTTTTATTGGAAATTAATGAATGTTGGCCGACATAGCTCATTTGTCTTATATTTTGGTTGTTTTTATACACGTCTGCTTGATACAAAAAGATTAAGAAGGAAAGATTGAGATTTATTGCTTCCGTCTGTGTAATTGATCCATGTTTTGGGGTGATTTAGTTTACTATTTGCTAGAACAACCATCCTGATAGCACGTGTATGACAAACCTTGCATTCTTTTTGACTTCTTTCCCATTGTTCTTGCTTGCTATACTTGTGTTAATTTGTGGCGATTTGAGCCCATATAAGCGTTACAATTCATCCCATTTGCATATCATGCGATCTAAATTCCTATGTGCCACCAAAGTGAGACTTCCCTTTGCTAAAAGGCAGGGGTTCAAACCCTAAAACAAAATTTTTTTCCTCCTCATTTGTTCCTCGTCTCTAGCTCATTCGTCTTATTATTAGGAATCGTGGAAGGCAATGTACACACATAATTATAATATATAGAATTTCTCAAAAAAAAAATCCCGATAAAAATATTACGCTTGATTGTTGCATGCATTTTTGCGAGAACAATTGCGAAAAAGATACACAGTGGTCAAAATATGAGCAAGCAAATTGAAATTGAATGCATAATTTATATCTTGTATTTTAAGCAGTAAATAGAGGTATGAGATGCAAAGCGGAACTGTGCCACCAACCTTTCAACAGAAAGGAGTGAAAGAAAGGGGTAATCGGATTCGAGTATTCACGGTTTTTAATTATACTTTCCCATGGAATTGGTCCAAAGTCTTAGATTAAAACTGAAAGGAACTCTATTCATACAGCCGTAATCATTCAGTAGTACAACACGAACAGTAAGAATGATTCATCAAATCCCAATTGTCTAGGTAAATTGCTTATTGTTGATTCTGATTGATAGCACGAGAAAATGCCAAATGAGACAAAGTTTTGTCATTTTAACCTACTTAGCCTCCACTTGGCATGGTTTTTTACCAGGTCAGTGATATTTTTTTGGTCACTTTGAAAAGGAAATCTTCGAGCATCATAAAACTATCTGCAATATCTTTTTCTTCCTTCATTCATAGGATTCTTCTCTAGTTACAAGCAGCAACATTACTAGCTATTGATTACTCTGTACTGTTAATCATATCTTATGCCATTACGTTTATGTCATGCCAAATATAATGCAAAAAATTGTACTGCCAATTTCACAACGACGATATATGGTACAAAACCTGGCCAGAGGCCACGTGGATGTGGCCAAGGAAAACAGCTTCAGAGGTTGCAGTCATTGATGAGAACATTTCTTGAAGATATCAGGGTTTTTTTTTTTTTTATACTCAAAAAGAAAAAAAAGGAGATATCAGAAATTTTCCATTCATTCAAAAGGAAAATTTTCTCTGGAGATCAAAGACTCATTCATGGACTGGACCCCTCATCTTGATAGAGCATTCAATTATTTAAGGGAACCCCTTTATCTATTCGCTTTGTTGGAGGATAATTTGTGGCTTTAAGGACCACGTCAAAAGTTTTATAGTGCCACCTAACCAAAAGTCTTTGGTTTTCTTTTTCGTATTATTAGTATAATGTCGTGTAAGATTAAGAGATTGAATGGGATTGCAGTTGTTTACATCAGAGATACAATTATTAGGAATAACGCGTTACAAGTCAGTAGCTTATAAGCTAAGTTAGTCATTTTTTAATTTGTAATCTTTATACTACATGGCCATCTATTTCTTCATGAATAATCTATGAAAAACTTGTACTGTTGTGCAAATATTTTTAATTCTTGTACGAGAAAATAAAGTTATCTTTAAATATAGGTATAGTTTATCGATTCCACGTTCAGTTGGATGCACATTCGGTAATTTTGAAAATTATAAATTCGATTCGTGTCCCTTTTCCAAAAAAAAAAAGAGAGAAAGAATTCATTTTTCTCTAGATGGATACTAGTGTATGTAAGAAGTCGGAAAATATGTAAAAACAATAGGTTATATTGGTACCAAGATTACCATGGGTAGTTGTTAATGATGTTATTTTCTTATCTAGGTTTATTTCTAATCAAATTGCAATTTACATGTTTCTTCTGGAAGCAGTTTGTTGGAAAATTAATTTCTGTATCTAAGATTAATATCTGATAACGGTAGATAAATTCATGGCTAACATAAAAAAGTGTGCCCAAAAAATGCAATTAAAGTAGGTTGGGTTTCCCTTCCCCCTTTTCCCGAATTATCAAAAAAAACAAAACGTCCCACATCGGTACTAGTTGCTTGTTAGGGTTAGTACTTAAACTCCTGTGGCCCCTCTAAAAGTTACCATGGCTTTTGGAGTGGGTTTGTGGGGTAAAGTTTAGGTTCTCTCCCATTCTGGCTTTCAGTTTGGGTTGAGTAGGTTGGGTTTCCCTTCCCCCTTTCCCCGAATTGTCAAAAAAAACAAAACGTCCCACATCGGTACTAGTTGCTTGTTAGGGTTAGTACTTAAGCTCCTGTGGACCCCTCTAAAAGTTACCATGGCTTTTGGAGTGGGTTTGTGGGGTAAAGTTTAGGTTCTCTCCCATTCTAGGCTTTCAGTTTGGGTTGAGTAGGTTGGGTTTCCCTTCCCCCTTTCCCGAATTGTCAAAAAAAAAATGCAATTAAAGTGTAGAATTTCGAAAAGTGCCATGCCAAACTACGTCTATGATTTTTGAAAAACGCACAAGTCTCAAAGGAGTGTTCACTTTTTTTTAATTTTTTATTCTTACACTGAAAAGGAAAATATATTTGAAAAATTCGCTACCTCAACTTCAACTTCTGAGATAGAATTATAAAGATTTGACGACTCAATCTCGTTCAATTATAACCTACTAATAATCTTGTAAAACATTTCATTGTCCATAACTTGCGAGTGAGTATTGTGTGCACCATGCGCGCCACGTGGCGTGACACGTGGTGCACTAGAACCAATCATTTATCGCCAAATAATACAAGATATGACTCACCATTGCCACATGGCGATAAATTATTGGTTCTAGTACACCACGTGACAATGCACGTGGTGTATTGTATACTTTTCCATAACTTGCTCAACCCGCCCGGGGACGCGTGTTTATCTGGATTCTAATGAATGGAAAGGTCTGTCAGTCAATCAGAACCAAGTACTGCAGCAATTAATGAGGAGGCCACAGCATTAAAATTCAACTTTTCACAATGAGCTAATTCTTCACCTCATTTTCACAATTTAAGTGCTGACAACAATTGAAGTGCTTACAACAAACAGACAGGTTGGGAAATCTGATTAGGAAAAAAAATCACCACAAAAACTTCTGACGAGTTGAATACAAACCAGTTAACATCATCTAGAAACAGAGCAAAAAATCTAAATATTTCGATGTTACAGAGCTATAAAAGTATCCAAGAATGAAAAGAAGAGGAAAACTAAAAAAATTATCAGGTAGTTTTTTGTTTGCAAGGAGAAGTGCTGAAAAACTGAAGTATCTTTGATGTGTTTGGTTAGCAAAAAGGTTAGAATTTTTTTGGGCTTTTTTTTTTTTGGCATTTTGTTTCCCACAAAATTTGCAGAATTTTTAAGTGAAATAATTAGCTAGGCACGTAAATTTTAATAACTACCATAAACGTTCCATTTTCTCACATTTTTTTGAGTAACAAAATATGCACAAAAAGGAAATTTATTTTCACTTTTCTATACTTATTTTTTCAACACAACTCTATCAAAACCCTTTTCCAGATATTCAAGAAAGATTTGGGGTTCTCTATTACACTTTATAGTATTATATTCATTTTATGCCACATAATTGATTGACAAGTCTATTATACTTTGTAGTATTATACTTATGTTATACCACTAGGTGATTGACAAGTGTATAACATTAGGGTTAATAACACTTTGCCCCCCTGAACTTAGGGAGTAGTCACACTTTACCTCCATGAACTTCAAATATATACACTTTGCCCCCAAGACTAGTCAAAGTTAGGAATTAAAAAAAAAAAAAAGGGAGTGTTATGACATTATTGCCCTTTTATTAATGAATATATTTATAACTTAATATCATTTCTTTTCATTTTTAAAAGATTTATATTATATAAAAATATCAAACTAAAAATTTAAAGAAAGTTAATATTTGGTTTATATTTTTGAAATTTTCCTCTTAGATTAATATGTACTTCTATATATGTTTTGTTTAATTTATTATACTTTAAGTCAAACAAAAGCGAATAAATAACACGACACTAAAATAAATTTAATTGTCAAATTTTGTATAAAAATGGTAATACCAAACTCATTTATTTGAACTAAATTTTTATCATTTTAAATTATTTAAACTTTTTGACTAATATCATAGTCATTTTTATATTTATCAAATTAGTCCAATATGAAATTTTTAATCAAAGAATATTTTGAGAAAAAAGAAGAGTTAGCCCATTATATAGTACTAGGGCAAACAAGAATAAATAAGTCAAACAAAAAAATATAATATTTAGCCCAAAACAATAAATGATTAGAAATTCTTTAATTAAGAATTTCATATTGGAATAATTTGATAAATATAAAAATGACAATGATATTAGTCTAAAAGTTTAAATAAATTAAAATGATAAAAATTTACTTTAAATAAATGAGTTTGGTATTACCATTTTTATACAAAATTTAACAATTAAATTTATTTTAGTGTCGTGTTATTTATCGGTTTTGTTTGACTTAAAGTATAATAAATTAAACAAAATATATATAGAAGTACATATTAATCTAAGAGGAAAATTTCAAAGATATAAACTAAATATTAACTTTCTTTAAATTTTTAGTTTGATATTTTTATATAATTAATACAATAGAGAAGATATAAATCTTTTAAAAATGAAAAAAAAATTATTAAGTTATAAATATATTCATTAATAAAAGAGCAATAATGTCATAACACTCACTTTTTTTTTTGAATTCCTAACTTTGACTAGTATTAGGGGGCAAAGTGTATATATTTGAAGTTCAGGAGGGTAAAATGTGACTACCCCTTAAGTTCAGGAGAGCAAAGTGTTATTAACCCATAACATTACAAAGCGTAATAAAAACCCTTGTCCTGGAGGAAGTCTCAAAGTTTACTGTTGTCTAATGTCCAGAAGTATCATGAAATTCTTGCTCTATGAAAATATCCTCAAGGCCTTAAATGTCATTTGTGGCCCCATGTAGCATTTGAAAAAGCACCAACAACAATGATGACACTCCTCAAATGGATGGTGAGCATATATCAAAAAAGGTAACAGCCCTTTTACTTCTTTGTCATCACATAGTCCCATTCCTCCCATTTATGTAAAGGCTTTCACAATTAACAATTTAGTTTAAGTTAAACATACAAGGTACCCAAACAAATATAACTAATGCAATATGAATCAATAGCTCAGTGCAATGCTAAACTAGTAATATGATAATAGAAATATACAATGATCAATGCCCTTGGAAAAAATATTGCATTAGAATTTTGGAAAAGATCAAGATGTACATTAAGATATGTAAAGGTTTGTTTGGTTAATATTTCTTAGTCTCGCAAAGCTTGCCATTTTTATGGATTTTTGGCCAATTTTTTTTTATAATCAATAATTTATATCCATTTATTTTACTTTGTAATTAAACACATTTAAAGTTCATATCATAAATTACCATATAAAAATTTATAATCGTCAAAAATGTTAAAAAATATGTAAGGTATAAAGCTTTAAAAATTAAAAACCTTGATTCAATTTGGGGAAAGGTGACAATAATTCTAGAAGATGAGAGTTTTACTCAGTGTCAATTATTTATCTTCGGGCAAATTACGCATCCCATCAAGAAAAAGAGTGACTCTATTGCAATTCTTCAGCCAATTCATCATTTGCTTTCATCCACGTTCTTCATTTGATCCAATAATTTCCATGAAGAGACTATTGAAACTTCAACATTTGGAAATAAATCAAATCTTTGTGAAAATTGAAAAGAAATTACAAAAATTATAATAAGTTCAGTCAGAGTAGTATATATAGCCTGAATAATTGAGAATCTTTTATTTTTCATTCATAAACAAAATTCAATTTTGATGTTCCCATTCTCCCTTCCCGTTATAGCTGTATACCATTTTTTTTTTCTTTTTCCTTTTTCCAAAAATTACATTTTTTTTCCTTTTTCCAAAAAATACTTTTTTTCTTTTTTCTTTTTTCTTTTTCCAAAAAAAAAAAATTACTATACTAAGGTCTAGACCTGTTAATCCTTTGTACATGCTATATTCTACAACCGATGCAGCCTCCATGTCACGGGAAGGACGCTGAAGTCTTTGGGTCATGGGGGGTGACGCCGTGAGAGCGAGAAAAGCAGGGGCGCTCCTCCACAAGAAGACTATGATAGGGACGTTATCAAAACTCACCAACTAATCACAATCCAGATTCTATGTTAAATTTTTTTGGTCCAATAATATTTAATATAAAATTATGTCATATTAATGTAAAATTATATAAAATTACGTCGTTCTATTTAGTAATACAACATAATTTTGTTATTAATATGAAATTATATAAAATTACGTCGTTTTATTTAATAATACAACGTAATTTTGTTGCGATACGAAATAATTTTATATTAAATACAGTAACACTAAAAAAATTGGACAGATAGTTTTTTTCAATTAACGAAGGGAGTGTTGAAATTGAGGATGTGATCAATCTTGACTTTTAGTTGTCTTCATGTCTAGCTCAACTTTTATTGAGTTTAATTTGAATCGAGCTTAAGCATAAATTTCAAAAATTTTAATTACTTGATTTACTTATCGAGTCGAAATCAAGCATAAATTTCAAAAATTTTAATTATTTGATTTACTTATCGAATCGAATTCGAATTCGAATAGAATTTGAATCCAATTCGGAACTATAACAAACGAAATTCGATTGACCTTTTATCCTGAATTCGATACGAGCATTGAGTAATTCAATTCATCTTTCCGCTCTAATCCGGACTAGTTCAAACATTTTGGCAAGCTAATGGCTTGATTCTCAAATTTTCCCTTCTCACTTCCCATTTAGAATTTCCCTTCAACTTTTTTATTTTTTAATCAAAATATTACTTCCACTAAAAAGAAAACTAAAATTAAGGGAAAGAAAAAACAATAAAATTGCTAAAAAATACAATTAGAAGCCAGCTGGCAATTCAAAACCTGAAAACGAGGTACAGTAACGGTCACTTCACTTTCCAGCTGTGCTCCGCTGGCACCACCATTGACTACCCCTCTCCGGCGCTCTTAACTAGTAACGGCACTTACTTTTTAACCAGATTAAACAATAAATATGGAGAATTGTTTTTGAAACATTTTTCTGAAAATTATTTATACTTGCAATTTATGGTATTTCTGGATATTAAACTTGTTATTGCAATTAAAATATCAAGCAAAATAACCACAGAAAACTGTGAAACTGATATATGGAAACAAGAGAAAATATTTTTCCAATTATGACAAAGAAGCCCACATAATTCTACCAAATTTCATATAATAATTTACAAGAAACTATGAGAAAAATTGGAGAATTTTCAATATATGAAATGTGTAGTAAGCAGATTATTTTCTTGATATTTACTTTCTCCAACAGAGAAATGGAGGAGTCAGAGCAATCAAAATATACAGCAGTAATTTCAACTCTTTTTTTTTTTTTCTTTAACCTTTTTTACAGTAAGCCAGCACGCGCCTGGAATTGCCAACAAAAGAACAAAAATTTATTCACGTGCACGCGCGTGGTAAAAGAATTTGCAGTCGAGTTCCCATCTCCCAACTCAGCTCCACCGACCGAGTCAACTCGAACCGAACCCCGTGAACTCGTCAAAAATCCGGATATAATGATAGATAACTATGTAGAGAGAAGTATAAGATAAATAGTGAAACCAGGAGATTAATGCGCCCTAAAAATCGCCGATTTTTCTGTTAATCCGAAATCTTGAATTTTCCTTGTCCGCTTCTTGAAGATTCCTCATGCTTCGAATCGCCAAAACATCGCCTCTCTCAATCTCCAATACTCCTTCAATTTTTGTTGTATCTGAAAAACAAAAAACAAAAACCCAAAAAACAAAAGAAAATCATTCAGCCAAAATAAAATAAAAACAAAAATATAAAACAGAAACATAAATAAAGTCGAAAAAGAAAGTGCATTGTACCTATAGGCTTGGAGGAAGCCTTGAACCCACCGAACTGAGCTAAATCTGTATCCCAAAAAAAAAATAAATAAAATATGAGAAATCTTTTTGCTAAATCTGTATCCCAAAAAATAAATAAATAAAATATGAGAAATTTTTTTGCTAAATCTGTATCCCAAAAAATAAATAAATAAAATATGAGAAATCTTTTTTTTTTTCTGGGTAAAAAAAAGATTAAAATTTAAGTGAAAAAGAAAAAGAAGAAAAAGGTGGGATTTTGGGTACCATTTTGAGAAGGGTCATGGGAGTTGAGGTAGAGAATAAAGATGCAAAGGAGAGTGAGGATAGGGATGAGATGAATGAACTTTTCATGGTGTCCAGACGACGTCGTCTTGTGGGGTTTCTTGTTTTTCAGCTTCTCATCCTCATCATCATTCTGCAGTAGTGGTAGTGCTGAGGATGATGAAGGAGAGGAGGAAGTTTCCTTGATGATGACTCCATTGACATGGAGCTTTGCTGCTGGTGACCCCAGTGACTGCCTATGCATGCTGGTGGGAGGTGAGAGAGAAACCAGTGTGTGTTGTGTGTGTAACAAATGGAGGATGAGTTGTCAAATTGTAAGGGTTTTAAGAGAAGTTTGGGGGTGAGTGAGAGCTGTTGTGATGAAGTATACTTTTGTTTAATTTAATAATACAACAATAGTGTAGTGGAAGGAATTACAACAAGGCTCAAAAGTGTAGTAAAAGAAGATGGGTGTTCTCTCAAAAAAAAAAAAAAAAGAAGATGGGTGTTTTAATGGATGAGGCTCGTCCTATTCTAGCTATTTGTTTAGGGAAAAAGAAAATGAAAAAATTTAAACTCTACCTTTTTTCACTAGTAAGATTTCAATTTTTTAAGACATCCAAAAATAAAATAAAATAATGTAAAACCATTTATTTTGTAGTTTTTTTTAGAAATTCTTTTAAACAAAACTTTTTACGGCTTTTTTTTTTTTTAAAAATCCTATGATCTTGGGAAAAGAGAATAATCAAATTAAGGGATTTCCTGTTGTTCTTGTGACGCATCTGCTTGCTATCATGTTCCTGTTGCTCTTGTCTTATCAAGTTGCAATAATATAATATTTGTAATCGAACTCCCGACTTTTGAAAAGGAGTTATAGAGTTCTAACTACTCGATCTATTATTCGTTCCTTGATAATATCTACTACTATTTTTTGTTTTGATATGCACTCTTATTCTAAAGCGTTATAGTAATTATTTTTTTAGATTTGTTTAGAAATTGCAATTCAGATGGAAAAATTGAGTGTAATTTTTAGAAAATTAGGTGACAATTTCATGTGTTATGTGTTTAAACATCCAAAGAGGACCCTTTTTATTTTTGTTCTTTTTTTATAATTGTTCTTTTTGTTTTTGGGAGAAAATTTTAATGACGTCTAGCACATGGAACTTATTTGTTTGGGTTGTTGAAGTAGGGTCTAGTAAATAATAGAGGAAGGTATTTGCTTTTGTAGCCAAGGACATTGATTGGGATTGGGAATGGATCTTTTTGTAGCTTATGCTGGAAGGTGAAGCTAATGGGATTGTGCCCTCTGGCTTTCTCGACAAAAAGATAAAAAGAGAGTTGACATGACTAATTGACTATAATTCTTTGTTTCCTGTGCTCAAAGGGGTAAAAAAAATGTCAAAATGATGGGCATCCAAGAACGTAAACAATTTACAATTTGTTTTGGTTATTTATTTTTTTTAAATGTATTTTTCAAATATTTTTTAATTACTTTTTTATCGTACAAACATACATATTCAAAAAACTATTACAGTAATACAACTTTGGTAAATAATTCACTTTCTGAAAACAAATTAAATTAGTTAATTACTCACTTACTGAGAAAGAAATTGTCAAACACATTTTAACAACCCTCCCTCTTTTTTTTTTTTTTTAACAAATTGTGAAAAGTTCTTTCAAGTTATTGTGGAATATCTTTTTTCCTTTCTTTTGGAGGGGTAAGAATAAATTCAACAAAAACCTATTCAAAATAGGTGGAAACCCTTCAAGGAAAATATATGATGGTAATTATTTCTTCATAACTTCCTTATAAATGTTAGTTATGATTTCAAATTCTTACATATATTCTTAATAAGCTTTCTCATCACTTCTACAAAAAAAAAAAAAAAAAAAAAGAGAGAGAGAGAAAAGAAAAACGTCTTTGTTTGTTCCAATAATTTCTCGCCTTATTTTCATTGTCATCATATCTTGCTTCTTGTTCCTAATCTCTCTTTTACTGTTAAATTGAACCTACTACTTAATTCTAACCATCGAAGAATTTGTCTCTGTCAAAGTGAAATAGTATTGGAATTTATGATAGAATTTTCCTCTAGTGAAATCTACAATTTTTTGGACGGTCCGGAACACATGCTCTATATCATGCACTACAAAACGAACTACAAATTCAAGAAGCATAATGATTAGGAAATGTACAATTTAATTTTGGATATCAATTATGACATGTTTTCCATAGCTCCTCTTCTAGTCTTACTAAAGATAACTTGTGAAGTTAGGTAAAATGGAAGTTTCACATGTGGTTAAACTTTTTTCTACATGCACATTTAACTATCATTATGTAGAAATTTTGTCAAGTTTGGTTCACATGCATACTTTTCTTCAGCAAATGCCATTGCTTTCGTGATAGGTATTTGCTTAATTCATTTAGTCATCACCTACTCTGATATCTCAATGGATATTTGCTCATTTCAATTCAAACTTTGGAAAGAGATTATTGTCCTAGTCAATTGCTTATTTCGACGTTAAAATCAAATCCCATTTTATGAAGATTATTAACCTGATGTCATGATCAATGCCAAAGTTTCAAACTTGATTGAGCTATTAAACATATACATTCACGTTTTTCGGTTAAAAACTTAAGAATCACAATTGTACGAGGTGCCTAGTTGATGTCTCAACCAGAAGGTCCGAGGGATCCTTTATGCTATTTTTCCTAATACTAATGAGTGTCATTCTCAGAAGAAATATCTACTGAGAGGGAAACTCCTTATTTTAAAATTAAATCACATGAAAAAATGTAATATGTATGTTATTTTGAAAGTGACATTCAATTGGTATTAGAAATAGTAGTATAGAGGATCCAAGCAGGCTTGAGCGACATCATTTGGGTAATACCAAAATGATGTTCCAACAAGAAGCTGGATTTGGCGACATCATTGGGACACAATTGCTAGAGGACCATGAGGGAAGTCGCAAGTTGGACTAGGTTCTTAGTGGGTCCTTTTTATTTGAGCCCAACCCAATTCTATTATCCCATTAACAATGAAGCAGTTTCATTAGCCCAAATCCATTTCTATTATCCATCAACAATGATGCAGACTCAATAAATCTGAAGCCAATAAGATGAACAAAGGCATGTCATTGTTCTTTTTTGATAAACTTATATTATTACATGAGAAAAGGGAATTTGATATTAATAAGATTCAAACTCCTGACCTCTGGGGTGGAGTTATAGAACTCTAATCGCTCGACCCTCTATTCATTCCCTATGTCATTGTTCTAAACCTACTAATTTTTGTTTCATAGAGTTTTAATATCATAATTCTAGTTGTCCTTGTACCAATTTGTTGATCTTTTTATTCCTAAGTTTCATTTTTCTTCTGTAACGCAATTGTAGGGATATTTGACCCCCCAAAGGAGAAAAAAAAAATCTATTGAGTTGAAGTGTCCTATAAAGTTCTAAATCTGATTTAATATATTAAAAACAATGTACAATAATGTGCCATGCGACTCACTTTAATTGTAATATACAAATTAACCACTCAGACACTTCTGAGACTTGAATTTGAAACCTTTTCTCTCAAGGCTTCCAAACTGGACTAAAGCATCACTCCCACATAATAAGCTTCATCACTTCATCTAGTTATGGTTAAAAATTAATGCATCAAAAGCATTCAATCCTTCACCCCCACCAGACTTCCCACAAACAACCCCCTCCCAAAAAAAAAGAAAAAAAAGAATTCGTATATGATATGGTACGAATGATGAAAAAACTTGTCCAATCCAAGTGGAATCAACAAATGACTTACCAAATTTGTCCAAAGGATATTCTTAGCTTTCGACTTCGTACATCGATGTGTTTGGACCCAGGGCAAAGCTTATACACAATTGAATATTTTTTTTATTAAACCTATATTATTACATTGGGAGAGGTGAATTGTGTTGATGGGATTCGAATCTCGATCCTCTGGAGTGGAAACTCTAACTGCTCGACCTCTATTCTATTTGTTCCCAACTAAGTATTTGTTTGAATTAATGAGTAAGTCTGCAATATCCAAGAATGAAGGACAACAAGGTAAATATGAGATCACTAGCATGACTCATAACACTTTATCCTGCTTTTTTTTTTTTTGGTTACAAAGGGAGAGCTGACAGCTCTAATGCCTAACAAACCTTGGGGTAGTTACCCCCATTACATCACAAGACAAAAGGTGTTTAATATCATCAGGGGGAATCAGCATATCTCTTGGGGGAGCCTGTGTCCTGACACTAAGCTCGGCTAGCCAATCTGCACTCTTGTTAGCTTTCCTCCAAATATGCTCCAGCCTGCATTCCCAATTCCTACTCAGCATATCTCGAATCTGGTTGATACAGTTGAGGTGTGGGGAGTCCTCTCCCGCTGAACTAAAAACCTTAATGCTTACTAGTGAGTTTGACTCAACCATAATCTTACGAAATCCTTCCCTCCAAGCTAGTTGTAGGCCTGTTAGAATTCCCCAGAGTTTAGCTGCTGTGTTAGTGGTAACTCCCAAAAAATATGAGAGTCCGGATACCCAGGCTCCTCTTGCATCTCTTATTAGTCCCCCTGTTCTAGCTAATCCTAGATCTCCACTCGAAGCTCCATCCACATTCACCTTCACCCACCCCACTAGGGGTTTAACCCAAGTAATAAAGTGTTCCTGTATGGTGTCCTTTGCTCCAGACCGAAGGATACTTTGCTTTGCTTGTTCAGCCTGGGCAATGATGAACTCTAAGGAAGCTCTGATCAAATGTTCATCATTCTAACACACACATGCATTCCTCGTCTTCCAAGTATAATACACTACGAATTGGAAAGTCGTCTACCAATTAGTCTTACTTCCCATTCCCAAATCTTCACGTATCGACCAGTCCAACCAATCAGGCATCTCTTTGCTTACAAATTCCTCCCACCTATTCCCATAAACAATTCTCTTCCAAACTTTTTGAATCCAGCTGCAATCTCTCAATGTGCGTAGAGTCGTTTTCGGACCACTATTACAGATGGGGCAGGAATCATTCGAGGCAAGATATCTCCTTTTCTTCTCAGCTAAGGTTAGTAACCTCCCCTGTCTTATGGTCCAAAGTAGAGTCTGCCACCTCTGAGGGCCTTTGAGTTTCTAGATTTTCTACCAAGCTTTACTCACAGGCTGAAGATCAGCTTCTTCCCAAGCTAAAGAATAAGCTGAGGACGTGGAAAACTTACCATTAGCCTAAGGTTTCCAGCTGATTTTCTCTGAATTGTCAATGCCCTCTACCACATGGATTGCACCCAACTGTAGCAGTACATGGGTAGGAAGGTAAAGCCGCAGTTTATCCAAGTCCCATCCATGACTATCTCTCCAGTATTCTTTAACTTTCTTCTCTACCTCCTCCAACGGAAGTAGTTGTAATGATTCTTTTTGTAATGGGTGATCCAGCAGCCATTTATCTCTCCAGAAGGATGTTGTTGCTCCATTTCCAATTCTCCATCTCACACCTCTATCAAGTAATTGGTTCCCCAGTTTAAGACTTATCCAGATAACGGAGGCATTAGCTTTTGACTCGGACATAGACCTTTGTCTTCTACAATATTTTTGCTTCAAAAGTTGAACCCATAGGACATCTTCATTCCTCTAGAATCTCCAACAGAGCTTAGCTAGCATGGTAGCATTAGCTTTCCTCACTTTCCTAATACCCAGGCCCCCTCTCTCTCTCTCTCTCGGCTGAGTAACTATGTTCCAACTAAGCATATGCATCCTCCTCCGATCAGACGAATTACCCCACAAGAATTCCGCGCACATTTCTCAATCTCCTCCACAACTGCGCTTGGGAGGCACTTTATCTCATTTTGTCTTAGAGTCACCCTCAAAAAAAAAAAAAAAAAAAAAAAAAAAAAGGAATTAGCTTTTGGAAAAATAAAAAATGAAGAATTGAAAACAATGGAACTCCATGTCTGAAATATTCCCCTAAATCAGATAAAACTTAATATTTGCCAAGAAATTAATTTTGAGCTGAATTTCGTCATTGCTGTGATAATCAAAGTTATCAAGAACTCCAAATCCGCTGAGGTAGTAGTAATCAATTTGATTCCAAACATTAGACAGTCCAGATGGCGTCCACGAAATTGTCAAAGTCCAACACACACGCACACATACAATTGTCAATTTCAATTGCAAATTTAGAGCCTTAAGTGAATGAAAATAAAAATAAAATAAAATAACCTAGATTTCATCCCGTGATATTCTTGCGATTAATTTAATAGGTATTTTCTTTTATGGTTCATATTTCGGATCGAATGAATTAAGTTATAGACATGAAAGTGTAAGAACTCGCAGCATTCCTCTCTTTCTTTGTTTGATTTGACGGGAAAGCTGGTTGAATTCTTAAAAATCATATATATATATATATATATATATATATATATATATATTTGTTCTAGATGACCAAATAGATATATTTTTTATTGTTTCACTAAACCATGTTTCTTTTTCTGATAAAAGTTTTGAATCATGAATTCAATACTTATAATATTCACCCAATTTTTACACCTCTCTCCAAAAATACTTTACAAAAAAATTTTGTGCTAATTTACAATTAATTATAAAAAATGAAACAAATATTCCAGCCTCCAAAAAGCAAAGACTAATTGGGGAAGTTCCCCCTCCCCTAGTATAGAAAATTCTGGCGGCTCCCAAAAACCACCCTTCGGTGACTTGGAACAAACGAAAAACCCAAAACCCCAACATTTCCGCTACCCCCCATCTCTCTCGCACGCCCCCAACAAAAACACAACACTTCTCTTCCCCCACCTCCACTGTGTGTTTCTGAGCGTAAATGTTTGTGAGTTATAAAATATGAAGAGGGAAGTTCTACAACTGGTGCGTGCATGAGGAATCAAAATCAGAACCCCAATCCGAAACCGAATCAGAATCAAGAACGGAAGAATGGTGCTATGGGAGATGACATTGGCGACTGCCTATTTTCTGGGTCTGAAGAGAACTTACCGATTGGCTTTGAAGATTCAACGCAAGCTTATTAGCCCCAAGTATCCCAGGGTCCGCCAATTTGCTCACAGGCAATGCATTTCTTTTCGCCTTTCTCATCTGAATATGCCCTTTTTTTTCTGTTTTCTTTATGATGATTTTGTTTTATAATCATTTTTAGGTGATTTTATGATTCATTATCGTGCTATTTAGTGGCCTTCTATTTGTTTTTGGCTACTCTGAAATCAATCAGAAAAGTCGAGGGTTAGTCTTATTTTTTGCTCTGTTTATTTGATTATATGTTTAATGATGTTTATGGGCTTTTAGGTTAATATCTTAGGAAAATCTAATTCTGTAATCATTTAATTAATTGAATTTTATTAGTATTGTTTTTCTTTGTTAAGTTTACTGTCACATTTTTCATTATCCTAAAAATCGGGTTCAGAATCGAAAATTGTATTAGCAGCCTTTGTTTTGGTTACTTGTATTGCTCCATTAGGTATTTGATGGGAATTTTGTATTATTGACAGCATTTCCAAACAAAGAAAGGATATGTCAGTTGATATTTCTTTGTTAGATTGAGTATTGGGATTGTATTGATTCGAGAAATTAGGTCTATGTGGTTGTATAGGTCGCTATGCAAAAGATGTAATTGCTGCTCTATTTGGTAATAACGGACAATGAACATTAAGCTTTTTGGTTGTTTTTTTGTGTTTATGTCTGTTCTTTCATAAAGACAGGAGAAAGATGATATTTGTTTTGTGGTGATTGATGGCACAAGGATGCTGGATATTCTGATTCAGTATGAAATTAAATGATTAAAACTGCATGACGTGTGTGTGAAAGGTAGCGCGTGACGAATGACAGAGGGCCCACACTTTGCTTTAACATCGAATATAGTATCGGTAAATGCCATGTGAAATTTGGGTGGTTTATTAAAAATGCAAAACTTGCTAGCATTTTCTATTTTGGATAATTTATGCATCTGGCATTGAAATGCTGTTTAGAGAAATTGAGGTAAAAATTTTTATTATAATCTTACATTGTTACATGTAACATTTTCCAGTTATGTGATTAGGAAAGAAGATATTGCCTGCTAATCAGGTCTTGTCAGTTATTAATGTTTGTTGCTGCTAAATTTTCCCGGAGGACCACTGCTGCTGGTTTTGTTCCTCAGACACAAGATTTTCTGAAAGTACACTGGGTTTGTTAGTTATTGATGTTTCTTAGTTTGGGTACAAATAAGTGCACAACAAATAAATTAGGGAATTCTTTCCTATGAATCTTTTTATAGGCTTTAGCTTGAGAGCATGACTCGACATGATAACCTTTAGAGTCTCAGGTTCCCTTTAACTGTTTATTTTTTCTTCTCTCACAAATTCAGTGTAATTGGAGTGCTGCTTCTGTCTCATTTAAAAAATAAAATTGATTCACTTCTAACATATGTAATCTTTGGAATTACCCAAGTTATGAAGAATAGAGTTCTTACTCCGCAAACAGTGCATGATTTTAAGAAGCTCAATCCCTAGCATAGCATGGTTCATTTTGTTGGTAAATTATACAAAGTGCAGTAGTCCATGCAAGGTGATATTTATGCTCGGATGAGGATGTGAAAACTCAAATGAAATATGGTGTCTGACTAGCTTAAGTGAAATTCCATCTCAGTTTTAACTGTTTAGTTATTGTACTGAACTTTATGTGCATCATATATTCAGTCATCTTCAAGTGCTCTTAATGAAACCCCTATGTTTTGAAGCATTTCGTGTGTATCAAGTATGAGATGTTTGGTCTCTTCTTTAGCTACTTCAATGGGGTTTGGAGTCTTTCCACTCTCCCTATCTTGTTTTGACTTCTCCCCACATTCTTTTATTTGTGCTGCAAACTTTGTTTCTCATTTCGATTATCATCTCTTAATCTTTTCTTTATTTTCTCTATTTTTACTAATCTTCTTCTTCCTATAGATAAAACATTTTGAGATTTTTAATGTCATTGTATTGAGCTTGCAAATAATATCTTTAGAGGCATATTACTCCTTCCGTTCCGACTTTTGTTGTTTCTTTTGGGAATTTGGACTTCTTGTGTACAGTATCTAGTTGTATGAAACAGGATTGGTATATTTGATGCTATATTTGGCCTCGAGTATATCTACTATGTTTTGATTTGTATGGGCATTCACGGCTTTAAAGACATAGGGACCCATAGGTTTGATTTATCTCCCAAAATGTTGCTGTTGATTTGAAGGAGCTTGAGAAGCACATCCAAGACTCTACTAGCCGTGACATACACGGACATCTTGTGTTTATTGATCCATACGAGTCAAAGGTTAATGGACCCACTCTTTAGTTTAAAAGAAGAGCAAAACCAAAATGGTAAAAGTAGAAATATTCTTGGCCATTTTGTTTGCGACTGTAACTTTAGGAGCCCAAAATAGAAACCATGGCAGTATCAATGGGATGGTGGGAGTATTTTGGATGCTTTTCTGCTAATATATAAATGAAAGACCCTTTAGATGTACCTCTATGATTATTGTTTCTACCTCATTTCTCTTGCATACACACACACATGTTGGAATTTTTCTTCTGACATACTTTTAGCTAGGTGTAATCAGGGTATAGTTATAGCTGTTCAAAGTACTTTCTGCCACATTTGCAGTATTATATGTATGCTTTGTTCTCTGGTGATGTATACATTGGCAGTTATAGGATCATGTGTTATGACTTCTATGTGCCAATTTTAGAAAACCACTGCATTTTTTTTTTGTATTATTCACAAACACTGCCTGTATTTTGGTGGTTATCTACAGCATAGTAAACGAGATTCATTGTACTGCAATTTATGGATGTTTTTAATTAATGTGACAATTAGCAGGCGGAGTTTAATTCATAAGATGTAAGCAATTATTTGTGCAATAGAATTACACAATTTCCTGGTAGAAGCTTGCATATCTGTCCCAGCTGTTGGAGCTGAATATGCTCAATGAAATTGATGGAAGAATCTATGATTCCTTTTTGTTGACTGTAGATTTTTCCCTTTAATGTGTTAACATGGGTGTGGTAGAGATGTGGGCTTAAGTTTTCTAAACCTTGTAAGCTGCTTCTTGATGCAGAACACTATCAACTACTTTTTCAATCTTATAGAAAGTCTGCTAGTTTTGGTTGGTAGGCTATCCTGTTAGCTTCCTGTTACATGACTTCTCAGGGAATTGGATGAGTTTTTAAGCGTGTCTGACATTGGAAATATCAATTATGTTTTAGCTCTTTGATGATCCTATGTAGCATACTGGCAAGGGGTTGAATTAACGACTGGAGCTCATTGTCGATCATGATCTGGTTTCCTCATGATACATATTGGTTTGTCTATTTTTTTCTTTGTGAGACAGAAAAGGCAGTGTGTACAGCACAGATTGTATCTGCATTCCCATGCCTAACCTCGTCTGACCTATGTTGGATTCCTTATGTCTGCAAATTTTTTAAAGAAAGGATGAGAACACACAATCTTGTTAATCCATCTTGTCAAGCCAGTATCTGTATTTCTTATTATTTCTTTTCATTACAGGCGAACACGCAATGTGTTTGATGTTGCAATCAAGGTTCATCGCAGTATACAGGAAAGGGATCTCGAAGTCGGGAGGAGCATTGGCAACAGGATTCTAAGATGGCTTGACAGGATGAAGCCCTCTGCTCAGATCCGACCAAAGCCTTTGCAAAATGGTAATGCAAGCACAGGTGTAAAAAAGCAGTTAACCAACTCAACTCACCAGGAAACTCCAACCAGCTTCCAAAGAAATATTTTAAGAAATGGTGATCGGCAATCTGACAGGCATTTTTTTGCCTCAGCAAGGAATGTCTGGCCTAAATCCTTCCCGAGTGTTACTATGATGATGCGACCAACAAAGCCAGCTGGAGTTAATACTCAGTACCGGCATTTGAGCATATATGGTCCCCAGGCTTTGCAGGTGAACCATGGAGGATTTGGTTCTGGTGGAGTGGTTCGTAAGGACATAATGCTGTGGATGTTGCAAAACTAGTCAGTCCAGCAAGAGTTATGTTTCTTGTATCTGTTATGTCTGATATTTTTGTGTCCATCAATTGCTATAAAGTGCAATTTAAGAAGGCTAACTTGATGGCAGAAACGATTGGTTGGAAACTCCTTTTTGGTTACATTTTGCTTGGTTGGTGATTAATAACCATTTTTGAATTCTTTCCGTTGGGTTCTGTACGTACATTTTTATCCCTTTCCAAATCTGAAGTCATGAAATTTTGCATAATGGATTATAGGCTTATAGTTCTTTCTTTTTCTTTTTAATGAGATTCTTAAGGAACGAATAGTGAGTCGATTAATTGGAGTTCTAAGATTCCTCCCCAGAGGTTGAGGATTCGATTCCTATCACTGTCAAATTTGCAAATATTATTGTAATTTGACAGGATAGCAAGTACGCGCACCACAGGAGCAACAGGAGGTTCTCAGTTTGATTATTCCCTTCCCCAAGAACCCTCACTGTAATAGAATAACATTTTTCAAAAAATGAGATATATATATATATATATATATATATATATGTATGATCAACATATACTATTTCATTAGAGAAGGGGAAATGATTGGTGAGATTTGAATCCCTGACCTCTGGGATGGAGTTATAGAGCTCTAACCGCTCGATCATCTGTGTATGTGTGTTTGTGTGTATATCTTCTCATATTTTTTCTCCTTAATAAATAATATTAATAAATAATATGTTTGTGTGTAAAAATCTTTTCCATTTTACCCTTGACATGCAGGGCAAGAAAAAATATATGTACCCCAACTTGCCATTTGCAACTATTTACAAGTCGTAGCATTTAATTTTACTAAATTAAGGGATTCAAATAAGTACAAGTAGGACTAGAACTGGAACCGAAAATTGCTTCCAGATTGTTTACGTTTATCCTGTTGTTCCCATTAGCTAAATCCTAAACACATATTAGACCGTCAAGTTGAAAAATGACAATGCAAAATGGCAGTTTAAGATTAGAACTTCGTATTTCATGTTAATTTTTAATTAAAAATAATTTTTTTAATGACTCGTTAAGAAACACAATATACTGTATAAATGCACGCTTACTATTATTATTTTCCCTCACAATTAGACACCTTTTTAATTTAATTTTACTTCTCTCAAAGTATTAACATCTCGTCCCCAATTAATGAGTGCTCGGTGCACTATAAATTCTTTAAAAGTGCCCTCTACGATTAAGGAAAATGGAAGTAACGTCACCCTTCTTTGAAGTTTTTTCTGTGCAACGAGTGCCTTTCCTCCTATTTATGAATTTACGCTGGCATCCTAAATGTGAGTGACTTCAGGCATAGTGGCGAAGAGCAGTTCTTCATCAATTCCCTCAACCTTCTACCTCTGATACCATGTAGGCTTAGTTACAGCAGCAACATGAATTCTGAATGGAATTCGCACAATAGAAGCCTTACTAGTTTTGATTAGGCCCCGCACTTTATTTTAGAATTGTTCAAAAAGTAGGAAAAATTTTTAAATAGATCCGGTCCACAGTTTTACCTGTGGATCTTGTGATATAAAATAAAATCACATAAGTATCCTTACTTCATTTTTTTATATTAGCATATATCATTATACTTATATGGTATTCTTTTATATCAAAAGTTCGACAAGTGATGTCGTAAACCCAATCTACTTAAGAATCTTCCAAAAAAACAGCACGTGGCAACTAAGTTCTTAGAGTACCATAACACGGAAGAAAAAAATAATTGAATCAGAAGAAACCAAATGAGGAATTTAGAACAGCATGATTTTCAAAAACACGCACTTTTATTTAATAAGAGATTTCAGTTGAGAGGAAACTTGCTCTGGGTTCTCCAAGTCTTGATAATAGTGCCTTGTGAGGTAAGACATGACATTACCGAGTTTTATGAGGTAAAGCATGACATCAAACAAAAGACAACAAATACAAGTAAACATTGCTATTTTTTTTTATCTTTTGAAAAAAATAATACTTTCATTAAGATAAATCAGCAATTGCTACGGTTAGTACAGTGATGAAGATAATACTTTCAACGAATGTCTTCTATGATGTTCCCAATTCGTGAGAGATCCCTATGACTGTTGTTAATTTTGTTAACTACTCTCAAAGCGTCACTTTCCAATACAAAATGTGACAAGTCATACTCCTTAGCAAATTGGAGACCTTTTAAAATAGCTAGAGATTCTGCATGTTCAACACTACAGCGATGAGAAACATTTTCAACCAAAACAGCCTGAATATCGCTAGTCTGATCTCTGACTACTATTCCCACTCTTGCTCCTCCATTGATGAAAGAGGCATCTACATTTAGCTTCATGAGTCCTTCGGTAGGAAGCTTCCATTTGGCTATCCAAGTTTGGATGACTTTGATAGTCACAGAAGCCACCCTTTTGACATGAAATGACTTGATATTCGTGGAGCAGATTGCCTCCATATTCACAGATCTTTTTGCCCCTCTGGATTTACCTTCAAAAATTCTTTCATTCCTAGACTTCCACAGTAGCCATAGGATTATGACTATTCTTTCTGCATTATATTTACTTGCTGCTCTCCAAAATTGCCGCTAACTATTCTTTAAGACTGCTGAACCTATTCCAGTTAGGGATTGCCAAATTGCTGAGCTCATTCCAAACTTCCTTTGCCTCTGTGCATTCAAAGAAAACATGTTTATCTGTTTCAATAGGATAATAACACTGAGTGCAAGATCTTTGCATTGACTTCCATTTGCTACCAAGGTTTTGATTTGTAGCAAGAATTGCTTTTACAAGCCTTCCAAAGGAAAATCTTGACTCTTGGAGGCACTTTCAAATTCCATAACTGATTCCAAAATAACTGCTTATTTTGCTTTCCAGAAAACGAGCCCTCTTGACTATTTAAAAGCTGTAAACCTAGACGATAAGCTGATTTTACAGAAAAAATATCATCATTTGTGAAGTGCCAAATAAGCTTATCTGAAAAATTCCTCGAAGAAATGGGGATTTTGCAAATGCGATCTACTTCTTGGATTGGAAACAAAGAATTTAGGTCTTGGACCTTCTGCTGGCCTGCTTCAAA
The DNA here is from genome assembly GCA_024721245.1 of Mitragyna speciosa. Taxonomy (NCBI): domain Eukaryota; kingdom Viridiplantae; phylum Streptophyta; class Magnoliopsida; order Gentianales; family Rubiaceae; genus Mitragyna; species Mitragyna speciosa. Next base: position 7,039,117 of record CM045559.1, read on the forward strand.
GTCAATTAGTCTGTCAACTGTAGCATTGGGGCACATGAGTTTTGTATGTTGAGAGACTGTAAAAGAGTAAGGACGAGGAAGCCATGGCTCAGACCATATGTTTATATTTCTGCCATTTCCAATTCTCCACCAAAGGCCCTTCAAAAGTAAGTCTTTACCTGCCAAAATACTTCTCCAAATAAAAGAAGGTTTGTTACCCAATTTCGCTTCTCGAAAATCCTTAAAAGGAAAATATTTGGCTTTGAGAATCCTGCTAAGTAATGAATGGGGCTCCTTTACAAGTCGCCATCCCTGTTTAGCTAACATTGTTTAGTTAAACACTTCAAAATCTCGAAACCCCATGCCTCCTGATGCTTTCCTCTTACAAAGATTACTCCATTTAAGCCAGCACATGCTCCTCCTCTTTTGCCAATTTCCCCACCAGAAAACCCTGATCTTGGCCTGAAACTCTTTCAAAAGTGCTTGAGGAAGCTTAAAGCATGACATGATATATGAAGGAATGGCTTGCAAAACTACTTCAGTCATAACTTCTTTACCTGCTTGTGACAATGATTTTGCAGTCCAATTGCTTAACTTATGCCAAAATTTGCTTCGAACATATAAGAAAATCTCTTTCTTAGATCTCACAACCATATAGGGCATGCCCGAGTACAGTCCTTTTCCATCATCTTCTTTTACTCCAAGTGTTTCTGCTAGGGCATCTCTTTTTTCACTCCAAGTGTTTCTGCTAGCTCTTTTGACTCACTAGGAGAAACATTGGAACCACAAAAAACCTTAGATTTTTGGATATTTATCTTTTGGCCTGATGCCTTTTCATAATCATCCAAAATATACAGCATTTGTCTGATATTTTGATCCTCATATTTTGCAAATAACAGACAGTCATCAGCAAAAAGAAGATGACTCACTACTGGCCCTTGTCTCCCCATATTAATTCCTCTGTAGAGGCCATTCCTTTATGCTCTTCGAATCATAGCTGTTAGACCCTTAGCACACAAAATAAAAAGGTAAGGAGAAAGAGGATCCCCTTGCCTTAATCCTCTAGTAGGCTGAAAAAGTTAAGTATAATTCCCATTAATATTAATTGAGAAAGACACAGTTTTAACACACTTCATAATCAAGCTACAAAAAATTCAGGGAACCCATATCTTTCAAAATATATTCCAAAAAGCCTCCTCACTTGGCATTAGAAATGCCTGGCTATGCCTACAACACAAGGATTTGGCTTTGAGCAAAATATCTCCAAACTGACCACGACAGTAATTCTTCTTTAGAGAAGGAAATACACTTCTCCTCTGTAAGCACCATCGACCTTAGTAACTGATGTCTAGTCTGCAAAACACTATAGTGCAAAAGTTTTACAGCTAGATGTTAAAATTCCAATTTAAGAATTCCAGAACTCTGCCATCCACAGTAAGAGTACACTCAAGGTTAACAAATTTTGTTGCTGTGTTAGTTTTTTCACTTGGTTCACATGATTGATATCATAAGTAATTGCTCTAACAGGGATGGCAGAGATAGAGTTTCTGCAGCTGATTCAGTAATCGGACGAATTTGGCAACAAACTCATTGTTGGTAAACTCTGCTACCTCAACCTCAAGAGGTAGTGTGCATGTTCTTTCCAGAACAACCATCCACCTCACGCGTTTATTGTTGGCGAAGAAGACTTTTGTATTCAAGAATCAAGATTAATTTAATTCTCACAAGTCAATCTTTTGAATGCAAGCGTAGAATTGCAAAATTAAGAATATTCTAACATGGAAAATTACATTGGAAGGAGAAAGCAAATTGACATCTAATCAAAATGTTCAGACTTAGACGTACACAAAGAACAATTGCCAGACTAAAGACTTAAAAATCGGAAAATGACTCTTCAACCAATATTATAGATAATAACTACGCACTAGTATATAAAACTGATATGACTCGACAACTGACTTTGAATGAGTAAACTACCAAAATACTTATCTCAATATCTAATTCAATTAGTTTGGTTGATAGGCCAGCAGGAAGAAGTACAATCACCAAAAATCCCAGACAAGTTTCATTTATTCCCTAAATTCATGCCCCTCAAAGTGAACTTAAGATCAATCAAACATCAAACACACAAAAAACAAATAAGAGAGAGAGAGAGAGAACGGAGAAGAAATGTGGCATCGGTTTCCATGATCTTTTGATTTAATTGCGTTTAAACTGAAATAACCATAAACACTATACACACAGACAGACGGATCCAAGTTGAAAATTTGGAGCAAAAGAAAGAAACAAAACTAATAATTCTAGAACCAAAACCATACTCCTTTGATCTTCAAAATTATTTGATAAACCTGCAACCATACTCCAAATAAAACTCAACTAAAACACACACGATCAATCCTGCATTTTAACTCCAAGAATTATCAAAAGCAGCCGAAGAAATAGCCTGGGAGAATTCCTGGAAACTAATCCGTCCGTCACCATCAGTATCGGCTTCCTTGATCATCCCAGTGAGCTCGTCGGCAGTGAGGGCATGTCCAAGCTTCGCCATAGAATGAGCCAACTCTGCAGCAGTAATAAAGCCATTCCCATCTCTATCAAACATCATAAACAACTGCTTCAACTGCTCCTCCGTGTAAGGCGATTTCGAAGGGAGAAGTTCTGGCGCCACTAAAGCAACAAACTCTGAAAACTCAATTAAGCCATTGCTGTTTTTGTCTGCCTTGTGGATCAAAGCATCAAGCTGATCAGGGCTTGGTTTTAGGCCTAAGTGATCTTAACAGTGATCCAAGCTCCAACTGCGTTAGGCTTACCATCATTGTTTCTGTCGAATGATCGAAAGATTTCTCGAAGCTCTGCTAATTGCTCATCATCTAATGTCACTGGCTCTTTACTACTCATTCTCCGCAATAATATATTAACAACACCTCAATTTTCTGCAAAAACAAACCCTTCTTTTCTCTGTCCGATTATTGCATTTGCTGCTTTGACATCAATCTTCAAGAAAAGATGGAAAAATGGATCCTTGACTGATCACTAAGATTACCTCTCCTTCTGCTACTAATCCAAGAAACGATTGATCCGAATGGTGGCAGTGGCACCCTTCAATAAGGGTTTCTTGGATAGTATTAGTGATCCGCCACTTTTGATGGATCCTTCGACTTCCCAGTATAATCGTTGCGAACTAATCGGATCCCAATTGAACAGTACTTTGAACACACACACACACACTACGAGCAGTTTAACACGTATTAGCCTACAGATATCTTATATACTATGAAACAAAATGACATGGTGTATTAGCTTCCCAAAAAAATTGGAAAATTTTCTTGTAAGATTCTCCTATAATTCACTGAATTATAAAAGTAGTGCAATAATCATAATGTCTCTTGAATATGTTTTCTTTCTTTTATCCGTTTCCTTTTCTGTTTGACTAACATTTTAATGGAAAAAGGCAAAACGGGCGGCACAAATGGCGTGAATTTCGTGAAGACCAGCACATCCTTTTTGATGATCATGCCCGTCATGACTTTGTCAACCGTATTTTTTTTAAAGGGCTGGAAATTTATTGCCTGCCATAGATGTTTTTGCACCTAAATGCAATTGACTCAATCCATCAAATAATGTCCTCCCACCTTCCTACTACATGAGGTGAGATGTGGACAAGTTGGTTGAGTGTTGGATTGTTTTCACTGGAGATTTTTTTTTAGAGGGAAAGCGTATGCTATTACAAGAGGATTTTTAAAGAAGGAGTAGTGGTGAAATTCGAACCCTGACTACTCGGAGTTATAGTCGTTCGGCCCACTATTCATTGCTACTATAGAAGGTTGAAATGGGTTTGGGGCCTCACAATTTGACTTTTGGACATTTCTTACAAGTTAGAGGCAATATAAGTTTTCAATATTTTGGTATAAATCTTCATCATTTTGGCGTAATCGATTTTTCTTCCAAAACTACCTTGTTTTTTGTGTTTTTTCACATCAAATTTGGTCCAAATGGCAAAATCTCAGCCATCCATTTTGTCACAATAAACCATGACCATCAAATTATGGCATATGAAAATTGCGAGGACTCATCCGATTGAAACAAAAAAGAGTTCAGTTTGTTGTGGGTGGGCTGCCAGAGACTTAGGCTTGTGATGCCATTCATCATCTCAATTGTCCTACTAGTTGTTGTTGACTTCACAATTTAATTTTGGTAGTCTGCAGCTCTAAAGAAGGGAAATCAGGTTAGGGTGTTGGACTTTTTTCACGCCTAGAAGAAGTATGAAATGGTGAACAAATTGTACCATAAAGTGCTAAACTATTACCAAGTCTTCTCTCTCTCTCTCTCTCTCTCTCTCTCTCTCTCTCTCTCTCTCTCTCTCTCTCTCTTCTTTTTTTTTTTTTTTTTGACATTAATAGCTTTAGACATTTAACTGAAGACACATAATTTTGAAACTCAAAAGGGTATGACCTATAGTTAAACTTCTAACTGGTATGGAACCCGAACCAAGTAACCCTAGCATGGTGCTGAATCTTAAAGTTTATTACATCAAAATTCAGGTTGTTAATTTTACCTTAGAAATGGTAAAACCATCCTCTTGTTCTTCACCTATGAGTGACAACATAAAACTAATGATTAGTATATGGATCACTAAATTTAATCGGTCTAACGTTGATTTTCTAGCAGGGCTAATGCTAAAAGGTTTAGTTACACTTTACTCCTTGAAGTTACCAGTCAGTAGCAGTTTACCTTGCTGAACCTAAAAAAATACACACTTGGCTTTATGTAAAAGATCTCATTTATAATTTTCAATATAAAATGCTAATCTGTAAAATATTTTGACAAAATTTCCCTATTTAATATGCAATGTTAAGTAGTGTTATTAAGCCCGTATTGGACGCTGACCTTTGGTCGGGAATCGGACAACAGAACAGGTGACTGATTCGGTTTTCAGTGATTTTATAACATTATGTTATGATTAATCTTTACTTTATCTTAAATATTACTTAGATATAATTTTCATTTAAATTTCATGTATTTTAACAAAAAAAATAAAACTAACTAGCTGAATCGGAAAATCAAGACCTTTTCCTTCATCGCAATTTGAAGTTTATTAAAATTTGTGTTAATTTGTGTTAATTTTTTTAACTAGATTGCAATAAAAGTTGTGGATGAAATATTAAATTTATTATTTGTTTTTAATTGGAATATAACTCCTTTATTGTAAAATCTAAAAGAATGAAAAAATACACAATGTTGTAGAAAACAAATAATAGTTGAGAAAGACTAACAACTTATATATTAGTATAATAAAAAAGTACAAATTATTACTTAAAAAATTACAAATGTATTTCATCTTACTTTTTCTATTTTCAATAATGGAGTTATATTCCAAATTTTAGTTAAATAAGCTTTAGTACTTAATCCACAATAACTTAATAGGTACTTAATCCACAATTATTAGGCATATACATTTATAAACTTAATAGTAATATTTAAAATGTCAAGCCGGTTGTTAGAACAAAAAATGTCCATGTTTCCAACGTAATCGGTTCGAGCTACAGGTTCGCTTTTCATTTGTTATTAAAGAAATATAATTCAAATAAAAACATATATTCTAAGTTCTATTACAATATAAAAAAATAATTATACGATAATATTAAATAACTTGAGTGAAAAAATGAATTAACAACTGTTGAACTGAATTGTTCTTCGGTTTCAGTTGAACTCTCGAACCAAATTTAATAACTTTGCTTGATACAGAAAAGAACAATTTTATATAAAATTTTTACAAATAAGTAACTTTTCATTTCAAAATACAAATGAATTTTTGACAGAGAAAAAGTGTGTATTTTTTTGAATTTAGTGGGTAAAATGCAACTGGGTTTCAAAACGGCCAAACCGAGCCAAAAAGCAGTTATAAATTCTTTAAATACGACACTGTTATTTGATTTCATTTTTATTTATTGAACTGAAAAACTATAACAACAGACTTAAAAACAAAATTTATGCAGTTCTTTTTCATTTAATACCACTTTAGCTTTGGTAGTACTTTCAAGTTCGAATGCGTTATTAATTTATTTTGGGGTTAATTACAGTTTGCCCCATTGAAAGTAGGGTTAACCTGCATTTTTGCCCCCTTGCATGCAAAAAATGTACACTTTGCTCCAATAATTTTGGTTTAAATTTTTTTTTATTAACTTAGTTCTGCAGAAATTGTTAAAAGTCTAAATTGCCCTTATAACTGCATGTTTATTGACAAATATTACCTATAGTCACTAAAACTTACTTTCTTTTTTCCTTCCGTAGATGTCTATCATGCTTGTACATATAATTTTAAAAAATAATTGTACATACTTTTTAATTTACCTTATAAAATACATTAAAAATTTTGTCATATTATAATTCAAAAGTAATATTTCAATTTCTCATAAAATTTTAAATTTTGCATAACAATAATGATATATTTTTTGGACTATATACAAAACAACAAAGGCTTATATCTAAACTTTTCCACATGTGTATATATATATATATATATATATATATATAACTAATAAAATGATAGAATTTTTATTAATTTAATATTTTTAATATATTATGCTACATCTATATCAATTTATCTCTTTTCTTTGTGCATGAAATATTACATTATGTTTAATATAATATGCTTATTAATATCAATTTTAACTGTTTTATTGGTGTACGATATATCATATTAATTAAAATTCTATGATCTAATTGGCTTTATACACACACACACACACACACACATATACATACATACATGCATACATATATATATATATATATATATATATGCATGTATAAAATTTTAGATATAAATCTTTATTGTTTTGTATATAATGTGAAAGATACATCATTACTTTTATACAAATTTTAAAATTTTGCCACAAATTGAAATATTATTCATGAGATATAATACAACAATAATTTTTATATATTTTATATAGTTAGTTAAAAAGTATGTACAAGTATTTTTCAATATTAATTTTTTAAAATTATACCTATAAATGCGTATTGTACAAGTATGATAGACATGCAAGGGATAAAATAGGAAAAGAAGTAAGTTTTGATAACTGTAAGTATATTTGTTACAAGGGCAATTTTGACTTTTAATAATTTATACAAAATGAAGTTAATAAAAAAAATTTTAACCCAAAGTTTTTGGTGGAAAGTGTATAGTTTTTGCATTCGGGGGCAAAATGTAGGTTGCCCCCACTTTCAAAGCGGTAAACTATAATTAACAGTTTATTTTGTTTATCATAATTAGGATATGCACATATACCTGTAACGTTTGAAATAATATATTATAATAAAATATTCAGCCATGAAATTCAAACAAAATTGAATAATTCACCTTACTAACTATAAATAGGAGTGCAATTGAGCTGAGCTTAAATATCATTATGCTGGAGTTGGACTCAACTCCAAACTACCTATACTCAAGTTCAAGCTCAAGCTTGTCGAGTATGCAAATTTAGAATTTGTGTTTGCTCAAATATTTTTTATTTTAATTTGTATTATTTTTAAATAATAATGAATATTAATTCTAGTAGATTAATATTGATTATTCGTAAATTTTAGAGGCAAATCTATAAATAATAAAAAATTTATAGGGTACACTACAATACAAAATATATAGAATGGAAAGTTATCCTCCAAACAGTATTACACTTAAGTCCCTAATCTATATCTAATTCACAAAAAAAGACCCTTAGTTTGAAACGGGCAGCATAGCTAGCAAAGTTGCCACACACTACCAACCACCACAACTGGAATCTCATCGAAGATAGAGTTTTATTAAAAAATAGCATCATCTGGCCTATTTTTTTTTTAGTAAATTACGAGTCTGAACTTAGATTCATATGAAAATTGCTAAAAGTTAATAGATCAGACCAAAAAAGCTGTAGTACTATCATCACTAAAAGTTAGCAGATCTGGCCAAATAAATTATAGTACTATCATCATTAATCTATATCAAATCATCACTAAAACTCAAGAGATTTTACACCAAAAGCATCCCCTCAGTGCATACATCATGGGAGAGTGAAAAATAGGACAAAGAAATGATGAATACCATCCAATCAGTAGAGCTTGAGGGTGCTCTTTCCTCTTTTAATCGGATGTGGTTCTTCCTTCTTTCAACCACACACAAAACCAATGAAATCCCCTCATTTCATATATCATAAGGGACAAAAAAGTAAGACCCAAAAATGACAAATAACAACACTCAAGTTTGTGATTTCCACCTTTAGGTAGAGGTGGCTATTCTCTCCCCCAACCGCACACAAATCCACTGGAGAAAGAGGGTAAGATAGTGGATTTGAAGTCATAAGAGAGGGGCGGAGAAAAGGTATGGCAAGCAAGAGAGTGGAATGGCAAAGAGACACTAGAAGGTCAACAAAGAAAAGAGATGACGAGAGAGCGAGAGAGAGGGTCAACAAAGAAAAGAGATGACGAGAGAGAGAGAGAGAGAGAGAGAGAGAGAGAGAGAGAGAGAGAGAGAGAGAGAGAGAGAGAGAGAGAGAGCAATTTGGATTTTGAATGAAAGAAGAGATAATTATGTTGTTTATGGTTCTCCAATTTCATATTAAGAAATTACTAAAATAGCCATATTATATTTAAATTTGTAAAAAGTAAAAGACATAGTCTATTCAAATACTATGGGCAAGAATATGCAAGAAAAGCAATTTAAATTATTAATTAATCGTCAGAGATGGCTTAGAAACAATAGTTGATTATTTAATGGATCTATAAGGCACGTTATATTATTGAATAACAAGCCTTCCATTTTTTGTTTCTGTTTCTATTTATATAGAATTTGTGTGCTTGGGATTCCTTAATGATTAAAAAATTAATTCAAAAAAGTTTTACAAAAGGAAATGTCATTATATATAAGCTTGACGAGCACTCAAGTAGAATACCAAGTGCTCGAAATCGGCTCGAGACGGGTTCGAACTTGGTCATATTCGAATTCGAGTTGAACAATTGACTAAACTCCTCGACTCGTTTACACCCTACAAGAAGTTAACTTATACAATTTTGATGTTTCATATTAATTACTATTATTCATAATTTTGAACCTATTGATAGTAATATACCACATCCTTTTTTACATGTTGTAATTATATTGGCTAATCCTTTTTGTAGTTTAAATCCTTTCTTTAATTTAGGGCTAGATGTGAGCGGAAATAGGATAGGGTAGGTTGATAGGTTAGAAATTGAGACCTAGCCTTTCCTCTACGTGTCCCAAAATTTATGCATTTATCCTACCACACGCAAAGCTTACTGTATCTTTTTTTTTTTCTTTTTTGTTGAAGAAAAAAATAAAGTTTAAGTGGAGAGTAGATTCACCCATTTCAAGGTCAGGCAAGCCACCCAATTTACAATGGTTCCTATGAATCCCGCCAACAAAACTTACTTTTATCCTTACTCTACCTTATTTGTACAAGTGGAGTAAAAGATAGCCTATAGAGTCTATTATATTTTACTAGAAATTAAGACACACTCACTGTGTATACAAATGACAAAAAATAAGATTATTTGTAAAAATTAATTTTTATAGAAATCTATATTACTTTTTAGGAATAATATATAAACATTTAATGAAATAAAAACAAGCTAATAATTAGTTATTTTTAGTTGTTTATAATTAGACTACTTTTTATGATAAACAGATTGGTTTCCGAATGAACATTTTAAGGACAGCTTAGGACTTCCAACCAACCATTTTCGACAAGTCTTTCCTCATTACTTTTGCAGCAGCTATGATGTCATTCCTTGCGGCAACCACTGGAATGTTACATTATCATTAATTACTAATGTGTTTGGATATTTTTTTAATTTTAAAAAACAAAGATAAAGAAGAGGAGATATCACAGACCAAATAGTGCTACCACTTTATATTTATATTAATATATCAATTCTTTTAGGATAACTTATTAAACATGTGATCTTGCCATATTTTTTCAATGTAACATTTTACCATATCAAACAAAAAAGATATAAAGTTTGAACATCTGAAGATATTGTTCTCAAAGTTTTTTTTTTTTTTTAATAAAACAAGGTCTAACAACTAGATATGAATGGTGAAATCAAACTACTCAAGACTCGAATTGAACTTGGCCCGACAAGAGTTTTTCAAGTTTTGGTTAATCAAGTAAAACATGAGATGTAGTGTTCATTAAAATTTAAACTTAAATTAAAGTAGTAAAATTTAAGATTTTATACATAAAAAAATTAGACTATTTGAATTCAACTCAATTAAAGCTCATTTGAATTTGACTCAAAAAAATAAGCAAATCAAACTTGAATGCAATTTCAAACTCATAAAACTAAACAAATAAACTAGAGTAATTGACTTGATTAGACTCATTTACATCCCTACTAACAGCTACAAAAAATAAAGATAAAAATATTAAAACTCAAACTGATATCATGAAAAATAAAGCGCAATATTACAGTAATATCCAATGCAAGATAATAATTATTCACACTATCGACAATAAATAACATGTAAAAATTCAACAAAAAATTGTCATGAATTTGGTACAAATTATTCAAACATCGTAAGAAAATATAGGAAGTTAATTATCATCGAAGTGCAGTTGCTTGACAATTTCTTTATAGCTCAATTTGAAAAACTTAACAAACAACCAATTGTCATTTGAATTGGTAAATATGAATTTATGTAAAGTGATTAAAATAAATTTATCATACAGGTAGCTGTAAAAGGGGTTGTGAGACAAGCTGGTATTTTAATAGGCACAGTAATATATGATATTTCATTCTATTAATTTACAAAACCTTTTCAAAACTCAAAGGGTCAATTCTGGGTAAGGTGATACCTCATCCTATCTAATCCATTGCTAGTTTATAATAGCATATTTGTCTAGTTTCAAATAAGTCAAAGAGCAAGAAGATGTTTTTTAAGGAAAAAAGATTATCCAGGACTGGTTGCATTTTGATCTTGACCAAAATTTAACTTATTTATGATCATAAACCAATTCCTAATGGGATTGTTCAATCAGTTAGCTTCACCACAATCTTGCATAAGACGCTTTCCATAATTTTATTTTGTTGATTCTTTGGTGCGAAAACAAAAGGCTGGCATGTTAAGAATGCATAAATCTATGTGAAGATATAAACGATATAGCATCTGTTGTTACACCCCCAAGCTACCAAGTCTCGGTAGCATGGCACTTCATGGGAACGGCTCGGCATGGGGTGACCGAAGACCTTAGTCGTTTGTTGGGAACGACAAGGCACGGAGAGTTCTTAGGTTGGTGATGCTTAGGAACGAAGCTTAAGTCCTTTGGGACCAAGCCGGAACATCACGGGAACGGAAGCTATCTCGGGTTGATGACACTCGAAGAGGCAACGAAGGCATGCGATGGGTTACTTGGACGGTTCAAGGATGTGCTTTGAGGGAGGCAAGGCACTAGCACTTGGGAACGAAGTGTACAGAACCAGTCAGCGTGATAGCAACACGTGGGACGTGTTAACCGGCAACCTGTAACCGAAGCAACATGCAGAGGCATGGAACTTGGCCTGACCGAAATGGACACACGGGGAAGTGTGACCAAGCATCCATGATCATAACAGCATGCGGCATGCAGCCCAGCATTCGGCAAGGACGGAGTGCATGTGTTGTGCACTAGGAGCACGACAAGGCTGGACAGCAACATGCACAAGTGCGGAGCATATTGGGTGCGCAAAGTCCGCACGGGGTGTGATTGGCGCCCAACAGTTAAGGCATTAAAGCGGTAGCAAGCATCATGGCCAAAACGGAGCCGGCCAATTGACTAGCATGATTGCCGTGAATTTAGTGCACAGGGCACAATGGAAACAGACCCACACGGAATTAGCGCGCGGAGCGCGCGGGACAGGCGTTCGACCCGACAGATTGAACGTGCAACTAGCAAGCAATAAACTGGGCGTAAGACCAGGAAGGCGTTCATCATGGGAGACGGGCGTATGACCAAGAACGGGCGTGAGATTGCGTGATTGACCAGTGGGAAACAAATGCGGACAACCAAGAGATCAAGCATGAGGCGTGCGATCAGGGTTGATGTTCGCGTCGGGTGCGTACGACCAAGAGGCCGTGCGCAAGATCGGGCACGAAACGCGCGGCGTGTTTTGTGCGAATGTACTTGGCCAACATCTAGGCCTTTGTTAGGTGCACAGTTTTGCCTATAAATAGGTAGTGGTGAGGCAAGCAGCCAGCAAGTGAGGGAGGCTGGTCTTTGTGCTTGCAAACCTAAGTGTATTCCTTATACTTTGTTAAAGTGTTAATAGAAGTAAAGGTTGGCCATGAGGCCGTAATTTCTTGGTGTGCTTTCCTACTCATTGTTACCTTGTTCTAAGTGTCCTGTCGTTGTTCTAAATTTAGTCCAAAGGGTTGGGTGGGAACACCTCCGTTGCTGGGAACGAAGTGACCAGATCTCATTGCTTCTGCCAAGTTTGTGGGAAACGATTCCCATGTATTACAAAGACTTTCGCTAAGCAAACTCCAAGGCCAGTTCCCATAGTTGAACACTTGTGTTTGGGACACGGGTGCGAGGAATCCGGAAGGGGAAAGGCTGATCCGTGCTGTGGTAGTGCAAGTGCCGATCACGTAGGCCGTGTTGGTGCAGGAACGAGTGCGGACCGTGACATCTGTCCTGAGGGATGATTAAGAGTTTACGCTTACTCGTTGTAACTGATAAATTTCCGTGGATATTGTTGCTTAAAACCCAGTCTGAAAGGGAAAAAAAGGGAAAAAAAATATTTACATTAATCTTTAGTCTTTTGCATGCTCTTGCTTATTATCTTTTTTCCCTTTAATTTGTGGAGAAGAGTGATTGTTGGCGTCATGGCAGAAGAACTAGAGCTACTTGAATTGAAACTGTAAACTATGGACACTGCCAATTTGAGCTAGGGCTGTTAAAAAAGAACCGGAAAATCGAAAAATCAATAAAATCGATCCGTCCCAAACCAAAAAAAGAGGGTAACCGAATCGGTTACTGATACCGGGTTGGATAGCGGGTTAGTTCATAAATTAAGCGGGTCGGGTAGCGGTTCACATCCTTGTGAACCGGCGGGTACCCGACCCAGTCCATAGTAAGGGGTAGTTTTGTCATTTTGGTATGTTGTATTATTTTACTAATTCATTGTTTTAGTTTTTGATTTATTTTATTGTTACTACTAATTTGTGCTTCTATCTCATTCTTGATTGATGAACATTTGACTATTTATTTTATTATTTGGATGTTCATTTGACTAGTTATTAAGTATTTTTTTATTTTTATAGCTAATTGAAATGTGATAATGAAGTTTAAAAAACTAAGTGTCTATATGTTTATTTAGTTTTTTGTTTTTTGGTTACTTTGAAAATTACAGTTTTATGATGTAATTTAACTTTTAAATCATTGATACTTGTGTTACTAGTAATTTAATTATGGTTTACGATTTTTCTCTTTTTATTTTTTATTTTAAAAATACTAAAAAATTATGATGGACTGGGTCGGGTAACCGGTTTATCCGAACCGATTTTGCGGGTAATCGGAAGGCCAAGTACCCGCTATATGTGGACCGGTTCACGGTTCGAAATCCTGCCGAACCGGTAGGACCAGTTCGGTTCAAAACTTTTGTTCATGGACCGGGTCCTAATTTGAGCACTACGGCCCATCAAACTCCCAAATCCAGCACAAAACAGGAAGAAAAGAGAATGAAAAAGGAATGAGAAAACTCCACTGATCCGGAACAATTTGCAGTAAACCCCCATATGCTGAGGTGTAATTGTTTCACAGGAAACAATTCAATTGGGCACTTGAAAATGGAGAAGAATTTAGAGTAGACCAGTATAAATGAACCTGAATAACGGTGACATCTTACTGAAATTTGCTGATGAGGTATGAAACAGCATGCTGATCGACCATTAGTAATATGGCAGGATAAATCACCATGTATGCGTATTCAACAAATCAAACCTTTCATGCATTCAATCTATCTACAGTGAAGAACACTGAGATCAGTATATCACAGCTAAAGAGGAATTGCAACAATGAACGCGTTTACTTTCTCTGTCATGCTAATATTTGTTTCCAAGAGAGTATCAGATATAACTATCTTGCCTATATATCAGTTGTCAAGCTTCTCGTTTCCTTTCATGTACTCTGTGCGTGTGTGTGCACGCGCGCGCATGGGTGTGTGTTTGCATTTGTTGCTCTTGAGAGCAATCTGTCAAAACATTGTAAAATTGAATTTAAAGATTGCTTAGATTGCATCATTCCATGAAGATGCTGCTGAATGCCAAGCTCCTAAGATAAACCTAAGCCATTTGCTGCAGAAAATCTAACGCTAACTAGAAGCCTCAAATTTGTCTTTTCTTAAATGCTTGTCCTTACACCCTTGGGATCCTTATCCAAGTCAGTTGTCCTCAACATAACCTAGAATACTACAACTAATATACAGATTGACTACTTGCTCGAAATTCAACTGTTCCTCTTCTAGTAGGAGCAATTTGCATTTTTGCTGGATCTTCCTTCACGAATTTCGTAGTTATTTTGCATTTCGTTCTTATCTTTTCTATAACTAAATGTCAAACATCAAATCTTAGCATAGATAAGGCACCTTGCAAAAGTCAATAAGCAAATAAGCCTTCGCTGAATGAGATCCCAGTGAGTTGGTATTTTCGTTAGGTCACCTTTTACGGACATCCATAAAAGCTTAAACATGACCTGTTATTCTTTATCATATCAAATTTCTCAAATTCCTCAGATTTTGAAGCATTTCAATGTTCAGACCTGAGGAAGCAGATGTGGTTCCCTTCATCAACGTTGTGGGGGATGAATTCTGCTTTCGTTATCTTGTGGACTTGGTTGTGAAGAAGAAAACAACTGGACTCTTTCATGTACACTATGATGTTTGTGAAGATGATAAAAATCTCCTCTTCCAAGTTGACGGTAGATTTTGGCAACTCAAGAGGAAGAGAATCATGACAAATATTACAAATTCCCCTGTTATCACAATGAGAGGAAAGGTACAGTGAAATCTTTTGCTTATGTTTGTCTCCCTCTAAAGCACAATCAAGAGTTTGTAAGGAGAATTTCATCTTTATAGCAAAAGAACTGGAGTAAAACCTAGTATGAAGAGGGAATATCTTTTGATTTTGTGTTGCATCCAAAATGAAGCATGAGGGTTGTTGGTGTCATTTTGTAGAACTCACTGGACGTGGTCCCCATGGAACTTGCTTATCTGGAACTTAGATTTTGTTTCTCTATTTGTTTTCATAACTTTAGACAATTTATTCATCTTTATCTCGGTCATCTTTTTCGCGATATAGAGTCTAGATTTTGGTCAAGGCTCTATCTCACATTTTAAATTGCGAAATATGTACAATTCATAGTTCATCACAAGGCAACAAATTTGGGATAATTTCATGCTTGTAGAACTGAGAATTTTGTGGAAAAAAGAACAGTTACTGTTTGATCAGAACAGCATTGGAGTGGCCACAGCCTCTGTATAACATTCCATATCTTTTTCTTTTTAATTTCTTTTTTCTAAATAAAGAGTTGTAACCATGTAGAGATCTTTTTCTAGTGACTATTTCATATCTATTATTTGAAGTCAACTACGTAATCTGTTTCATGATTATCAGGGGCTTACATGGCGGGACCGGTGGACGGTTCATAAAGGGGAGAGTTTAGATTCCAGCAATCTCCTCTACACTGTGAAACAGCAGTCTCATCCTCTTCACATCAAGACAGAACTTGATATCTTCTTGGCTGACAACATTGTATGTGATATTCCTGACTTCTGGGTTATTGGATGCTTTACCTCTCAATCATTCAAAGTTTACAAAGGGGACACCATAACAGCAGAAGTGGGTTTCCTCCCTCCTCCCAAATCTATTAAAATGACCATAGCCTCAAAATTCTCAATCTAAGTCTTAATGTGAAATTTTACAGGTGATGGACAAATGGAGCTTCCTATTGAGAAGCAGAAAGAACTTTATAGTGCGAGTTTATCCAGGCGTGGACTATGCTTTCATCGTGTCATTGCTCGTCACTTTTTGTGAAATTGACCCTTAAAAGACAGCAGAATCTAGACCCTTAAAAAACAGCAGAATCTAACCTTGGTGTCACAGGTTAGTGTTTGTGGTAACTGTAGTCTACTTGATAGGATCTGTATTTTTATAAAAGCTTGGACTTAAAGCAGTTTCTTAACAGTTTCTCGCAAGTAAAGTTGTCTTTTTTCAGAGCTTAAAAATCTGAAATCCGAAACTTAGGATAAATTAGTTCTTCATCTTGTTTTGCTATTAATTTTTCTGTAGGGAAGAGGATTATATATATATATATATATATATATATATATATATATATTATATTTTCCCTTTTTTCAACATAAATGAAGGATTAGCTATGTACAAAAGCTCAATGAAACATTCTAAGTATTCATATAACATAAGTACGTGTATCTCATACACATGATGAATCTCGGTACCTTAGGTAGTACCACGGGTAGTAATCCACAATTGTAGTGACGCGGTTGTACTGGATTCAAATCGCTTAATGTAACTTGTCAAAAACCGAAATATACTAGTGTCCCAGATGTAATTCAGCATTCAGCAGGATAAGGCATACGTTAATGAAAGAGGGAATACCACTCTTCACATCTTGGCTAAATATACCTCGTCAATCATCTAGTTGATTAAGTGATCATACAAATCATATAACATAATGCCCATAATCTGCATTTTGTCAAACTATACATGCAAAATTCCTGTTTTAGCACCTACGCCCAGCCACTCAAAACCCACTGGTGCTAGCTATCAGTTATATACCAAATAAGTAGTACAAGAATAGCAGTGCCAGGAATGAATACATTCCACTACATTTAACATTAAAAAAATTTATTCGAAGCAAACAGTGTCTACAAGGCACCAGTGCATGAAGAATTTGTGAGAGAATACTTGGCCATGGATCTAGAAGAGGACTCCCTTCCTTAGCCAGCACAAATAGTCAATGACTTTGTCAACCGTTTTGTCTGCCATACATGTTTTTGCACCTAAATGCAATTGACTCAATCCATCAAATAATATCCTCCCTTCCTACATGAGGTGGGATGTGGATAGAGTTGTCAAAAAATCCAAAACCCAACAACCCGCCCAACCCGCCCACTAAGTTTAAAGGATGGGTTGGGCCAGTTGGGTTATGGGTTTTGATGGGTTGAGTTAAGAAAACCCAATTTATTTATTGGGTGGGTTGGGTTTTTTACTTGGGTACTCATTTACCCAACTTCTATTTTAAAAAGAATCAAAAGGCTCTCCATTTTGTTAAAGGCATTTTGCAAAAAATTATGTTGAAATAATTTTTTAAACATATTTTCAATCACCTTTATAATTCTAACAATATTTTTATTTCACGTACATTACATTTCAAAAATTGTTACAATATCATTGTTTAATAATATTCTAAAAAATTTCAAATGCATTCAAAACTATCCAAGTCAATTTTTGGAAAATGAATTTTACATATGCTACATTTTTTTTAGTGAACTTTTAAGAAATTTCGGTCCAGAATACGAACATTACTTCAAAAAATCATTCAAAATTTAATGTTCTCAACAAAATTGTAATCCTTACAAAATGCTAACTTTAGGATAAATAAATGATTGGCACATTAAAATAATGCAGAATCCATCATTCTTAATAGTTCATGTATTCTCTATGTATAAATAGAAAATAAAATTCAGCTTCTAAAGTAGTTAGTCAAATTTTTTAAAAAATTAAAGAGGAAAGAGTAGTTTAATTAAGAGGCATACACACGGAGAAGATATATTAAAATGACACCATCTTCTGAAGCAATTGGAATTTTGAAATATGTCGTGTAGTTATAATAATAAAAGTGTATAAAACAAAAAGCCATTAAACTAGAATCATGTGGATGCTTAATAAGGGTAACTAATTATCTGCATGTTCTCTGCATAGTCAACGCTCTTGGAGCTAATTATCTCTTCTACAATTAGAATCTGCGGATGCTTAATTAGAAGTGTGTGTTTGTATGTGTGGAAGTATTCTAGTGTGTGAAAATATATTTATATATGAAAAGATGTGTTTATATGTGTGAAAAAATCATTTTGTAATCATTTTTTGTGTGTAAATATGTGTGAAAAAGTATTATATACCAAAATCTATAAAATAATATGTTGGGTCATATTTGGGTCATGGATTTGAGTTAACCCAATATGACCCAACCCAATATTAACCCAATACATAGTTGGGCGGGTTGGGTATGACCCATATAAATGAAAACCCAATACCAACCCGCTCAAAAACCGCCCAACCCGTCCAATTGCCTCCTTTAGATGTGGACAAGTTGGTTGAGTGTGGATTGTTCTCACTGGAGAAGTATTTTATTTTTTTTTTTCCAAGGAGAAATCGTATGCTATTACAAGGGGATATTTAGGGTAGGAGAGGTAGTAGGGGGATTTTTAAGAAAGAGAAGGTGGTAATATTCGAACCTCGATTATTGAGAGGAGTAAGAGAATTCTAATTGTTCGGCCACTATTCGTTGCTGCTAGTGAAGCTTGAAACAAAGTAAAGTTCAAGTTGTTGTGGGTGGGCTGCTAGAGACTTTAGGCTTGTGATGCCATTCATCATCTCGATTGGCGGCCTGCTTGTTGTTGTTGACTTCACAAATTAATTTTAGTAGTTTGTAGCTTTAAAGAAGGGAAATCAAGCAAGGGGTTTGGACTTTTTCACACCTAGAAGAAGTATGAAACGATGAACAAATTGTACCATAAAGTGCTAAATTATTACTAGGTCTTCTCTCTCACCCTAGCCCGCAGGCTCAGCATGAGACCAGAATTTCAGCAGTCAAGTCTAATTATTTGAGCTCTATCCTGGCTAGTCCAAAATGAATATCTCAAATTAGACTTGAGTATTTAAACTCAACTTATACATTAGTCCATGTTACTTAACATTTTCGATATGAGACAGGGTATCACAATCACCCCTCTTTATTAGGCTTTGCGTGGATTATCCACTCGATTGTGTCTGATTGTAGAGGTGACTCATATGAGCTCTAGAGGTGGCACCTGTTCATAGGTCGAGATAGCACTTAGCCCCATATAGCATTTATTTCCTTTATTTCCTTGCGTAATTGAGGCCCAATACTATAGGTTTAGTCTCACCTCGTGCATAGACCACATGAGGTTCGCTCTAATGCCATTCTGACACGCTTTGAACCCAAAGGCCCAGCCCATGACCAGAATCTCAGTAGCCAAATCCAAACATTTGGGCTCCGTCCTCGCTAACCCAAAATGGGTATCTTAAGTTGGATTTAAGTGTTTAGACTCAATTTATATATTGCTCCATGTTATTTAACATTTTTTATATGGAACGGAGTATCACACATACATACACACACTCTCTCTCTTCTTCTTGTTTGTTTGACGTTTATGTCTTTAGACAATTAACTAAAGACACATAATTTGGAAACTCAAAAGGTTATGACCTACTGTTAAAACTTTTAGCTGGTATGGAACCCGAACCAAGTAATCCTAGCGTGGTGCTGAATCTTAAAGTTTATTACATCAAAATTCAGGTTGTTAATTTTTCCTTAGAACTGGTAAAACCATCATCTTGTTCTTCACCCATGAGTGACGACATAAAACTAATGATTATTATATGGATCACTAAACTTAATCGGTCTAAGGTAGATTTTCAAGCAGGGCTAATGCTAATAGGGTTAATTACACTTTACATCCTTGAAGTTACCATTCAGTGGCACTTTACCTCGCTCAACCTAAAAAATACATACGTGGCTTTGGGTAAAAGATCTCATTTATAATTTTCAATATAAAATGCTAATTTGTAAAATATTTTGACAAAATTTCCCTTTTAATATGTAATGTTAAGTAGTGTTTTTAAGCCCGTATTGGACGCTGACCTTTGGTCCGGAATCGGACAACAGAACAGGTGATTGATTCGGTTTTCAGTGATTTTATAACATTATTTTATGATTAATCTTTATTTTATCTTAAATATTACTTAAATATAATTTTCATTCATGCATTTTAAGAACAAAAAAAAATTAAAACTAGCTAGCTGAATCGGAAAAATCAAGACCTTTTCCTTCAACGCAATTTGAAGTTTATTAAAACATGTGTTAATTTTTTTAACTATATTGCAATAAAGTTGTGGATGAAATGTTAAATTTATTATTTGTTTTTAATTGGAATATAACTCCTTTATTGTAAAAACTAAAAGAATGAAAAAAATACACAGTGTTATAGCAAACAAATAATAGTTGAGGAAGACTAACAACTCGTATATTATTATAATAAAAAAGTACAAATTATTAGTAAAAAAATTACAAATGTATTTCATCTTAGTTTTTCTAATATCAATAATGGAGTTCTATTCCTTATTTTAATTAAATAAGATTTAGTACTTAACCGACAATAACTCAATAGGTACTTAATCCACAATTATTATGCCTATACATTTATAAACTTAATAGTAATATTTAAAATGTCAAGCCGGTGGTTAGAACAAAAAGTGCCTAGGCTCAGTCTGGATGGTTGTTTTTTGAGGTGTTTTTTAAAAACTTTTGCTGTTGTAGTTTTAAAGATTATTGTCGATAAATGTGTTTGTGAGATAAAAATTTAGTTGGAAAATGTATTTGAAATTTTTAAACAACATGTTACTAAAAAATAGAACCAAACAAACGGAGACTAATCGGTTGGAGCTACGGGTTCGCTTTTCATTTGCAATTGAAGAAATATAATTGAAATAAAAACATATATTTTAAGTGATATTACAATAAAAAATAATTATACGATAATATTAGATGACTTGAGTAAAAAAACGAATTAACAATTGTTGAGCTGAATTGTTATTTGGTTTTCAGTCGAACTTCGAACCAAATTTAATTACTATGCTAGATACCATATATAGGAAAGGACAATTTTATATAAAATTTTTACAAATAAGTAACTTTTCATTTTGAAATACAAATGAATTTTTTATAGAGAAAAAGTGTGTATTTTGTTGAATTTATTGGGTAAAATGCAACGGCCAAACCGAGCCAAAAAGCAGTTATAAAATCTTCAAATGAGCTTTTAAGTAGCAGTTTGATTTCGATTTTTATTTATGGAACTGAAAAACTATACAACAGACTTAAAAACAAAATTTATGCAGTTCTTTTTCATTTAATACCACTTTAGCTTTAGTAGTACTTTCAAGTTCGAATGGGTTGTTAGTTTATTTTGTTTATCATATTTAGGATATGCCCATGAACCTGTAATGTTTGAAATAATATATTATAATAACGTATTCATTCATGAAGTTCAAACAAAATTGAGTAATTCATCTTATTAACTACAAATAGGAGTGTAATTGAGTTGAACTTAAATATCACTATACTCGAGTTGAGCTCAAGTCCAAAGTACCTATACTCAAGTTCAAGCTCAAGCTTGTCAAGTATGCAAATTAGAATTTGTGCTTGCTCAAATATTTTTTATTTTAATTTCTATTATTTTTAGATGATATTGAATATTAATTCTTGTAGATTAATATTGATTATTCATAAATTGTAGGGGCAAATCCATAAATAATAAAAAATTTATAAGGTACACTACAAAATATAACGAATAGAAAGTTATCCTCCAAGCAGTATTACACTTAAGTCCTTAATCTATATCTAATTCACGAAAAAGGACCCTCAGTTTGAATCGGGCAGCACAACTGGCAAAGTTGCCACATACTACCAACCACCACAGCTGGAATCTCATCAAAGATAGAGTTCCATTAAAAAATAGCATCATCCGGCCTTTTTTTTTTTTTTTTTGTAAATTATGAGTATGAACTTTGTTGCACAATTTCTGCAAGTATACAGAATCATAACAAGTAATACAATGATGAGTAAAGATTGTTCCCACGAGGATTAGTTAATTATCCACCTATCAATTCGCTTTTATTTGTTTAAGTCTTTTGATTGAATTTAAGAAGTTTAACAGTATTTTTCGACTAAGATTATTTTGAAACTAAATTAATACTAATTTAACTAAACTAGAATCACACAAACAATTAACCCTGAAGAAGAATCAACAACCCATGAATATTAAGAATTAACACTCACCTACAATCAGTTCAATTAATTAATTTATGAATTATCCATGCTTTATTATAACCTGAGTTTTTTCAAAAGGCATCAATTAAACTCTCTCGACGTTTAATGACTAAACCCTAGTTTAATTAATTCAAAAATACATTAACCCACTCTTATGGCGCTAAGCCATTAAACAATTAATCTAATAAGGCTAATATGAACAACTCCTATGGGTATCTAATTACTTATCACAATCTCTTGCCAATAAGTGACTAGATTGATGATTGTAAATCTATTATGCTACCATCTCTCAATGCGCGACACAACATAAATCATAACCATGGTGGCCAAGCATGATTAAGCATTTAGTTTAACAATCATCACATTATAAAAGCACGATTCATAAATAGATTAATCAAAAAAACATCATGTTTAGAGTATTAATCCCCAATAACAAATTTAGCCACTCATGGTCTTACAATCCAAAACAATAACATCCATACAAACTGAAGAATTCATAAAGAAAAAAGAGAGAGAAGAATAAAAATCTGGAATCTTGAGTTCTTAATCTTTTCCTTGATCTCCTTCTTGACGGTTCTTGTGTTGTAGGATGTTTTTCTAGGATTGTCGTTGCTTCTTTTTGATATTTTCATGTTTTTCCATATTTATCAGTGTTTTGGCTTCTAGAAAATCAAGTCTTTGAGTTGGAAAAGGAAAGAAATCGCTAAAATCGCGATTCTGCAGCGATACCTTCTATTTTGATCGAACCAGATAGTTCGCCTAAAACAAAATGCTAGAACTTTGACTGTCTTTGTTCTTTCTTGGCACCTTCAACTTCATCCAATTTCCTTTGCTTCTTCCTACCAAAAACAATACAAATAAGTTCCATTCTCCTAAAATAACTTTCCTCAAATAAGATTACTCCAAAAAGACCAAATTTTCCTAATTATAACCACACAATTTACTCTCTAAACACCTATAAATTAGGCACACATCAAATTTAGATTCATATGAAAATAACTAAAAGTTAATAGATCAGGCCCAAAAAAACTGTAGTACTATCATCACTGAAAGTTAACAGATCTGGCCAAATAAATTGTAGTACTATCATCACTAAAAGTTAATAGATCTGGCCAAATAAATTGTAGTACTATCATCACTAATTCACATCAAATCATCACTAAAACTCAGAGATTTTACACCAAAAGAATCCCCTCAGTTCATACATCATGGGGGAGCGAAAAATAGGACAAAAAAAATGGCAAACACTAGCCAATCAGCAGAGCTTGAGGGTTCTTTTCCTCTTTTAACTAGATGTGGTTCTTCCCTCTTTCAACCACACACAAAACCAATGAAATCCCCTCATTTCATATATCATAAAAGACTTAAAAATAAGAACAAAAAATGACAAATAACAGCTCCGAGGCTGTGATTTCCATCATTAAGTAGAGATGGCTATTCTCTCTCTTGACCACACACAAATCCACTGGAGAATGAGAGTGAGATAGTGGATTTGAAGTCATAAGAGAGGCAGGGAGAGAAGGCATATCAAGCAAGAGAGTGGAATGGCAAGGAGACAATAGAAGGTCAACCAAAAAAAAAAAAATAGATGAAGAGAGAAAGAGAGGGAGGAGAGAGAGAGAAAGAGAGAACAGTTTGAAAGAAAGAAGAAATAATTATGTTATTTATGATTTTTTTGATTTCATATTAAGAAATTACTAAAATAGCCATCTTATATTTAAATTTGTAAAAAATAAAAGACGTAGTCTATTTAAATATTATGGGTAAGAATATGCAAGAAAAACACTTTAAATTATTAATTAATCGTCAAAGATGGCTTAGAAACAATAGTTGATTATCTAATGGATCTATGAAGCATGTTATACTATTGAATAACAAGCCTTCCATTTTTTTGTTTTCGTTTCTATTTATATAGTATTTGTGTGCTTGGGATTCCATAATGATTAAATAATTAATTTAAAAAGGCTTTACAAAAGGAAATATCACTATTTATGTGCTCAACGAGCACTCAAGTAGAATACCAAGTGCTCGAAATCAGTTCGAGATTGGCTCAACATTGGTCACATCCGAATTCGAGTCAAATGGTTGACCAAACTCCTCGACTCGTTTACACTCTACAACAAGTTAACTAGTACAATTTTGATGCTTCATATTAAGTACTATTATTCATAATTTTGAACCAACAGATAGTAATATACCACATCTTTTTTTTACATGGTGCAATTATATTGGCTAATCCTTTTTGTAGTTGAAATCCTTTCTTTAATTTAGGGCTAAAGGGGAACGGTAAATAGGATAGGGTAGGTTGAAAGGTTAAAACTTGTGACCAAGCCTTTCTTCTACATGTCCCAAAATTTAGGTATTTGTCCTACCACATGCAAAGCTTACTATATCATTTTTCTTTCTTTTTGGTTGAAGAAAAAAAGTTTAGGTGGAGGGTAGATTAACCCATTTCAAGGTCAAAGCAAGCCACCCAATTTATAATGGTTCCTATAATCCCACTAACAAAACTTACTTTTATCCTTACTCTATCTTATTTGTACAAGTAGAGTACAAGATAGCCTAAAGAATCTATTATCTTTTACTAGAATTTAAGACACACTCACTATGTGTACAAATAACAAAAAATTAGATTATTTGTAAAAATTAATTTTTATAGAAATATATATTATATTTTAGGAATATTATATAAACATTTTATGAAATAAAAATATGCTAATAATTAGTTATTTTTAGTTGTTTATAATTATGAGTAACTACTAATCTGTTTGAATATTTTTTAATTTAAAAAAGTAAGGATAAGAGAAGAGGAGATATCACACACTAAATTGTGCTCCCTCTTTATATTTATATTAATATATCAATTCTTTTAGGATAACTTATTAAACATGTGATCTTGCTATATTTTTTCAATGTAACATTTTACCATATCAAACAAAGAAAATATAAAGTTTGAACATCTGAAGATATTATTCTTAACGTTTTTTTTTTTTTAAATAAAACAAGGTCTAACAACTAGATATGAAAGGTAAATCAAACTACTTGAGACTTGAATTGAACTTGACCACAAGAGTTGTTCAACTTTTGGTTAATCAAGCCAAACATGAGATGTAGTGTTCATTAAAATTTAAACTCAAATTAAGCTCAAAATATAGTAAAATTTAAGATTTTATACATAAAAAATTTAGACTATTTGAATTCAACTCAATTAAAGCTCATTTGAATATGACTCAAAAAAAAAAAAAAAGCAAATCAAAATTGAATGCATTTTCAAACTCATCAAACTAAACAAATAAACTAGAATAATCGACTTGATTAGACTCATTTGCATCCCTACTAACTGCTAGAAAAATTAAACATAAAAACATTAAAACTCAAATAGATATCATGAAAAATAAATCGCAATATTACAGTAATACCCAATGCAAGATAATGATTATTCACACAATCAACAATAAATAACATGTTTAAATTCAACAAAAAATTTTCATGAATTTGGTAAAAATTATTCAAACATTGTAAGAAAATATAGGAATTATCATTGAAGTGCAGTTGCTTGACAATTTCTTTATAGCTCAATCTGAAAACTTAACAAATAACCACATGTCATTGGAATTGGTAAATATGATTTTGTGTAAAGTGATTAACATAAATTTATCAGATAAGTAGTTGTAAAAAGGGTTGTGAGACAAGATGGTAATTTAATAGGCACAATAAGATAAGATATTTCATCCTATTAATTTACAAAACCTTTTCAAAACACAAAGGGCCAATTCTAGGTAAGGTGACACCTCATCGTATCTAATCGATTATACAAAGTCGCACACTCCTAGTTGATAATAGCGTATTTGTCTAGTTTCAATTAAGTCAAAGAGCAAGAGGAATTTTTTTTTAAGTAAAAAAGATTATCCAGGACTGCTTACATTTTGATCTTGACCAAAATCTAACTTATTCATGAGCATAAAGCAATTCCCAATTAGATTGTTCATTGACGGAATCAATCAGTTAGCTTCATAACAATCTTGCATAAGAGGTTTTCCATAATTTTATTTTTGTTGATTCTTTGGTGTGAAAACAAAAGGCTAGACATGTTACGAATGCATAAATCTGTGCGGAAGATATAAACACTGTTGCTTAAAGCACGGTCTGAAAGGGGAAAAAAATATTTACATACAGTTACTTTCTAAAGCCATTATCAGCTGCTCTAATCCTTATTTTATTTACATTAATCTTTCGTCATCTGCATGCTTTTGCTTATCATCTTTTTTCCGTTTAATTTGTGGAGAAGAGTGATTGTTGGCATCATGGCAGAAGAACTAGAGTTACTTGAATTGAAACTGAAAACTATGAACAATGCCAATTTGAGCACTACGGCCCGTCAAACTTCCAAACCCAGCGCAAGCCAAGAAGAAAAAGAAATGAAAGAGGAAAGAGAAAACTCCACTTGTCTGGAACAATTGTAGTAAAACCCCATATGCTGAGGTGTAATTGTTTCACAGGAAACAATTCAATTGGGCACTTGAAAATGGAGAAGAATTTACAGTAGATAATGGCTACTTATTAAAATGTCAAACATGACTATCGAACTCTAATTAGGTACCCTTCAAGGAGACCAGTACAAATGAACCTGAATAACTGGTGACATCTTACAGAAATTTGGACTGATGAGGTATGAAACAGCTTCCTGATCGGCCATTAGTAATATGGCAGGATAAATCGCCATGTATGCGTATTCAACAAATCAAACCTTTCATGCATTCAATCTATCTACAATGAAGAACACTGAGATCAGTATATTACAGTTAAAGAGGAATTGCGACAATGAAACAGAAAAGCATGCGTTTACATTCTCTGCCACGCTAATATTTGTTTCCAAGAGAGTATCAGATATAACAATCTTGCCTATATATCAGTTGTCAACCTCCACCTTTCATTTCAAGTACGCTGTGCGTGTGTGTGCACGTGCACGCAGGAGTGTGTGTTTGCATTGGTTGCTCTTGAGAGCAATCTGTCAAAAGCATTGTAAAATTGAATTTAAAGATTGCTCAGATTGCATCATTCCATGAAGATGCTGCTGAATGTCAAGCTCTCAAGATAAACCTAAGCCATTTGCTGCAGAAAATCTAATGCTAACTAGAAGCCACAAATTTGTCTTTTCTTAAATGCTTGTCCTCACACCCTCGGGATCCTTATCCAAGTCTCCTTAACATAACCTAGAATACTACAACCAATATACAGATTGACCACTTGCTCGAAGTCAACTGTTCCTTTAATAGGAAGCAATTAGGCATTTTTTGCTGGATCTTGCTTCACAAATTTCGTAGTTATTTTTGCATTTTGTTCTTATCTTTTCTATAACTAAATGTCAAACATCAAATCCTAGCATAGACAACAAACCTTGCAAAAGTCAATAACCAAATAAGCCTTCTCCGAATGAGATCCCAATGAGTTGGTATTTTCATTAGGTCACCTTTTATGGACATCCGTAAAAGCTTAAACATGACCTGTTATTCTTTATCATATCAAATTTCTCAAATTCCCCATATTTTGAAGCATTTCAATGTTCAGACCTGAGGAAGCACATATGGTTCCCTTCGTCAACGTTGTGGGGGAAGAATTCTGCTTTCCTTATCCTGTGGACTTGGTTGTGAAGAAGAAAACAACTGGACTCTTTCATGTACACTATGACGTGCACGAAGATGATAAAAATCTCCTCTTCCAAGTTGAGGGTAGATTTTGGCAACTCAACAGGAAGAGAATCATGACAAATATTGTAAATGCCCCTGTCATCACAATGAGAGGAAAGGTACGGTGAAATCTTTTGCTTTTGTTTATCTCCCTCTAAAGCATAATCAAGAGTTTGTAAGGAGAATTTCATCTTTATAGCAAAAGAACTGGAGTAAAATCCTAGTATGAAGAGGGAATATCTTTTGATTTTGTGTTGCATCCAAAATGAAGCATTGAGGGTTGTTGGTGTCATTTTGTAGAACTCACTGGACGTGGTCCCCATGGAACTTGCTTAGTCTGGAACTTAGATTTTGTTCTCTATTTGTTTTCATAACTTTAGACAATTTATTCATCTTTATCTCGGTCATCTTTTTCGCTGATATAGAGTCTAGATTTTGGTCATGGCTCTATCTCACATTTTAAATTGTGAAATATGTACAATTCATAGTTCATCACAAGGCAACAAATTTGGGATAATTTCATGCTTGTAAAACTAAGAATTTTGTGGAAAAAAGAACAGTTACTGTTGGATCAGAACAGCATTGGAGTGGCCACAGCCTCTGTATAACATTCCATTTTTTTTTTAATTTCTTTTTCTAAATAAAGAGTTTTAACCATGTAAAGATCTTTTCCTGGTGACAATTTCATATCTATTATTTGAAGTTAACTACTTAATCTGTTTCATGATTATAAGGGGCTCACATGGCGCAACCGGTGGACGGTTCATAAAGGGGAGAGTTTAGATTCCAGCAATCTCCTCTACACTGTGAAGCAGCAGTCTCATCCTCTCCACATCAAGACAGAACTTGATATCTTCTTGGCTGACAACATTGGCTGTGATATTCCTGACTTCCGGGTCATTGGATGCTTTACCTCTCAATCATTCAAAGCTTACAAAGGGGACACCATAATAGCAGAAGTGGGCTTCTTTCCTACTCCTAAATCAATTAAAATGACCATAACCTCAAAATTCTCAATCTAAGTCTTAATGTGAAATTTTATAGGTGATGGACAAAGGGAGCTTCCTATTGAGAAGCAGAAAAAACTTTACAGTGCGAGTTTATCCAGGCGTGGACTATGCATTCATCATGTCACTTCTTGTCACTTTTAGTGAAATTGACACTGGTTATCATTACTAGCTAATGATAAAAAACAGCAGAATCTAACCTTTGTGTCAAAGGTTGGTGTTTGTGGTAACTGTACATGGCATGGTCAACTTGATAGGATCTGTATGTTTATAAAAGCTTGGAATTAAAGCAGTTCCTTAACAGTTTCTCGCAAGTAAAGATGCCCTTTTTCCAGAGCTTAAAAATCTGAAATCCGAAACTTAGGACAAACTAGTTCTTCATCTAGTTTGGCTATTAATTTGTCTATAGGGAAGAGGATTATATATAAATTTTTCCCTTTTTTCAACATAAATGAAGGACTAGCTATGTACAACAGCTCAATGAAACATTCTTAGTATTCATATAACATAAATACATGCATCTTATACACATGCTGAATCCCAGGACCTTAGGTCAGTACCATGAAGTAGTAATCCTACAATTGTTCGCGACGTGGTTGTACCAAATTCAAAGGTAACAGTTACTATCGCTTAACAGAAATACACTAGTGTCTCAGATCTAATTCAGCGTTCAGCACGATAAGGCATACGCTAATTGAGGGCATACAACTCTTCACCCCTTGGCTAAATATACCTCGTCAATCATCTAGTTGATTAAGTGATCATACAAATCATATAGCATAATGCCCATAATCTGCATTTCGTAAAACTATACATGCAAAATTCCTGTTATAGCACCTACACCCAGCCACTCAAAACCCACTAGTTCTAGATATCAGTTATGTACCAAATAAGTAGTACAAGAATAGCAGTGCCAGGAATGAATACAATCCACTCTATTTAAAATTAAAAAAAAAATTTTCGAACCAAACAGTGTCTACAAGGCACCAGTGCATGAAGAATTAGAATACCTGGCTATAAATCCAGAAGAGGACTCCCTTCCTTAGCCAGCACAAATAGGCCACCATCTCCCCTCGAGATCCGAAGATCCTTGTCAAGGTATGTTGTAAGAAGCCAAGATTTTGTCCTCTCACCAGGAATAGGAAGCTTAAGAGGAGGCCGACCAGAAATAGCACGTGCAATTCCAGCGACAGCATTTTGCAAAGGATTCAGCAATTGTTGCACAGGTGACAAGTTGATTTTCTGCCCAAAAATATCCACATTTTCTGGTAGATCGATGCTGGACTTAATTTCAGGAGGCTTCAAGGTCCCTTCCTTAAATTCAACCAGAATTCTTGAGGGACTTCTTACTTCAAATGCAGCGGAGGCACTAAAAGACAAAGACGCAACAGGACTGGATATTGTGGTGGAGTTCTCTATGGTCAGGCTGCTAGAGTTAATAGATTGGGATATCTTCTCAACCTTCACCGATGGTATGTTGCCTGCTGCCAGAAGAGGCAACAGCTCAGAAAAGGCAGTATACCTGACATAAAGAGAAATTCAACCTCTACATGAGAGTCTGCAGCTTATTCTAAGAAGATCTGTTTTTTGATGCAGTTAGTTAATTCTGCTGCAGGATGTAACCAAGAAATCACCAGACACAATAACTTAAAAAAAAAAGAAGAAAAGGAAATGCCATCTCCATTCACAGGGGTTGAGACTGCTTTGGCCTTCATGTAAACAGAAGCTGCTGGAGTAAAGTTACTTTATCCTCAATCGATCAATAAACAACAATACACTTCCAGTCTCCACATAATAACAGCATTTATAACAACTAAAATAGTTCTTGTCTGTTTATTTAAAAAATTATGGAGCACCTTCTCTATGAACAAATAAAAATTTTCCAATCCTTCTCTAATAAATGGTGAAATACACTGTCACAAAAACAACTAATTTCGCAAGATAAAAGCAAAAAACCAGAAGCTTTGAAGACCATTCTCCCATTCATCTTCCCATGTATAAGTCTTGAATTCAAACATAAATATAGTATTGATCCATAGCTCGATGACTGCCATTGTCTCGAACAATTTACTCACCGCATACGTGAATAATCAACTTATTATAATATGCCGCAAAGTACTCTGCCAAGAAGCAATTTGTCCTTCCTCAAAAATACCACAATTTTGAATAACACTACATCTAAATGTGGCATGGTATGCAGATTCATGGCTTCTATTTTCTCTCCATTCTCTAACTTTTCCAATGATCAAAGCCCGACAACAAATTCATAATAGACTTGAAACTTCAACCTTGACAAATTAAATGAATGGTTTTCAAATTCAGAGGGAAAAGAAATAAGGGAAATAAAACTCACAGCAATACCCAGTTGCCATCAAGCAATTCGGGGCTCTCAGTCGGCGCCGGAGTCGGATTAGCAGCCTCCAGCTGAGAAATCAGCTCAAGAGCCTCAGCTCGAACTTCCACGGAAGCCCGAAATCCAAAATCCGACCCGTAAACCGTATCCACAAGAGCCCTCTTCAAGTCCGTAAGCTTCTCGCTCTCACCCTCCTCAACCCCAGGAGGCCCATTCCCAAACCCATCATCTTTAACCCCAGCACCGCCCCACTCGTCCTCAGCTTCTTCCCTGGGAGGATCCGGGCCAGAAAACTTGGTAGCGGGTTCGGGTTCGGGCTCCGACTTCTCCCCCCACTCGTCCACGAAAGTTTTTGGTTTTTTGTCGGGTTCTTCGTCTTCGTCGTCGGGGGGAGAAGGTTGTGGGTTAGGTTTCCTGGGTTCAGATGGGTCGTTGAAGGAATATGAATATTTGGTGGGAGAGTTGCGGATTGGTGAAATGAATGGTTGCCGTTTTTTAATTAGTGGGCTGGAGAAAGTGAGGAAGGGGAGTTGGGGCTTGAGATTTAGAATGGGTTGTAAGAGCAAGGCGGTGGTGGGGTGGTGGTGGAGGAGCCACATTGTTAGGTGGCTTACGGCGGTGGTGGAGGTAGTGCTGCCGCTGCTGCTGCCGCCGGTGCTGGTGCTGGTGCTGGTGCTGGTGGTCACTGCCCTTGTGATTTTGGTGCTTGGGGCAATTTTTGTTTTGTTTATTTATTTATTTTTTAAATAATTGGGATTTATTTTATGGAGGATAAAGGAGGACTAACTAGGGAACATTAGATATTTTGCTTTTGAATTGTGATTCATGTCACATGATGAATATATATTGGTTATTTGATAGATGAAGAAAATTCATATTATTCCAATTTGTAGATTTAACTTTCAGAAAAAATCTTAACTATCCTATGTAATTTCGTATATAAATTAAATATATTTTGATATATTTGCCCCATATCTTTAAGAAAGTAACTAGTAAGTTGGTATTTTTCCTTGTGTGTTGCTGCAGGATTTCATGTTTTTATTTAAAAAAATTATTTATAAAAATAATTAGATTTTTAAAATGTAAATAAACAAATAATTAAAGTTATCAATTATATGTTTGGAACTAGAAATAATAACATTTTATTGCTGAATATATAAATGTACAAAACTTTACAATTTTTTAAACAAATGCCCATTCGATTATCTATACTACCTGTGTCATGAACGAAAGAGAGTTTCCTCTTTATCCAATCTCATGAACTAAAAAGTAAAAGTATATTTAGCTAAATTAACAAACATTAGAGTTCATAAAACAAGCACATGTGGAACAAAGTGTTAAGAACATGGATACTATGGAAAATAGTTGACAGATTAATATCCTAACAATATCTAACATCGGTTTTAGCTATAATATGCTAATTGACTTATCTGATTTTCACCGTTCTCCAACCTGCCTCCACAGCTTCAGCATCTTCTTGATTTCCTCTTCCACTTTTTCTTTTAATCAGAGCATAACAACAAATTTCGTTGCCTGTAAATAAAGACAAGAAAATAATTGCACAATTTAAAATTTTATTGATTTGAAAATAAAAGTTACAATCTCCGAATTTGTTTCTTTATACAAGAAATTGTCCTTTGATTCTTCTCTTCAACTTCTCTTCAAGGACCAAGAATAGGTTTATTCTTGAATTAAATATTGAGTCTCTTACGATTTGGTGTAGAAAACGGTTGATTTGATGACGCTTTTGATCTTCAAATTTTCAAGTATTCAACACGAACGTGTTGATTTGGAGATTTAGATTTAGATTTGGGGGATTTATTATACTTGAAAGAGAAATCTCTTTCGACTTGAGAGAGAAATCTTTAGAGAGCCGTTTAGAGAAACTCTTGAGAGCTTTTTAAAGTTTTTCTCTAAGCTTTTGGGAAATGAACGTACGTCGGTAAAGCCCCCTATTTATAGCTAAAATTTAGTGAGTGGTTGACTTGAGATAAATTTTCCAAAATGTTCCACCATTTGGGTTATTTGCAACTCCAAGAGAGGCGATTTAAAATAAAGCTTGATAATTGGGTTGGCCCAAATTAGTCCAATGTGAATTAATTAATTAATTCAACTTAATTTAGATGAACTTTACAATTTAATTTGGAGCCCATATGCATTGGTCCATTAATGAGGATTAATTAAATTAACCCAGCTTAACTTAACTAGACTCTGCACTTAATTTAATTTAGGGCCCAATTGCAATTCACCCAACGTATAAGCCCAAACATTAATGGACTTGTAAGATGAATTTAGTTTAATTTAATTTAACCAAGATCAATTTAATTTATTTAATCTTGATTAAATAAATTTTAATTGTCTACAAATGCTCCATTTCAAGACTTGGTGAGGTATTGTCTAGACAATTACTGGAAATGAGTCCTGAAGTATAAATATCTAGCCCACAATATAATCTACAAAGGCCACGTCCAACGCCATCAGCGAAAGCAAATCAAGGAGCTCCTAACCTTTAGAACCAAAATTTGCAGCACAAAACGTTGTCGTTTCTTCTTTGTGAGAGAAAGCAGCCCATGGCCCACTATTGATCAATAATCCAGTGAGGAGGCATGTCTTGAGCTTTCCCAATTGAAGAACGGCAACTCGTCTTCTGTCGTATCTGATTTCTTACAAATCTAGACTTCCAAAACTGCTAGACAAAATCCAATCGAGAAACACTAAGGATCGAATTATTATTTACATTAAACCTCTGTGACAGAAACCAATAAAACTTTAATCGTTTCTTTGTCAATTGGATTTCCAAAACCATTACAAAGTCCAACTCAAGTGTTCCAAAATCGTGATAAAATCCATCTAAGAAACACTAAGGGTTGCATGCATATTTATCTTGGCTAAAACTCCTCAACAAATAGAATTTCAGTTGCATGTATATTGTCTCTACTCTGATTCCGCAGCAACTCAAATCTCAGTTGGGAACAAATACCACAATTCCTGAATTTAAACATTATCAAATTAGAACAAACCCATCTCTATAAATAGGCATAAGATCACAGTCGTAACTACACCAATTGGGGTGGTTGCCGAAGCTTGGAGAACTTCCAACGTTGGAGAGACAGCCAACTCGACAGCTTGGTGACGCACACACCTAGCAGGTAATTTTCTTCTGTTCACCATTCTAGTTGAATGTTTGGTCTTTCAAGGCTTATTCGCATGGATTTGTTGCTGAAACTTGGGCCTTTTCATGCACTCGATTTGCTGAAAATCGCATAACTCCTGTTTGTGTCTGCGTTCTAGCAACTTGCATGTCTTGTTCAAATTGACTTGCAATTGATTTGGCCGATTAAGCCAACAAAATTGCTGACTGTCGCACATGCCATCTTGCAGAAATTTTGATGATGCTACTTAGAATCAAATTTTTTTTTTTCTAATGGCCATGTGCTGATTTTTTTCGTTGAAGAATTGCATTCAATTTATGTTGTCCAGCCTCATGTTTCCATACGTTGTATTTAATTGTTTTGTTGCCAACGTCACCAATTCCATGCATTGATTAAATTGTTTTGCTGTCAATATCTCAAAAACTCACCCGACCAACATTCACGATTCTTTAATTGCTTTATTCGTTCAATTCTTTGGTCTTCACAGCGTAAGCCTACTTCACAATTCCTTGGCTCCATTCAATAATTATGCACAAATTTGTAATCCTCAAAAGAAAATTGTTTTTCTTCGCAGTTCGGCGATATTTTTTTTTTTTTTTTTTGGCTCTTTACTCGGCTGCTACAAAATTTTCTCCTTGGACTCTACATTAATACCTTCTGATTCGGGGATTCACCACAAGCTTAATCAAAATAGAACTTCGACTTGAAAGTTCCATCCGTTGCATTGAGTCTCCAAGGTTTGTTCCGGTAAGTAGATAACTTTCCTTTCGTTTTTTTTTTTTTTTTTGGTTGGTTAACACCAATTGATTTCATTGCATGCGTTTTGTCTTTTTTTTTTTTTCTACTTAAAGACCATATTTGCACCGTGTGTCTTGGGCACTATTCATCATTGTTGAAAGTCAATATCCATACATATGCGAAATCTTGCTTGAGTATTTCACAAAATAATTTACAAGTCAAGTCTCGTTAAATTAACTTGCATGTCAACGAACAAATTGTCGCTTGTACATTAATTGTTCAAGTTACATAAGATATATAATTACTTGAGACGTATTGCTGACAAGCGACATTCTTGCATTCAAGGCTTCTTCCATCTTTTCCGGTGCAAATATTTTTACTTTGACTTTGAACCCTTTTGTTATTATTATTATTATTATTTGATAGGTTGAGAACAAGCCTTTTGGGTTCACGTCCTTGAATTTGTAAACAAGCGAACTACAAATCAAATCCACTACCGGACACAAACATTGCATTTTATTCAAATCCAGTCTTCAAAAATTGTAAGTAGCACATGTCTTACTTACTGAGCTCTCTTTTTTTTATAATTGAATTAAATATTTTCAAAGTTACTTGAAAACACTTATTTCAATGATAGCTTACTTGGCTTGAGAAATCTCAAAGGCGTACATTGCAATGATGGCCTACTTGGCTTGAGAAATTCCAAAGGCGTATATTTCAATAATAACCTATTTGGTTTGAGAAATCCCAAAGGCGTAAATATCATAGCATTTTTGAGCGAGTCTGCTATGGACTCATATGCTCATCATGCTTGGGATGATAATTTCCATAGCACTTTTGAGCGAGTCTAATATGAACTCACACGCTCACCATGCTTGGAAATTTCTATTTTGATTTGCACTTCCATAGCGCTCCAAGTCTTATCCTGAATTGTACACTGATGATACATGAATAAGCCTTATCCTAATTTATTTGTTCATGTTATTTTGACGGGCCTTATGCTGACTTGTTCGTCAGTGCGTCTTTCTGACTTGTGCACTGATGGCACATGAATGAACCTTCTTTTTTTGGTTCATATGTTCATGTTACTTTAACGGGCCTTGTGTCGGCTTATTCGTCAGTGTGTCTTTCTGACTTGTCCATTGATGGCACATGAATGAACCTTCTTTTTTGGTTAATGACCAATTTTGAGTTACCATAAACTTGAAGCTCTAATTGTTTCATATCAACTACCATTTCGAGTTCTAATATGAGTGCTTGGTACTCAGGGACATTATTTGAACAATATTGAGTCAGAGCAAAAGAATATGGCAGGACTTCTCTATCAGGTGTATGAAGATAACTCCAGCGCCAACTCCTCCACAATGAGCAGCACTATCAAAATACATCTTTCATGGCGAACAGATCTCAACAAGAAGCACATTTTCGTCAAGAAGGTCATCACACAGTTCCCACTCAGCAGGAATCGGATGATCATCTAGAAAGTCTGCAAGAACTTGTCCTTTGACAGCCTTTTCCGAGACATAGATAATCTCAAAGTGTTGTAGTAGCAGATACCATCTAGCTAGGCAATCAGAGAGGACTGGCCTACTCATCACATATTTGATAGGATTTGCTTTGGAAATGAGGCGCAGCGTATGAGCCTGAAAGTAGTGCTTCATCTTTTGAATGGCGAGTGTAAGGGCTCGTCACAGCTTCTCAATGGGTGAGTAGTTAAGCTCATTAGGAGTCATCATTCTGCTTAAGTAGTACAAAGCCATATCTTTGCCTTCAACATTTTCTTGAGCAAGTAATACTCCCATAGATTGCTCTTATGCAGCGATGTAGAGAATTAATGGCTTCTCATATATCGGTGCAGTCAAGACAAGTACTTTTATGAGATATGACTTAATGCTTTTGAATACATTTGTACAAGTTTCATCCCACACAAAATGTGCTCCTTTCTTCATAAAGCAGTTAAATAATTGGCACCTTCCAGCCAATTTTGAAATAAACTTTCGAAGATAAGCCAACCTTCCTTGTCAGTTCTTCAAGTCATGAATATCTCGAGATTCAGGCATTTTTACTATGGCGTCTATCTTGACTTGATCGATTTCAAAACCACGGTGACGAACTACAAAACCAAGAAATTTTTCAGATGTGACTCAAAAGGCACACTTGAGTAGATTTATTCTGAATTGATATCTTTTTAGTCGATCAAATACTTGTCTTAAGTCACCTAAATGATCACGTCTTTCCTTTGACTTGACAACCAAGTCATCCACATAACACTCTACATTTTTTATGGAGCTGTCATCAAAGATATTTTGCATGACTCTTTGATATATTGTCCCAACATTTTTTAGTCCAAAGGGCATAACTTTATAATAGTATATGCCTTTAGGAGTACGGAACGCAGTGAGTTCTTCATCTTTAGGTACCATGCAAATTTGGTTGTAACCAGAGGATCCATCTATAAATAACAATACCTCGTGCCCAGTCGTGGCGTTAATCGTGAGTTCAGTTATGGGAAGCGGAAAGTCATCCTTGGAACAAGCATTGTTGATATTTCTAAAATCAACACAAACGTGAATTTGCCAATTATTCTTCCGTACAGGCATATTGCTCAAAATCCATGTAGGATACTTGATTTCGCGAATAAACCCAACTTCGATTAGTTTGTTTACTTCAATTTTGATTGATGAAAGTAGATCAGGTCTAAATCGCCTTTGAGCTTGTTTAATGGGATGTACCTCTCACTTGACTATCAAGTGATGGACTACTACTTGTGAATTTAAGCCAGACATCTATTTATAATTCCATGTAAAGACATCGCGATATTCGTTTAAAAGTTTAGTGTACACTTCTTTGTTTTCAGCGCTCAACAAGGCACTAACATATATTGGATGAGGAACCTCAGGAGAACCAATATCAATTTCTTTCAATTGATTAATAGTAGCCTTCACTCCCTTCTCAAATTTGGGTGGAGTAGTCTCGGCATCTTCTTCCGTGAGTGGTTCATCATCAACTATAGTTATATGGTTGCAGGAAGCTGTACTCTCTTTGTCGTCTTCCTCAGGTTGCACATCAACAATAGTTGCTATTCTTATATTTAACAAATAATCATGATGTATAAAAAGATTGGTAACTTGTTTCTTTGACACCTCATGTTTTTGAGTGATTTTATTGTCTTCCTTTTTGAAACTTTGCTTATTCACCTTGAGAAAGGTTAATCTTTTGTGAATAGAGCCCCTCACATTCTTTCCCTTTGGACCAAGTCTGTCAAAGACATATGTTTGAGATAGTGTCTTCCCCAATCAATCAAAAACTGATTGCTTCAGAGTTATTAGTGCAATCTCTTTTGTGATGACGCAACGCATACTTACTCTTTTAATTGTTATGCGTACCGGTGAAGATGGTCTATAGCCTAGACCCATTGAGGGATTGTCAACGGCATATCTCTTTTCCCTCATCATCTTTTGAGTAGCATTAAATCTGTGAACTTTTTCACCGACAATTTCAGGCAGCAATATACCTAATGCAGTAGAGGTCTCAACATTATACCCAGTTTTAGCAAGAAACTTATAGGCATTGAGATCGAAACCTTCAGTTCTTGTACTTAGCAAGGCAGCATGATCAATAGTTGATTCTTCGGATGAACGAACAAACTCTTGAAACAGAGGTTGAGATCTTTTGATGTCATCTAGTTTCTCAATAGGCAATGTTAGGCCTCTCAATGCTTCACATTTGACTATAGGCGATTGCTCTTCTTTTACTTTTTTCTTCAGGACATAGCGAAGAATAATAGGCATATCACTTGGTAAAGTATTACTAGTACCTTAAGTCTTGTTGCCAATAACTAGTTTCTCCTTATCGACTGTAGAGTTATCAACCAAGTCTAAAGATTTTGAATTTCAAGCTATACTTTTGTTTGGTTGCAGATCATCGTCATCTTTTGTATCGCAAATCCTGAGATAAAATTTAGCATCAGCAAAATACTTTTCAACTTCAGTAAATGGCTTGTTATCTGCTACTACCTTCTTCACGATACCGTCTTGATAGTTTTCGAAACATTGGTGAAGGGTTAAAGGTACGACTCCATTTTCGTGAATCCAAGATCTCCCAAGGAGTATATTGTAGGTCGTCTTTGTATCTATCACATGGACTAATGCATTCGAAAATATGCCATCAATGACTATATCAAACTTTATTATCCCAATAGCTCTTTGTCCCCCTTGATTAAGTCTTGAATCATCAATTAACTGTTAGAGAGCTCATCGACGAAGATACTAATATTCTTCAAAGTTCGCAGTGGTAGAATATTGACGGCAGAACTCCCATCAATAAGTATCTTATTCACCTTCTGGTCTCGAGTATAGCTAGTTACAAATAATGGACGATTATGCAAGGTAGATCCTAACATCAGATCTTCATCATTGAAAATGATTGTTGTTGAGCATTCCATAGATGTTTTTGCAACAGCAACAGACTCCTCTTTATCATCAATTTAGTGAATAAAAAAATCATCAATGTTGATGACATTGCAGGAAAGGATATTTTCAATTTGAGAGGATGTGGTAAGAAATGATGGATTGCTTTCAGGCGGGGACTTCACTTTTTGAGTCAGAATAGTAGACCAAAAGGTCATACTTTCCAGATGATTCAGAAAGTTTTCTCGCGGAAGGATCTCTAGTTTCGAGAAGTTCTTTCAATCGTTTTTGACTTCGTGACTTTTTTTTGTTTGAATTTTTTTTTCTTGAATTTTTTTTCCTGATACTTCATCATTCTCGTACCAAGCATAAAAAACGGCTTATTCGCAGGCATTGCAGTTACATAATGGATCAAAATATTTGTGATCACCATTACTCAAGGAATATACAGAATTTCCCACTTCATCTATGTGATCAATTGAAACACCTTTAAGTGACTTAAAGTTTTGGATTGATTAAACTACTTGTTGTGGCAAATCTTTGTTTTCAATTGGAGTTGCACATTCCACAAGCCCTTTAACAATAGTAGAGACTTTTTTATCGAACTTATCAACCAACTTTTTTTCTTGAGGATCTTTAGAGTTGATGGTGTTGCATGAGACACGAATATTATTATTAAAGAATTCCTTTGGTATGAAATTTGCCAAAGTAATTGAATGATGAATCATTTGTCTAAACTCGTGACTTGTTTAAACTTTGGAGGTAACATTTTATTTTCTCACTTTTTTCTTCCTTTTATTCCACACTACCTTATTTCTTATCAGTGAGTTGCTCGTCTTGCAAGATGGATGAGAGTTTTGCCTTCTCCTTCGAGTAACAAGAGTCCATCATTCGTCGTTGAGGTCATTTTGTTTTGAAAATACAGATTCTAAATCTTCTCGACTTGAAATCTCTCTAATGATTAAGAGAAAGATAGTCGGCCTAACTTCAATAGGAGGGAGTGATTCAAACCTTATAGCATATGGCATAATGGCTTCTAGAATTTTCTCAACTGGCCTTCCAACTTCTACAGGTTTTGATAAACTAGAGCCAATGCTAGTATGGTGTGCACTTGTTTTTTCCTTCTCAAGTAAGATCTTTCTTTGTTTTTGCCAAGTTCGCGACTTTATCTTTGAAGATGAAGCACTTTTATATAGGATGCTCTACTAAGCAATAATACTTGCAATAGTTGGGATCGATTGTCCTTTTTGTTTCATCAGATCTCTTCATTTCAGGCAGTGTAATTAGGTTCAAATTCAACAGGTCATTTAACATACCGGGGACATCAGAATAAAAAAAAAGGTATTCCTTTTCTTGCATGTCTCTTAGGGTTGATTGTTTTTTCTTTTGTTCTTGTCGAGCCTTACCCTTCTCGTCTTCCTTCTTTATTGCTTTAAAGAAGATCTTGAAGGGCGTCACACTTGTAGTTAGTGACTCTTTCTTTTCACCTTTAACAGGAAGCTTACCTCCTCTCCTTGCTTCTTGCTTCTTATTGCCTTTCCGAGGATCAAGCAGTGGCAGCTCTTGCCATCTGAGGTTGATTTCTAAATTGTGAGCTTTCGTTACCAACTTATCAAAAGTGTCTGGCTGTATCCCTTGCAGAATATAGCGGAGCCCCCAATGCATTCTTTAAATGCATATTTCAATACTAGATGGCTCAGAAAGGCGATCTTTGCTATTGAGACTCAGATTTCGCCAACAATCAATGTAATCAACAACAGACTCATCCTTCCATTGACGAGTATTTGAGAGGTTAGTCATACTAATAGTTCGCCTTGTGCTATAGAATCGATTGAGAAATTCTTACTCTAGTTGTCCCCAACTATCGATAGAGTTGGCTCAAGATCAGTATACCAGTCAAATGCTTTGCCTTTCAGTAAACGGACAAATTATTTGACCAATAGGTTTCTATCATTTCTAGCATTGTTGCAGATCTCCACAAAATGTACAACATGTTGTTTAAGGTTGCCCTTGTCATTAAACTGTTGGAGTTTAGGAGATTGATAACCAACAGGCATCTTCAAGACATCAACTCTCGCAGTGTATGACTTGGCATAGGAGTGAAATGACTTCGAAACTCTATCGAATTTGTTTTTGATTGTCCCTTCAATGAACTCCTTGAGATGGTCTATGTCAATGGTTCCTTCAGGAGAAATTGAGACATTTTTCGTCATATTTGACTTTGAGGGTTCTTTTGCCTTAAGAGAGGTTTCAGCACCATCATGGGTTTCAATCGTCTTGGGCATAAACGGACTATTTTCATCAGCATTCTCGATCTTGTTCATCAATTTGGTAATTTTGTCATCTTGACTTTCATATGCGTAACAAGTCCTTTAACAAGTTTCGTCATGTAGGCAAGTTGCTCCTCCAATGTTGTAGCATTCGTTATCATGACAGGCATCACTACAAGAGTTGTTGCATAGCACATACCATTAATATATGCAGCACAAGCACCATGATCAACATTCTTTGTTGGGATAGCAGATGTCTCCACCACAGCAACAACAATATTCTTCACAGTTTTTTGCACTAACGTCTTTATTTTGCTCCTTGTCATTGGCCCAATATATGGCACTTCTTGACTTGCAAGAGTAGGAAATATTGAATCCTTCATAACAACAGCTTTAGATCAGAATGCGGATGAACTTTTTTTACTTGAATCCATCGTTGAATTCTTGGAACATGATCTTTTTGGAAGAGAAGAAATAATAGGTAGAGATTGTCCCACCGAGCGTGCCAGAAATTTGTAACAACAAATTTCGTTGTCCGTAAATAAAGACAAGAAAATAAGTACACAAATTAAAATTTTATTAATTTGAAAATAAGAGTTACAATTTCCAGATTTGTTTCTTTATAGAAGAAACTATTCTCTGATTTTTCTCTTCAAGAATTT
Organism: Mitragyna speciosa; assembly: GCA_024721245.1. Classification (NCBI taxonomy): domain Eukaryota; kingdom Viridiplantae; phylum Streptophyta; class Magnoliopsida; order Gentianales; family Rubiaceae; genus Mitragyna; species Mitragyna speciosa. Next base: position 7,081,498 of record CM045559.1, read on the forward strand.
AATTCAAAGGCCAAGAACAGACTTATTCTTGAATTAAATATTGAGTTTTTTACGATTTGGTGTAAAAAACGGTTGATTCGATATCATTTTTTATCTTCAAACCTTCAAATCTTCAACACAAACGTGGTGATTTGGGGATTTGGATTTAAATTTGGGGGATTTATTGTACTTGAAAGAGAAATCTCTTGAAAGACTTGAGAGAGAAATCCCTTGAGAGCCTTTTAGAGAGAAAAATCTCTTGAGATCTTTTTAGAGTTTTTTTTTTGAGCTTTTAGGGAATAAACGTATATCTGATTCAGAGGTAAAGCCCTCTATTTATAGACAAAATTTAGTGAGTAGTTGATTTGAAATAAACTCTCCAGAATGTTCCACCACTTGGGCTATTTACAACTCCAAGAAAGGCGATTTAAAATAGAGCTTGATAATTGGGTTGGTCCAAATTAGTCCAATGTGAATTAATTAATTAATTTACTTTAATTTAGATGGACTTTACAATTTAATTTGAAGCCCATATGCATTGGTCTATTAATGAGGATTAATTAAATTAACCTAGCTTAACTTAACTAGACTTTGTACTTAATTTAATTTAGGGCCCAATTGCAATTCACCCAACGTATAAGCCCAAACATTAATGGACTTGTAAGATGAATTTAGTTTAATTTAATTTAACCAAGGTCAATTTAATTTATTTAATCTTGATTAAATAAATTTTAATTGTCTACACAGAGCCCATTCTAAAACCAGTTGAGCATAGCAGTCCTTGGCCACTATTCCTATTCCACCATTAGTTAATTGGGGCCTTTGTTGTGTAGCTAATATACTAAAGCAGCCTCTTCTGATATTATTTCCTACTGATGCATTCTATTGCTCTAATGGTCCTTTTGTCGTCCTCCTATTTGTCTTGCTTTTCATTCCATTTGTCCATGCTTTATGCAAAGTGTCTTGGTTGCATCTACAGACTGTTAAATTTCTGATTGTTCCTTTGTTTCTAAATTTACCACAAAATATTAACTGCTCCCACTATTTTGAAAAGTTACTTATTGATGCACTATTCCATACATTCTCTACTTTTCTACACTCTAACAATTCATATTAAGCTATTTCTACCTCTTCACCACAGCCCTTGCAAATAAGATTCCTTTTTCTTGTTCTCTGATGGATGATTGCATTCTCAGGTAATGAACCATTGAGGCATATCTAAATAAAGTGCTTCAGTTTTGTATTTCACTTTATGTACCCACACTTTGTTCCAAATGTGACTCATAGGATTGTTGTTGATTGTCCTCTTTTTTCTTTTGCTTTATGTACCCACACATTCACTCAATTCTCCCAATCTCTCCCATACTCACCTCTCAGCCCTCACAAAATAGACGTTCCATTCACTCACTTACACACTTTCTCTCGGCTTCACCTCCATCACACAGCACCACAAATAGAATTCACACGTCTCACTTTCACTCTCTACGTACACAATTCACATACCTTACACACCTACATAAACATATGGGTCACACACCTACATAAACACACCGCACGCATTGCATTGTTTCTTCTTCACCTGAATGAATAAGCATCACAAACACACACATCGACACACACAGTTGCATACAGATAAATTCACGCACACACTAGTTTTGCACTAGAAACACACACACACAATCACATTCAAACACACGGTATACGCATTCACACAACTGCACAACCCATCGACCCTTAATTCCAAGCTTCAAAATCAACCCAAAGCTGCCCCAAATCTCAACTCCAACACCCACTGAAAACCTCGTGCCTTCACCAGTGGCGCTATCTCAACCACCATCACCCCTACCTTACCACCGTCAGACCACCCCCTTCTTTTGGCCCAAGTAAAAACTCTCAGCCCCCCTCAAATTCTATTTGTCTATTTATTTATTTAATCCATGAAGTGATTTTGGTGAATTTGTGCTTGATTTGGACCAAAAGAGGTAGGGATTTGGGAGAATTAGGTTGATAGGAATTGGGTTATTTTGTCTAAGGAATCGATCGAGTATTTGGAGAGAGAGAGAGAGAGAGAGAGAGAGAGAGAGAGAAACGAGAAAATGAAATCAGAGAGAAATAGAGAGAAAGAGGGAGAAGAAAGAAAGAACAAGAGGGGGAGAGAAGACGGGAAAGACGGAGAATAGATACAGAGAAAGAGAGTCCGACGAAGAGGGAAAGAAAGAAAGAAGAGGAGGGAAGGAGAGAAACGGCAGGAAAGAAGAAAGAAAGAGAAAGAAAGAAAAAAAGGAAAGAAAAATCGGTCTAGAGAGAGAGAGAGAGAACCCAAAACTACGTCGCTTTGACGTAAAGACAAGTAAAACGACGTAACTTTGGTTAGTTTCTTTTACATTTTTTTAATTTATAAAATACATATTTATGTTCTACCTCCTTAGGTTTCTGATTGTTTTATTATACCCTTGATTACTTTTTATTTTCTGCATTTAAGTCCTTATTTATTTAAGTTGACCCTTGAGATTTGTGTTTCTTTTCAATTATGTCCAGAATAATTGCAATTTGGTTTTAAAGTTGCTAGAACTTATATTTTTGCCCCCTTAGCTTGCCTAAAATTATGATTTAGTTCCTCATCTCCCCAAGTTTGCTGGAATTGCATTTTTACCCTCAAATATTGCGAGAAATTGCATTTTTACTCCCAAAATTTGCTGAAATTGCATTTTTCACCCTTAAATATTGCTGCAAATTGCATTTTTACTCCCCAAGTTTGCTGGAATCACATCGTTGCCCTTAAGTATTGCTGGAAAATTTTCGTAATTATGCTTGCTAAAAATTATATTTTAGCCTTTAAATTTGTTGTAATTATATTATTACCTTAAGTATTGTTTGAAATTGTAATTTTATCCTTTAAGTTATTGTAAATTACATTTTTTACTCTAAAATGTTGCTGAAAATTCTATCTTTAACCCAAAACTTTGGAAAATTTTTATTTTTGCCAAAAAAATTTAATCAAGTCCTTAAGACTTTTAATTATTTCTTTTTATTTTTTATTTATTTTATTAATTTTATAATTAATGTCCCAAAATTTAGTTTTTTTTAATCTAATTGATGCTCAAATTAGTTTCTTTGTTTCTTTTTTAGTTATTTTGGTGATTTTTTTATTTGTTTGCTAAAAGCTTAATTATTTATTATTGTTTTTTATTTTCTTATTTTTATTTTTATTTTTTATTTAAATTAAATACTTTTCATTTTCTTCCTAAATGTTTAATTATTACTTTTAAATTTTTGTTTATTATTGCTGTAATGGTTTTGGACTTTGTGGCATGGTTATAGTGGTTAACGTTGAATTATTTAATTAATGGTTTATTTATTTAAATAGTGATACCTTAATATGTTTGTTCATATTGTTAGCATTTGTACCGAGTTTACAAATGAGAGGTACCTCTATTATCTTTTCAATGTCTCTTTATGTGCTCCTACATGCTCTTGCATGTTTTTCCTATGTGTTTTTTATGTATCTTTTTTGTTTATTATTTTTATTTATGTGTGAGGATTTATTTATTTTATGCTATTTATTTGAATTTAATTTGTATTATTAAAAAAATGTAATATATAGGTGATATTTTATTTAACAAAATTTGTATTTAGACAGTTAATGTAATAGATAGATTATATTTTTATTTAACAAAATTCGTGTAGTTTAGATAGAAAATGTAATAGATAGGTTAGATAGGTCATTTTCTTACGTTTTTTCCCGTTTAGAGTGTAATTAGACTCCCTCGGTGTAATAGATAGGGTTTGGTGTGATATGTATTTATGTGCTTATGTGCTTTTACTCACTTTTCTTAGGGTTTTGCATAAAGAATATTATGCTTGTGTGCTATGTATTCCGATGTACTATTATCTGCTTCTATGTGATTATTGTTTTAATTTATGTTTCATTTATTTATTTATTTTCTTTACTATGATATATGTTTATCATTGTCACACTAGTCCAACGCTAGTTGTAGTTAATTCCCGTTTCTTTGCTAGTCCAACACTAGCGGGAAATTTCTAGAAAATGGGATAGTCCAACGCTAGACCCTTAGGTCATTTTAGTGTTAGATCACTCCTTGTGCGGACTTCATATAATTTTATACACTTTCTCTTTTTAAGGCCTCTTTCATTTTTGCATGGTTTTTATATATTGTTATTCTTATTATCTATTTTTTTTACATATATTCAGTGCATGACATTTAGGTCACATTTCACATAGAATCTTAGGTCATTTATATGGTTTGACTAGAAATAGTCATTTACTTACGTGAAAAATGAGGGTTTAACGTAGCGTTCACCCCTCTGTGAGTAGGAACAGTTAGTCACGAGTTTATTAGTCTCTCGTACTCGTTATGTTGCATTCATTTTCTTCGTCACTTATATCTATATCTATATTTGTTTCTATTTTGCATTTCATTTTTGCATAACTCGTGACTCCTTTGAGATCTTCATTTTGGGGTTTCACAATTAATGCATAATTTCGATTAACTCGACAGGACATTTTGACGCCTATCGATATCTATATTAGATTATGATTTGCATCATATTAGTACAATCCAAATGTGATAGAATTTACGGTTATATTAGAAAATTTTGACTAAACCTCGCAACTAGTTTTGCTAGGTTGAAAGGGTGCTTAGGTGTAAACTTTGCCTTCTCTTTCTTCAACTGTGACTTCCCGAACTCATTTTTCTCTTAGTTTTCAAAGACCTAGGAGTTGTCTAAAAGGGTTTTTCTTGTTTTTATCTCTTTTCTCAAAAAATATTTTTCTAAAGAAATCATTCTTGATTTTTTTTACATTTATAATAAAATATTTTTGGTGACTTGGTACACCAAAACTCAATACCAAGTGGCGACTCCTTTCTTTTTTCATAAAAACCCTTTTAGACTCTATTTTCGGGCCCAAAACCGTTGCATTTTCAAAGTCCCATTTTAGGCCATTTTCTTTTGTTTTCCAAAATAAAAATCATTTTACAAAAACTACTCTCTTTTCCACACCAATATCTTTTTTCGTCTTTCGAAAAATGGGGCGCGACAAGTCTGCTATCGCCGTGGGATTCTCAAATTTGCCTTAAAACACAATTCTGCATAATGAACAAATTTTGATTTTGATTTAGTGAAGTTGAAATTTAAATGTTTAGAAGGGATTGAACCTAGGGGTTGATGAGCAAAATTTGGGGAGATGACGATGTTTATTATGGCAATAAGTAAACTTTTTGTAGTTTACTACTGACTAAAATTTGTTTGTTTTGAATTGAAAATTTTAATAGTACAAAAGACTAATGGTGTTATTGAAGATTTTAGTAAGTAGTATCAGATGGGAAGAAGATAAGGATATAGAAGTTTTATGGTTGAGGAGATGGATAAAAATTAAAATTTTTTTGTCAACTCGGATAAAAATTAATTTTGGGAAAGTAAATTTAATGTTACTTACATGAGGGAATTTTAGGTATATATAATTTTTGAGTTAAGTTTTGCTACCAAAATAGTAATGTTAGGGAGTTATATGTAATTTTTGAAACAAGGGATGCTATATGAAATAGTTAAAAACCTCAAGGGAGGTTTCTTAAATTACCCCATCAAAAAAATAATTATATCCTTCATATCCTATTTGTTTTTATTTTCCTCTATTTCCTTTTCTATTCCACCTCATTGCTTTTTAATATTTTCCTTTCTTACGTTATTCTTCATTTTTCATAATTTTCCTTTGCAGAAACCTTATCAACCTCACCCAAGTGGCATTGTCAATAATCTTCTTTAGTGGAGACAAAATATATCAGATTGTGCTTTAAGAAAATCTCTTTGAAACCGACACGAACCGGCAGCTCGGCCTCCATGATTGTTATCGGAAGTCTCTTTTGACTAGCATTAGGCGTCTAGGCAATAGTAATACCTGAATAGTAAGTAGTCCTACATAATTAAGGCTTTAGGAGTACTATATGGCGCAAGCCATTTTGTCAAATCATTCATGCACCAACAAGGTAATAAACTTGTAATCTTGATTGTGATATATTCCCAATTCTGGATGAGCACATATTAATCATGCTTCCATGAATAAGATGATTAGCTAGTAAATATCTTTCACCCTAATGTAGCGCAAACACTTTGTAAGCTAACAACTAGTTTGTATGATGACGATTTAACTTATATCCCATAGTACAGGCTTAATCTCAAAATGCCCTCCGTAATGTTGGGTAAGTAGCAAATTACTTCCTGTGCTTAGAAAGTGCACAAATTACCTCCTACTTTAATAACAAATTATTCCCTAATGTGCACTTCACCTTTATGAGGACAAATTTGCCCTTATAATTTTTTAATATTGATATTCTTATTAATTTGTTATATAGAAATAAAATAAGGTTACTATTTCAAGCTAATATTGTTGTTGCACTTTTATATAAAAAAAAATCATGACTCCAAAATTACATAAAAATTTCGTCACAAACTATTCCTATTATTTGTATTCAAGATAGAAAAAAAAGTATGAAAAAAGACATGAATAATTTATTTTTTGCCATAATGTGTAAGGAGCATCTTGCAAAGTGAATATAAATTTGTAATTTCTATCAAATATATTCAAAATAGAGTGTGAATAAATACTAGTAATATCATTTATGTTAGTGACAACATTAAAAAATATAACAATTACAAACCTGTGCTTCTAACCAAAAAAACATAAGATCAACTTCATCTATTAACAAAAGTAGCAAAAATATACATGCATACATACATACATACATACATATACACATACACATACACATACTTATACAAATACAACTACATATACATACATATACACATATACATATACATACATATACACATACACATACACATACACATACTTATACAAATACAACTACATATACATACATATACACATATACATATACATACATATACACATACACATACACATACTTATACAAATACAACTACATATACATACATATATACATACATATATATGTATATGTATGTGTATATGTATTTGTATACACACATATACAAATACATATACACAAATACATATACATATATACATACACACATACAAATACATATAATATATATGTATATATATAGATATATGTTTTTGTATACATACGCATATATATATGTATATAAACATACACATATATATCTATATACATATATGTGTGTTTGTGTACATAAATACACACACGCACACACATATATATATACATATATATATGTATATGTATTTGTATATGAAATTATATATATATGTATGTGTGTGTGTATACATACACACTCACACACATATATGTATATACATACATATATATATGGCTATGTATTTGCATTCATATACACATATATAATACATATCCATATATATATGTATATACATATATATATGCATGTGTATATTTATACATAAATATAAATACATATATGTGTGTGTGTGTATTTGTATATGTATGTGTATGTGTATATGTATGTCTGTATGTATATTTTGTAGTTCACATGTTTGATACTTCTTTCTACTTTATTATTTTGTTCTACCTACTCATGGGTGGTATAAATATTTCAAATTTTAGTGCAACAAAGAGAAAATTATCAAAGTATTGTGTATAGAGGGCACAACTGTCTTTTATCAATCTAATGATGTAATTGTGTGTTTCCTATATATACTAGACAATTTACTACTGATGCAACATTTTAGGAGAGATTTTGTAATTTAGCCCATAGTATATCTTTTTTAAAAGAGAATCAATAGTCTCCACCTACCCCTTGATGACTCAAACGCGAAACTTATATAGCTACGTCTTACCAATTAAACTGCATGTCACTGTCATGTCATGGTATATCTTTAAATCTTGTTGACTTATACATTAATATTATTGAGTTGAGGTCCGTGTTACTCAAATGAAGGTAATTTGAAGAGAGGAATCACATTTCACTTGGTTATTTCATTATTTGTGGTTTGTCATTATCTTGGCGCCAAACAGCCACCGTCACTTTCCCTTGTACTTTACCAATTTCACTACAATTGCGGTTTGCCGACTGCCTCTTTCGTGGCAAATGTCGCTGCCAGAATTGTACAATTGACAATCTGGCCATGTGGCATGTTGGTACGTAACGGCCGTGATTGTAGGCAAGGATTTTGTGATAGAAAAACTATCATCCCAAACATTTGATCGTTAAAATTTACAGCACTTTATATTCTTTTGAATGGTTAAAACTGATTCTTGTATAAGATTGTTCTAAAATATAAATTTATACTAGTGCTCAAATGACATTTACTCCATGTGTAAAATATAAAAAATTATAAAATTTTCAGACATAAGATTTTTATAAAATTAAATTTTCGAAATTTTTATAAAAATATAGGAAATTAAGGATATGTTAGATGATATTCTTAAAAAATTAGATGTTAATCTGTAGCTAAATTTAATATTCATGGATAATTACAATTTAAGTTATGAAAAATTAATAAAACACGAAAGGACGAGACCAACACATCAAAGATGGTGCTTTTTCTTTATGTATAATACAGATATACGATAGTTCCTTCTAACAATTGTTTAAATACTTGACCGCAACACCTATATATATATAGAGAGAGAGAGAGAGATGTTGATATCTATTGGTGGGAAGCAAAAAGGCAAGAGAGTTTGCTTAGACTAATTTAGAACCCTAAGAAATTGAAAAATGGCATTATCGATCTTTGTCTCTGTCCTTATGTACATTACTATTCTCTACCAATTAAATGCTTCTCTTATAGGCAAAATTAATTAGAACCAACTCTGAACAACTTCAAGTTCTAGTTAGCGAATATGGTAATAATCAGTACTTGTAAGTTTTATCCAAGAGGACGATTTAAATTTGAAACTTTAATTTCATGTCGTGAAAGAATTTCACTACACTAATTACTAGCCATATGGATAGTAATTTTCTTGGTATAGGCATAGTGGACTGGTAGTATTTAATTTGATCTTCAGGGACTTTTCTTACATGAAATTAATGTACATTAAGAATTATAAGCATAAATTCCAAACATTTAGTGTGTTGGAAGGACTTAGAGAAATGGAATATTATTCACGTACATCAGTAGTATTAAACAAAGTATGGTTCTTATAGGAAGTTTTAATAGTATGTTGGAAGAATTTCAAGTGCAAAAACGAAGATAGAAATTAATTAGAAGAAATTAATATGTATTTTGTACCATCTGTATCATAAATCATCCTATACGCTTCATAGAGGTTTGAAGACAAATGATAAAAATTTATTTATCAACTTTAAAATTAAAGTAATCATTATTTTTTTATGATGAGTAAAATTTCGTCTATATCAAGAGAAAAAAAAAATTAGAAAACGAGATAAATTTGATGCTAAAAAGTTTGATTTTTCATTCAACTGCACATGGGCGTGTTAATGAGTTCGAGAAGTGGTATCCACTTGAAGAATGCAATATTTCAATCCCTAGTTGGGTAAAGCTTGATGAAAATGAAGTGCAACTACATCTTGAACCAGTTTTGCCCATAAAGAAAGTCTCTGTTGAAAACGAAATAAAATTTATTTTAGAGTAAATGGCACCATTGACATCCAAACTGTTCACTGAATGTCATTTGGATACTCTAACTTTAATTTAATTGTGCTTATCAATTACATAAACTTTTAGAATTGTGTTTAATTAGTTTTAAACCTATATTTTGGCATAAATTTCTTCTTAGAGTTAAATTTGTGCTTTCCAAATGTAGTGAAGGCAGGGCTTTTTTTTTTTTTTCTTGGCAAAACCAAATTGACATGCAACAATGTTATAATTTTTTTTTGGTTAATCATTTTCAAGATATGGTTTCTCTCTTTTAAAGTAACACATTATTTCTCTCTAAAAATCTTTCTATACTATCTCCAACTTTCGTGTTTGGCTCTTTTAAATCATTATATCTTTATTCTTTTATTTACTATCGAAAATTTCTTTTAATTTACAACTTATTTATACTAGGAATTAATTAAAATTTTCATGTATTCTAATGTCATTATATCTATGTATATTAAATTCTGTTGATAACAAATGATTTCTGCGGTACTAAAATAAATGAAACTCTTCTTATTCTTAGCAACAATTTAGCCAAACTCTTAACTTCCTGCACTAGCAAACTAGCAATGACCATCTAAAAAAGAAAAAAAAATCCCGTTAATTTCCAGATACTTCACACGGAATAAGAAAATTTGCAGCAATGTCACATGCTTTACCATATTATGTATGCCAATATTCAACTTTTCTTTTTATAAACAAATAATACTCTATTAAATTGTTTTTCATTTTTCTTTAATCGTATCAACCTTGAAAGTTTTGAGACTTCAACGTTTAATTTTAATAAAGAAATACGGGACGAATAGAGGGTCGAGCAATTAGAGTTTTACGATTTTAATCCAGAGGTCAAAGGTTCGAATCTCACCAACGCCACTCCCTTCCCTAATGTAATAGTACAAGTTGGATCAAAAAAATAAAGAAATACCAATAAAAATAATGAAAAGACTTACTTCACTATGTTGGAATATATAAAAATTATGGCAACCAAGATGCATGTTGTATTTCCGCATTTACATAAATAAATTGTGAAATTTTAGTAAAATCAAGATTAGAATAAAACTAATACTAATATTTTTTCCTAATAAAAAATCCGATACTTAAGGGAACTTTTTTTTTTTTTTTGAGAAAATACTTAAGGGAACTTAAAAATCGAAACAGAAAGGGAGGTCCACTTTGAAACTTGATACCTTTGGACTTAGTTATTTATTTGGTTTCGAGATAAGAAAACTAAAGTCAAAATGTCAAACCCCCCAATTGTACCCACCATGTATTGCATTTCTCAAGTTGCTTTCCGAGTCGCATCGGCATCGTGGGAGACTGTAGTGTTGATATCAGGTAGGGTCCACAAGAAGAATGGAGGGTTCAGATCCTCTTTGCATCTGATCATGTGACTTTTCCATACTTTGTGTTTCTCACCGTAGGGCGGGATCCACAGAGTGAGTATTGCGTGCACCACTGCGCGCCACGTAGCGTGCCACGTGGTGCACTAGAATTAATCACACATCGCCAAATAATACAAGGTATGACCCACCATTGCCACATGGCGATAAATTATTGGTTCTAGTACACCACAGGGCAATGCACGTGGTGTATTGTATACTTTTCCGGGATCCACATGATGATAAGACAAAATTGGTAAAACCCTTTTAACAATCTTTGAACCATATTTTGCTATTTTAGGGAAATAATAATATTTGAACCATTGAATGGCAACATTAGAGAAAAATCATAAAGGAATATTTTTGCCTTTAGGAAAATTAATGAACACATTTTGACAGTGAACTTTTTTTTTTTAATTTGGAGAACAGTGTAATTCTTTATGAAATTCTATTAGTGATTTATAGAAAACAGTTTTATTATTGCCTTCTTTTAGGGGGAAAATGTCTTTGGACAAATTATGTCAACATATGGCCTTTCCACAATTTATGATCACAAAGAATATAGACAATAGACAACACACACACACACACATACACAGACAACAGACAAAAGTATTTTTGTTCAGTTATATCTTTATCTTCGATCAAAATTTCTATTTTACCTGAATAACTAATCAAATTATATCAATTATTTTTTACTTCAATATTATTTTTGTTCGTACGTATTGCCATCTTGGAAATTGTGACGCCTTGTGGGTTGTGTGCTTGTCTCTCTTTTTTTTTTTTTTTCAATTGTCAACAATATACTATTTTATTATTAATCTACTTTATAGGGAGGTCCAACTGAGTTCAATGAAAACTGATAAGGATTGAACTACTGTAGGACCTAATATACCTATTTAGATTTTTTATAGGAAGTAGGGAACCCTAACTTTTCATCTTACTTAGCTTTTAAAGGTTTGGTGATGGCTAACCTAACTAAATTGGGTGGTGTACTTGTTAGGGTAGGCTAGTCTCGATCAAAGAGATAGAATTAGTTTGGTTGGCTCAAAATGGAACTATTATTAAACTGCCGAATTATTAAAATTACCGTAGTCGACTTTACAAAAAATATTTTTAACTCAATCCTCAACTCTACCAAGCGATCCAGCTCAAATGGATTCTTAATTAGCTACTGGTTTCATCATCTTGGATTGCTGTAGTGCTTAATTTCCTTCACTCTAGAGAAATCAAGTGGCAGTCGGGAACCTAGGAGAAGTGTAGTAGAGAGGGTTTTCCTTCTCGAAAGAGACAGCTACTTTGCAGTGGTCTCCTGCACTTCCAGGAGGATTACCCTCTCTATGGTAATCCACCACTAGAATTCTCCTGTCATGGATGATCAGAACTCAGAGTTGCTACTGGGGGACAAAGAGGATTGTTTTAAGATGAAAGGAGGAGACAAACTGGTGGTAGACCTTGAATAGAACTCTCAAAATGAAATGGCGAGACCAGTAAAGTCATGGGCTCAGATTGTAAGCTCAAGTGCTGGCTCACATGGAGGAATGGAGCTGAAATTTATATCTCCAAATGAGCAAGGACAGGTGCAGATGACTATGGATGATGTAGGACAAGGAATTGGAAAAATGGAGAAACACTGTAGTAGGCTACACTCTGGGGTCCTCACCTCCCTATATGATTATTAAGAAATTTGTAGAGGAAAAATGGAAGGATTGTGCACAGATAGAGGTTATCTCTCTTAAAAATGGAATCTTTCTCTTCAAGTTTCAAAATGAAGAGGACAAAATGAAAATTTTGGATCAATCTCCTTGGCCTTTAGCTAGCAGAATGCTCTTTTTGAAACCATGGAGCCCACAAACAAGCTTGAGAAAGGAAGATATGGATTCTGTTCCTATTTGGATCAGATTTCCCCATCTGAAGCTTCATTACTACACTGAAGCAGGGCTTAGTAAACTTGCTAGCTGTATTGGGAAGCCACTCTTCACAGATAAGCAAACTGCAACTCAATCTAGAGTTTCATTTGCTAGAATCTATATTGAAATGAAAGCTTGGGGACAATAGACCAAATAAAATTGATTTCTTGAATGAATATAGAAAGATGGAGCAACAAGAAGTTGAATATGAATGACTTACCTCCAAGCTGTCAAGAATGTAAAAAATTTGGCCATAGCAAGTTCAATTGTCCATTTCAGCCAAAAACTATACAAAAATGGATACCAAAAGACCAGCAAGGTTTTGCTCAAAGGGGAAATGCAGAAAATCAGCAAGTGACAGAGGAGAACAAAGCAGAAGATAGAAACCAAATTGAGAAGCAAGTAACTAGGGCTGCAGGACAGTGAGAAGGAGATAAATGAGGCAGTTGGGAAAATTTCAGCAAAATGTAGTAACGAGGGAGAAAGTACAGAGGATAAGCAGCAACATGAGAAAGCAAGGAGCAGTGAAATTCAGAAAACAAAAATGAATACTGGACAGCAGCAGTGTGGAGAGCATGCGGAGAGCAGTGGAACTAAAAATGAATTGCTAAATGCAGAGGAAGGGAACAATGTGCAAATCACAAATGCATTCAGCTGTTTAATGCAGGCTGACAAAATAATAGCTAAACAAAAGCTGGCACAAGGCAAAGAAGATAAAGGAGAAAAAATTGGAAGAGGCACCAGGAAAAAGGTACCCAAAAACTCTTCTAAATGAACCTACTATGCTGGAACATAAGAGGGTTAAATGACCCTCTAAAACAAATAGAAGTTAGAAAATTAGCTGAGCAAGTTAAGGCAAGTATTTTTGGTATTGTGGAAAATAAAGTGAAGCTGTCAAATGCTGATTCAATTTTTGAAAAATGCTTGAGAAATTGAAAATTTGTGCACAATGGTACATTAGAGAGTGTTTGTAGAATTTGGATTTGCTGGCAACCTCAACATGTAGAGTGCCTAGATCTACACAGTACACAGACAAGCTATTACCTGCTGCACTCAATTTAAAGATTCAAAGGAAAATTGTGTGGTTACTATAGTGTATGCCATGAACAAGGCTGATGATAGGAAAGAACTATAGGAACCATTTACTAAACACTAAACACATGATAGGAAACATGCCGTGGGTGGTGCTTGGTGACTTTAATGAAATAAGGAAAGAAAAAGAAAAGACTGGGCAGTAAAGACTTTGATCAGAATGCAATGCAGGACTTTAATGAATGCATAGAGGAACTAGATGTAGAGGAGATTGAAGGAAGAGGCTTCTATTTCACCTGGAACAATAAAAGAGAAGCTGAGTATAGAGTGCTACAGCAAGATTGACCGTGTATTTGTGAATGAAAAATGGCTCAGAAAATTCTCAAATGCTGAGACTGAATTCCTGGCTCCAGGTGTCTCAGACCACTCTCCCATCCTGGTTAGAATCAAGCAAAATACCAGCTATGGAGCAAAGCCTTTTAAATTCCATAAGTTCTTCATGCAGCATCCTGACTTTCAAAATGTGCTAACAAAGACCTGGAGTACGAAGATAAAAGCAAATCAAACAATCCAAGTCTGCAAAAAGCTTAAGCTGTTGAAGGAGGAATTGAAGGTTTTAAACAAAAAGCATTTCAGTAATATCACTGTCAGAGTTATGCAAAAAAGAGAACAAGTCCATTTGGTGCAAAAACTCCAGCAAGAGCAACCTTCAAATGCTGATCTCATCTGCAAAGAAAAGGAGCTATTGAATGAATATGTAGAATTGAGCAACATAGAAGAAAAATTCTATAAAGCAAAATCAAGAATAGCTTGGCTTGAACATGGAGACAAAAACACAGCTTTTTTTCATAGGCAAGTCCTAGCTCACAATGCAAACAACAGAATTTTGACCCTCTTTGATGAAAACGAGGAGAAGCTCATAGACTATGAAAAGATTAAAAGCACAACAGTTCAATTCTTTGAAAAGCTATTCAAGAAGCCAGCACCAAATTCAGGAAATAGACTGCAGAATATGGAGCTTTATATTCCAAGTCTTCTTTCTGAGCAACAAGTACAAATGTTGCAAGCACCAATAACAGATGAGGAGATTAAAAAAGCCTTATTTCAGCTCAAAGAAGGCAAAGCACCAGGTCCGGATGGCTTTACAGCTGAGTTTTTTAAGTTGAACTGGAGCACTATAGGAGATGAAGTCACAAAAGCCATTTAATACTGTTTTCAAAACAGATTTATGTATTTCCCCTTGAACAGCACCATAATCACTTTGGTACCAAAAATCCCAAATGCTATGAGAATGAAGGATTTCAGGCCTATTTCTTGTTGCAACACGCTATACAAATGTTTCTCAACTAGTCCTAACAACTAGACGGAAGGAAGTCCTGCCTAGTTTGATTGGTAAACAGCAAACAGCCTTCATGAAGGGCAGAAACATAGCAGATAACATTCTGCTAATGCATGAAATAGTTAGAGGTTACAACAGAAAAGGAGGACCAGCTAGAGCAGCCCTGAAAATAGACATCATGAAGGCATTCGACACATTGGATTGGGATTTCCTGTTCCACTCAATGGAGTTGATCGGTTCCCTCACAGTTTTATACAGTGGGTAAAATTGAGTATGGAAACAGCCCACTTTTCTTTAAACTTAAATGGATCCTTAGTGGGGTATTTTAGAAGTCAAAGAGGGCTTAGACAAGGTGATCCACTATCACCATATCTTTTCCTTATTGCTATGGAGGTTTTCTCTAGACTGTTTGAGTGGAAGATTAGGCAACAGAAATTTGATTTTCATGCAAAATGTGAAGCCCTGAGAATCTCCCATCTCTCTTTTGCTGATGATCTTTTCATCATCACTGGTGCAACAAGAACATCCTTTCAACTTATAGCTCAAACGTTGAAAGAATTTGGTCTCCTTTCAGGCCTTAAGCCAAATTTGTCTAAAAGCCAAGTCTTCTTATCTGGAGTTAAAGAGCAACTGGCACAAGAGTTGATTAATATTGTTCAAATGCCATTAGGAGAACTACCAGTCAAATATCTCGGATTGCCTTTGATCACTGCTAGACTAACCCCTAAGGACTTCCAGCCTATTTTTGATAGAATTCAATTGAAAATTCAAAGTTGAACAGCAAGGAAGCTTAGCTATGCTGGAAGATTACAGCTGGTTAAATCAGTATTGTACGGGGTGCAGATGTACTGGGCCAGTTCTTTCATTCTCCCAAAATCAGTGATTAAAAAAATTGAGAGTATGATGTCCAGTTTCATTTGGAAAGGAGAATACAAGCAACATTATGGAGCAAAGGTAGGATGGAAAGACATGTGCAAGCCTTGCAAGGAGGGAGGATTAGGCCTTTATGATCTGGAAATGTGGAACAAATGTCTTATCATTAAGCTTTTGTGGAACATATGCAGCAACAAGGAATCACTCTGGGTAAAATGGATCAATACAGTCAATTTAAAGCACAAGTCTATATGGGGATTTAAAACCCCAAATGATTGCTCATGAGGATGGAGAAAAATGCTGAAACTAAGACACCTTGCTCAGCTTTTAATTAAAAGCAACATTGGGGATGGAACAACAACAAATTTCTGGTATGATCACTGGCACCCAAGAGGCCCCTTGTATTTACAGTTTAGTGAAAATCTCCTAGCATGTTTTGGTGTCACAAAGAAAGATTCAGTCTCAGCCTGTGGGGAAAATAGGAAAATGGAGGTAGCCAACTGGGAGGAAATTGACAAGAGAAGTGAGGGCTCTACAACAAGCTACACCAACGTGTTTAGTACCAATAAATGGAGCTTGTGATTCAATCACATGGCTAGGAAGTAAATCAGGCACCTTCACAATAAAATCTGCCATGGGAAAGCTCAGACCAGAAGAACGCAAAGTAGGATTGGCACATTCTTGTATGGGGAAAAGGCAATGTGCCTAGATTTTCTTTCATCCTTTGGCTTGCCTGTAAACAGAGATTAAGTACAAAAGACAGAATGGCATCTTGGGGTCTTAATCTAAATGACACAAATTGTGAATTCTGCAAGCAAGGACCAGAAACTACACATCACTTATTTTTTCAATGCCCCTATACAGCATTGGTGTGGAGGAAGATTCAAACATTTTGCTTCTTACTTAGAGGACAGCAAAGCTGGACTGAAGAAATACGATGGATGAGCAGCAACTGCAAGACAAACTCCTTCCCAGATAAGCTTAGAAGACTAATGCTAGCAGCCAGTGTTTATCACATATGGAGAGCCCGGAACAATTGCATTCATCAGAAGATACTCTTGCCACCCAGCAGTGTTGTGCAGCAAATTAGAACATCTATAAGAGAAGCAGTTATTTCTTGGAGAAAAGTCCCTCTAAATTATCAAAATTGGACATTGGTAATAGAGTGGGGACTTTCTCACAAGATCTTTGACTGATCTTTTCTCTGCTGTGTATATTTTTCTTGTTATTGATAGCAGTAGAAATAGCCTTAGTTGTATAAGGTAGAAAACTGCTTAGTGTAGTGTTGCTAGACTTTTGTACAAGCTTCATGCAAAATCATCAATAATATAAATCATCTTTTGCCCAAAAAAAAAAAAAATTACCGTAGTCGATAAACACTTCATAGCCAATCGAACAATCCAACTATTAAAATTACCTTAGTCAATAAATATGTCATGGCCAACCGAGTTAGCTCAATTGGCTAGAAGAACACTAAAGTGTTCCCTGCTACTAACGTTCCGGGTTCAAATATCGTCCGCTACCAAGGTTAGAAGTTTAAATCTCATCTTGATAGTTTACAAAAATGGTGAGGGTGTTAGAGTGTTAATTGCATTAGAAGTTTCACCTTCACCCCAAATTGTATTCGGCAAAATAAAAAAAAAAAATTCTTGTAACGCGCGTTGATTTAAAAAAAAAAACTTGAATTTGCATAAAACTATCATGAAATCTCTTCAACTAGCTATATCGTAAAATTTTAACAAAATCAGTTAATGGCATAATATCTCGACTAGACTTTTATTATTGGCATCCTTGTATCATAAATGTGTTTGTCCTTTTACAAGCATGAGAAAGTTCTTGCCTGTCTTGAAAGTTGTTAACCCATGAGTGAAATACAACTCAAGTTATGAAATTATTTATTACTTTCACAACTTAGGTTTTATTTTGTAAAAGGTTAATTACTACACCATAGCATTGAACCAATTTAAATTTGGTTATAATGAAGATGTTTGTTGATGATTATTTGATAACAAGAGGTATTAAGAGTGTGCCAAAAAAAATAGAAAAATCAGAAAAATTAGTTGATCTAGAACTATAAATGAGAGAGTAATCGAACCGAATTCTTAATACAGTTAGGTTAATTGAATTTCATCTATAAATATGAGTTCGTATGTATGTATGTATGTATGTATGTATGTATCTATATGGCAAGAGTACGCACTGGTCTAGTGGTCTCTTCCATTAAAATTAGATAATTACTAAAAATTTTGTTAAAAAATAACCACTGATAAATAAATATCTAAATAAAAACTACCTCATTATATAGTATCTAATTAAATCTATATTTATGTTTTTAGATAAATGGCACACACATAGAGTGCATCACAATCACTAGCATAAAGGCTAAAACTTGTAAAAGAAGAGTCCAAAACTTAATGCTTAGTTTGGGAGTTTAGGTGGAAAAGAAAAAAAGAAAAAAGAAAGGTAAGAAAAGAAAGGAAAAATTTCCTTCCAAATCAGCCCAAGTTTGGGGGAAAAAGTTTCTAGCTTTGGGTGAGAAAAATTTTCCATTCAATTACTTTCCTTTCCTTTCTCTCACCCAATTTTCTCCCAAACAATAGAAAGTGAAAATCAGACCTACGTTCTTTTCTTTTCTGCCAGTTTCTTGCCTCCCAAACGGGCTGTAAATCATTGCATACCCACGTCTAAGATAACTCAATGACACAAATATCATAAATGTTTTTTAATTTGTATAGTATCATACGTTCCTATGTTCTTATTATCACATGTTTCATGTTATTATCTAAATAATTACTTTCATATGAATTAGATATTGAGCATTGAAGACAATATAAGTACCTTTCTTGTGTTGTGAAAAATTTTTATTTGTAATTTTTCTTACTTGTATAAAAAGAAAATAGACACAAAAGCTTTAATTTATTAATTCATTACTTGTGTTGTGAAATATATTGAATTGTACAAGTACTTTTTTTGAAAAAATTTGCACATGTACTATTGTAAATATTTTTTCCTATGCATATTGATAGACCAACATACGATCCTGATTACTTACTGTACCAGACTCTTTTTAACTACTTAATTATCTAAACGATTAATTAACTAATGAGTGTCAAATATGATTAATAATTTAAGTGAACTGATACAATTAGTTCTAGGTACATAAACTGGATAGCTGTTTCACACAGACACATAAAAGGTATAAGGTCTTAATTATTGCCTGGGATACTTTCGAAATTCCTAATATAATATTGAGATGTTAATCAAAACATTCTTTTAATCTATGTTTAGGTCTATTAAGTCTAATCTCTGTAGAGTTACCTATCACATCACTAGGCATGGTCAAGCAAATACTGAAGTTGTACTTAGAGTTTAATCAAAATAAATTTTATTGTAGGACGTGATCTTTTATCCGCGGTTTAGAATGATAAAACATTAAATGAGGATGTTAAGCATGTTGTAAAATTGTACTTTGATTGAAACCTATAGAAACGACATACTTTTTCCTCTTCATACAGGAGAAAATTTCTTTATGACTAGAAAGTTCCAACGACTTTGCAAAACTAACTCTAATTTCTATTGAAAACGATGTGAATCATGTGATGATGTGCTATGCATAGAACAACAAGCAACTAGGGAAGTACACATATAAACTACCAATAATATAACTATTCACCTTGTCTAATCCTAAAATCGTGAATTCTATTAAAGATATTGTAAAGCTGTTCAAAAGAGAGTTTTGATAAAAATACAAGGAAAATCAATTCGATTTGTAATGCCCTCTACGCTGCATTTATTTTAGTCAAACAAATGTTCTCGTCCAATTTTTAGCAGGCTTAGTTATAATTTACTCCCTTGTAGCTATTGTTTAGTTGCACTTTATCCCCTAAATTCAAAATATGCACACACACATACACATACATATACATATACATATGCATATGCATATACAAATACAGATACATTACCTAGCCCGTCAATTTGGCCTTATGACATGGGCTTTAACAAATGTAAGCTCGACTCATATAATTAATAATATTTTTGAGTTTTGAGCTGTGAGTTTCGGATTCATAAACATGAAGTTCATAATCAGCTCAAAAGACATTCAAGTTGTGAGTCTAAGATCATAAGTGTAAAGTCCAAAATTAATACTACTACAAATTATTTATTGTAAAATCCAAACAAGAAGAAAAATATCAGAGATAACTCACGATTCATTTGTTAAAAAACAATCAATCAGTCACCGTGACAAAAGTTCTAAGAAGAGAAAAGTTGATAAGAAAAAAAAGCAAGAAACTGACTATTTGACATAAGAAGTAGCCACCATCATATCGACACAAAAATTACTCTATATGTATGTAAGTATTATTAAGACAAAAATAAAATAATAATAATCATAAAATAGTATTATATAACATCAATTAAAAAAATGTATTAACCACCCAGTCTATTGATCGATTTCAAGTTGTACCACTCGATCCAATCCAAATTTCATAATACTAGTTAACACCATATATGAAGGAGGATAATCTCATCCGAACATTTAACACACAACCATTTATTCTCCGAAAAAGAGTGTGGTTCACGAGGTAAAATGCAACTGGGTTGTAGCTGCAAATAACCCTTTTAATGGAAGCCAATGTCATCAAGTTTGGATGAAAACTATTGGATAAAATAGTTGATATTAAAATCAATACAGGTTGGCTCAATAAAAGAGAACAAAATAATCTATCCAAACAACTGGGAACCACATGGAATATTTGATCAACAATTTAAAACTTTGTTGTATTGGATTCGTGACAATTGGAATATGAGAAATGTGCCTTGTAGAAAACGGGTTTTGCTCATCTAGAAGTTTTGGTTTCCAAGCGCCTTATCAATTTATTCACTTTTTGGATAATTTTTCACGATCTTGACCTTACCATGACCTAGAAATAGCGCAAATATTGTTGATTTTTCCTATTGATATAACAGAGGGAATACCTCTTATAAATGAATCTCCATCACATTTTTAATTTCTTTTGGTGTTTTTACCATTTGGATAGATTTTGGGAGATTAAGATTTTTCTTGGTGAATTTTTGTGCTTAATTTCTCGCTTTCACATCACAACACTTGTTTTGTCATAAATCTTGGTATTTGAACATTTTATTGGAAAAAAAAAATGATGTGATGGCCATTCAATTAATTTGCACTAGTCAAAATAGGATGACGTGTGAATTGGTCAGTCAACCCAAAAGTTGACCGCTGAGGGTTCTAAAACGTTGAGGCAAGGTTGCTTTCATCTCGAGTCTTTTGCTTTTGAGTTGAAATAGTAGCATAATCTCTATTCCTCGATAGTTTTTCCAAGTGTAATAAATAGAAGTAGTTCAGTTCTTGCTAGAAAACACTATTCTTAATCTTTGAAATTTAAAAGTCTTGCATAGGATCCCCTAAAATTGGGTATCATAAGAAATCCATGGATTTATCAATGACGGATGTTGTATTCTTGTTTTTGCTCATTTTAGAGTGAAATTTCTAAAGGAACAATTTTTATTAAAATCATTTGGTCACGACATCCCTATTTTTAAAACTCTTTTCGCAGCTAAATTAATACTTCTCAAGTAATTTATTTTTTTATACTCTGTTAGCTTACAATTGGTGGTTTTGTAAGAAATACTTAACATAGAATTACCCTTCTAAAGGGCCTTAAATTTTTTTTCCGCCTGAAAAGAAAAGTTCCTAACTTTTAAAAATTATCAAAAAAATTTATGCCTAAGACATATGTAAAAGTATAAAGCCAATATATGTAGTGGGACAGAATTATCAATAAAAATTCTCCTAATGCTTGGCTTATTTCCTCTTTTAACTCTTATCATTTATTATAATGTATCTACTTGTTCAATTTTAAATGCTACTCGTGACATCAATTCCTTAATTCCTAATATCTGAATTCTCCACACAGTCGCTTATTTTGGCCAAAAGAAAGAGATTAGGCAAGAAAAAAGGGGACCCAATTTCAATTTCCTGAAAACCAATTTGCAAAGGAAATCAGCGCGATACGCGTATTCTACGCCAAGCGTTACAATTGAAGAAGAAAGAAAGGTTTGACTTTTACAGCAGTTCGATCGCGGACAGTCATCCAATGATATCTCTCCACATGTACGCAGAAAGCCGACTGAACAACCGGCAGTTTCTTTCCAGCCATCATAGTTAAAGCTAGCATTTACCACACCTCTCTCGTACGGTAAATTCGTATTTATTACAAAAGAAAGAGAAACAAAATCAAAATCGCCATAATCCCAACTCACAGGAGAGAGAGAAAAAGCCAAGGAAATAAGAAGAAGAAGAACAAGAAGAAGAAGAAGGCGAGTGTGGTTGTTAAGGTGGATGAAGAATATTACAAAAAGTAGCTGAAGAACAAAGGAAGAATTTAACTCACACCGACACTAGATAGTGGAAGGGTATTAAATTTTACTCGGTTTTTTTCTTGGTTTTGGATTTCTCATTAATTAAAGTTGGTTTGTATCGTTCTTATTTTTGCAAAAACATGATGGTTTTGGTACTAGCCATGAAGACTATGGATGTTTTTTTCTTTGTTTTTTCTTCTTCTCAAGGTGTGAATTTGGTGAAGACTCTTTATTTTCTTAGTCTCACTCAAATTTTTGTATGCATAACTGATTTTAATGACCTCACTTTCCCTCAAATCTTACCTTATTTAAGACACCCCTTCTGTCTTCTTCTATCTTTTTTATTTATTTCTTCCTTTCTTTTGATGTATATTTAACTGACCCTCAGCCTTACAACCAACTCTTCAGTCCTAAGTCTCCCTTCTCCTTCTTGTTTTCTCTCACCCTATCTCTTTGTGCCTTTTTTCTTGTGTTTTCTTTTGTGCTTTTTCTGAAGCACTGACTTCAGATGGTGAGTTTTTGATTGTCACCATAGATATATGTCCTTCTACTGATGAGGCAAGTTTTTGTTACCATTTTCTAGTGCATCGCGTGTTGGTGATTGTTTCTTTTTCCTTTCTTTGGTTTATCTTTTAGTGGTAATTAAATTTATGTGAACTCTTTTTTGTTATTTCTTTCAGGTGTAGCTGAGGAGAAGGGAAGAACAAAGTCTCGTCTCGCTGTCGGATAAGGATTTTAAAAATTTCCTTTTGGTAAGGTTTGGAAGTGAAAATGTTTGGAGATTGCCAAGTTTTGTCATCCATGGGAGGGAATGGTGTTCCTCCAGATTCCTTCTATCCTTCATCCATCCAGAATCCTAACTTTAACTTCATGAGCAACCTCCCTTTCAACATTTTTCCTCCCCTAATTCCGGTGAGTTCCATTTCAAAAAGATATATGCATCTTTCCAAATTCCCCTCTATCCTCTTCTCTCTCCCTCTATTCTTCATTCTTGTTCATGTTTTATGTGTTTTTCCATGATCACATATTTTTGTACGATGGTTTTTTTTCCTTCCTTATATCTTTTTCTGGCCTTACTGCAGAAGGAGGAAAATGGAATATCAAAAAGCAAGGAGGAGATTATGGAAACTGGTTCTGGAAGTGATCACATTGAAGGAGTATCTGGGAACGAGCAAGAGACAGAAGAACAACAGCAACCCAAAAAGAAACGCTACCACAGGCACACTGCTCGCCAGATCCAAGAAATGGAGGCGTATGATATTTCTCTTTTCTCCTTAAGTCTGTTTAACTTCTTTTAAACCCTTTTTAATCTTCATAAAAAAGGGAAAAAAAACTGATTAATTTTGAATTTGTTCTTTCCATTTTCCTTCAGCTTATCGGTTGGTTTTGATTTCTAATACATGCATGTTGTTGCTTCTACTGTACAGGTTGTTTAAGGAATGCCCACATCCAGATGACAAGCAAAGGCTGAAACTTAGCCAAGATTTAGGCCTGAAACCCCGTCAGGTTAAGTTCTGGTTTCAAAACCGTCGAACCCAGATGAAGGTGAGCCATAGCGGTTACCCATATCATTCATTACTCCTCTTAAATTCATGGTGGGGTTCCGTTTCATTTTCACCACAAGGTTGAAAACTGAAAACCCTAGCAAATAGTGTTTCCAGCTGTCAAAAAAAACTCGAGCACAATCTTGCACGAATTTCAAGGGCTACATTTTTACTACATACGGTAGTCAAAATCTTTGAGCCCTAAACTTTGGAGTAAGATCAAGAAACAACCACGCGGACGGTAGAAATTTTGAGGGGGCATGGCATTTACTTCCGGTAGCTTTCAAGGTCTGCAATTCCATTAATATAGGTTGTGGGGTGTGCAGTCAACTCCCACCTACTGAGACATAAGGATCTCAAAAGGAACAGAAATTTATTGCATGCCGTTTAGGGTTAATGATATATGCGAAGTTTATCATCTGAGTTTATGATCATAGGATAAGACCTATTGCATTATTGTACGTTTGGGGGCTTTATTATGTACTAATGTATCTTAAATGGTTACTATACTTTTTACACTTTAATTAATGTTTTATGTTTAGGCACAACAAGACCGAGCTGATAATGCCATACTTAGAGCAGAGAATGAGAGCTTAAAGAACGAGAACTATAGGCTGCAAGCTGCACTGAGAAACATTGTCTGCCCTAATTGCGGTGGTCCCGCCATGCTTGGGGAGATGGGATTTGATGAACAAGAAGTTCGACTTGAAAATGCCAGGCTCAAAGAAGAGGTAATTACAATTTTGAAATTTAAATTATTCGCATAGAAATATTGGCTATGACTTGTGTGTGTGTGTCTGTGTGTGTATGTATTACACACACCGACACACACACACACAAAACACACACATATACCTACATAGTTCTCAGCTTCTTTTGTTCATTTACATTGCGCACTCCCGTGTGGACAATCCATTTTGCTTATTTGTTCATTCATTTAGCCAGAACAAAAAATCGCAATTTTTTTTTTTGGTGTTTGGTATTTGTTCATTCATTAATTTCATGAATCAAGAAGCCATTGAAAAAATATATATACCTTTCATCAAATACTTCATTTGACATGTTATATACACACAGTCCCAATGAATTTCATTGCAGAGAGGCTTAGAAATCATTATGTCGCAAACAATATTTTACAGTATACAAAATTTGCTCGAATGACATTAAAAAATTTATCATGAAAATACAACTGTTAATTATTTTGAACCGTGGAATCTTTCACAGTTCGAGCGCGTCTACTGTCTTAGTTTCACAATATGGTGGCAGGCCAATCCAAGGAATCGGTCCAAGTTCCCTCATGGCTCCTTCTTTGGATTTGGACATGAATATGTTCCCAAGAAAATTTGAAGAGCCCATGGCAAGTTGCTCAGATATAATGCCTATGCCTTTTATTTCTGAGAATCCCAACTTTTCTGGTGGAGTTCTGATTTTGGAAGAGGATAAAACCCTTGCAATGGAGCTGGCGATTTCTTCAGGTGGATGAACTGATGAAGATGTGTCAAACTGGTGAGCCGTCTTTGGATTAGAACAAATGATGTTGGAAAAGAAATATTGAATGTTGAGGAGTACGCAAGCATGTTTCCATGGCCAGTTGACCTCAAGCAGAACCCAAGTGAATTCAGGACTGAAGCAACCCGCCACAGTGCTGTTGTTATTATGAATAGCATCACCCTGGTTGATGCATTTCTTGATGCAGTAAGTCCCGTTTCTTCTTGTACAACGTTACGCAAGTGCATACTTATGAACATTAATACTACTAAGTGATTATTCTAACTTTCGAGGATAATTATTTGACATAACCAATGGTTGGATTCATTACATAAATCCTCGTTCTTTCAGGCCAAATGGATGGAACTGTTCCCGTCAATTGTTTCTAGAGCCAAAACCCTTCAAGTTGTGACATCTGGGGTTTCTAATCATGCTAGTGGTTCTCTTCAGCTGGTGAGTATTCAATTGCTCAAAAGATTTTGTCTCACGAAATCGTACATCAAATGTGGAGGATTAACAAAGTAACTAATTTTTTTTTTTTCATTCACTTTTGTTAGTGGTTCCAATTATATTCTTTAGCCCAAGTTCTATTTCTTTTCTCAGGTCCATGTCTAATTACGTTGATTAATTAATTTTTTTTCTAATTTATGTTTTTGGGTCTACAGATGTACGCAGAACTGCAAGTACTATCTCCATTGGTGCCCACCCGAGAGACTCATTTCCTGCGTTACTGCCATCAGAATGCAGAGGAGGGAACTTGGGCAATTGTGGACTTCCCCCTGGATAATTTTCACAACAGCTACCCCCCATCGTTACCTTATTACAAGAGAAGACCTTCCGGCTGCATCATTCAAGATATGCCTAATGGATACTCCAGGGTACGTAAACACAACTACAAAATGCATATAGTTAACGTAAATGCCTACAGTTTTGTTGAATTTTTGTCGTATAAGTAGGTTAACAACGTAAAATTGGCAACGATGTCTGTACATTACCCATGCATATTATGTGGCAGTGGTCAACAGTTTTTGTTACGTAGAAGTTATGTTTTAACAGTTTCTCCTAACAACCCTTGGGCTGCATGCACAGGTTACGTGGGTTGAGCATGTAGAAATCGAAGCAAATCCAGTCCATCAGATTTTCAACCATTTTGTTAGTAGTGGAATTGCTTTTGGAGCACAACGTTGGCTAGCTGTTTTGCAACGACAGTGCGAGAGGCTTGCTAGCCTAATGGCCAGAAACATATCTGACCTAGGAGGTGTTTTCTTTATCCCTTCTAATTTTCTACTTATAAATGAATATATATGTTGCGTTTCGTTTCTTTTTCTTTTATTTTTCCTAATCACTCAGATTGCTATGTGAATGTTAATATATAGTGATACCAAATCCGGAAGCTCGGAAGAATCTGATGAATTTGGCCCAGAGGATGATAAGAACATTTTCTGTGAACATAAGCACTTCCTGTGGGCAGTCTTGGACAGCCCTTTCTGATTCTGCTGATGACACAGTTAGAATTACAACCAGGAAAGTCTCGGAACCAGGTGAACCTAGTGGATTAATTCTAACTGCTGTATCAACTACTTGGTTGCCATATCCACACTACCAAGTTTTTGATCTCCTGAGGGATGAACGTCGCAGAGCTCAGGTTAGGATAATACAAAGACCATTTTACCCAGTAGTTATAGTTTCTGGTTTTTAGTCTTCTTTGTGAAGTCAGAATGCGAAGCTAACGTTTGCTGACATTATGCAACAGCTTGATGTTCTTTCCAATGGAAATTCATTGCATGAAGTAGCTCATATTGCCAATGGCTCTCATCCTGGAAATTGCATTTCTCTTCTTCGTATTAATGTAAGTTTATTTTGGTAAACTAGACAGTTTTAATATAACTACTATATTATTCACTTTAAAATCATTTTAATGTAAGTTTCGTTTGGTGCATCATTCAGGTGGCCAGCAACTCGTCCCAGAGAGTAGAGCTGATGCTGCAAGAAAGCTGCACCGATGATTCTGGAAGTTTAGTTGTGTACACAACTGTGGATGTTGAAGCAATTCAGCTAGCAATGAATGGTGAAGATCCTTCATGCATTTCTCTTCTCCCAATTGGATTCGTCATTCACCCCATAGCAAATGCCAACCATGACAGCAGCCTTTCTGGTGAAATTAAAAATGCACAATCATCTGATCAGAATGGACATGTTGTGCCTGATGATGTATCTGGATGCTTACTCACTGTAGGAATACAAGTCTTAGCTAGCACAATTCCAACTGCAAAGCTTAACCTCTCAAGTGTCACTGCCATCAACAATCACCTATGCAACACAGTTCAGCAAATCACCGCAGCATTAAACAATGCCGAAGGCAATGAAAATAATCCGACTGATAATGATAACATCATCGCCTCTTTGGCCGAGCCATCGGCGCCGCTACCACCAGGGCAAGTTGATCAAAGCTCCACTTCCTAATTACCCTAAACTGCCCTCATCTCATTCTCAACAATCTTGATCAGGAGCTCCTTTGCTAATCGTCTTTTTCTATCATGGTACTTATAATCATTGAGAACCATTGTTTTTTGTATGGATTGAAAGAGATGGGGCAGTTTATCTGTAATTAGGAAGATTATCAAGAGGGTACTTTTGTCAGCATAGTCTGCAGTGGTGTAGCAGTCCCCTCTACAGACAGAGCAATGAAGTGAGGTAGTTGTTAGGTAGTAAGTCTAGTTCCCTGATGGCTAAGGGCTGAAGATATGGTGATATGACAAGTTAAAAAAAGTGATGGTGTAGGGAAGTCAAGAGCGCACCAGAAATGATCCTTGCTGGCTGGTAAGGCCAACAAATGTGTCCACTCACCAGTGGCCTCACCTGCCAGCAAGGGTTGCGGTTCGGGCATTGACTTCTTGTTTGTTGATTTGTTGTTTTTTCCGGCCACCTTTTGGATGCTATCTTTTAAATTCTACACATGAATTGTTATGAGTATTTATGGTTGAATGTTGGTTTTCCTTGTGATGGATCTCTGATCCTAATTCAGTATTATTCTCTGTTCATTTGCTTTGCAGTACATTAGAATATGTTTTGCTTTAGTTTCTTGGCATTCTAGGATCCTTGTTCTTGGACCAAAAAGACTTGAGTTCTCTATTACACTTTCTTATGTTTAACAGTTAAATTACATGCAATTTAGTATAGATAGTACATATGATCCCCGGAACAGATACAAAATTAAGCTAAACAAGGCGCATGATTTGTCAATCCTGATAAACTGCTTAAAATTATGCGAGATAGATCAAAACATGATAAGACCTTTTATTTTCAAGAGTGGTTCTATGATTAACAATTAGGAGAGAAACTTTTATCAAAAATTCAAGTTTAGAGATTCTAAAATTGAAAGCATTTTCATTATACTTGTGAATCATCCAATTGGTTCAAATTTTAGCAGAATATGCTTCATCAATTTCCTATGACGGTAGTTTTTGCTGTTTTGGCTATACTGACTTATATGCTTCAGAGCCTAGAAAAGAAAAAAACAGTACAAAGCGATAACTTTGTTAACCAGGAAACTTGTACGAAAAAAGTGGTAAAACAATTGCTGCAATTGAAGAAAATGATCGTGTTTTCCTTTGGTGGAAATTGAAACTTCGTTTCTTTCTTTCTTAAATTTTTCATAGGATCAACATGTTATCAATATATATATATATATATAGAGAGAGAGAGAGAGAGAGAGAGAGAGAGAGAGAGAGAGAGAGAGAGAGAGAGAGAGAGAGAGAGAGAGAGAGAGAGAGAGAGAACAGATGAAACTGAAGACAAGATTGTTGTGGATGAATATATTGATTCAAGAAAAGAAAGGACAATTATTCTGCAATTCTTGTGCATGAAGCACTAGGAAAAAAGAAGTGAAATTTGAAAAGGCTCACCTGGGGGAGTGGGGCGTATGATAGTCATTGTCCAAGAAACAGGGAAAAAAAAAAAAAAATGGTTCTCTCATAAATGCATACCATATAGGGACAACATGCAGTACCATCAAGGGTACAATTTTACAGGCAATGGATTTTCAGATCAAGATTATTCTGAAACTGATTGCAGTCTCTCCATAAATAGTGGTGTTTGAAAGTTATGTGCTAAAACTCTTTTTTTCCCCCCAAGCAAATGGTAATCATAAATATGATTATCAAAACTCTAACCTTGTGAATTTCCAATATATTTTTCATCATTAATTTCATCCATGCAATCCTCTTTGTGGTCATACTTGGTTGTTTAAATTTTCCTAATTCTAGCTTTTGTTTGAAGTTTAAACTATTTTGTAGTACTGTTTTGCTTTTTTACTTTGCTTTAAGATTTCTTAAGCTAAAAATAACTGATTTTGAGAAGCGGTTTTAAGGTGCTTTTCTTTTAAAAATTAATTTTTTAAAACTCAAAAAAAATTTAGCATATTTTAATTTTTTTTCATCTTCCCTTTAAAAACCAATTATAAAATGTTTAATTTTTTTAAAGGCTTTCCCGGAAAACGAAATTGAAGTGGTTGAATAAAACGAGTACCAATTATCTTCCCTTTGTACGTTTTGGGTGTGTATGTATACATACATATATATATATATATATATTGACACACACACACACATACATACACACACAGCCATGTTTTCCAGGACAAAGTTATAGTATGTTAATAGTTATTTCTTTTTTTTATTTTAGGAAATATCTCTCAAACTGGATATTAGTTTTTTAATATTTATTTCTTTTTTTTCTTTTAGGATATATCTCTCAGACTGGATATTGTTTTTTTAGATTTTTTTCAAAAATCATTATTGTAATAGTTTTAAATATTCTTCTAAGTAAAACAAAAAGTAGTTAAGAAATGTATTTAAAAACTTTTTCATTTAAAAAAAAAAACAGTACCCTTGGACTTGGTGAACAAACTTTCAAAATGCATTATTCAATTTGTCAAACAACTAATAAACCCTTCTAATTGGACAACAAGAGTCACAACAAGACACGAAATGGAAAGATTTTTCATGGATTGTGGGCCCATTTACCATTTCTTTTCAGAACTGGTACTTTTCACGATTTCAACATTAGACGCTCACCGCCATATATTTCCGGCCGCACGACATCGTTTAAAGGCCACAACACGAGAGCAGTAAACTATTTGAGTTCCTGTGCTGTGCGGCTGTGCCTTACCTTTCAGAAATTTCTCAAGCTCGCATGTAGGGAAAAAAAAAAAAAACAAAAAAAAGTCTCCTAAACCTGAAAAAAAAAAAATACATTTTTTTAAAAATAAAAAAGAAAATAATTGTGTTCCAAATCAGTTATTTGTTCTTCAGAAAAAATTATCAGTTATTTTTGACCCAGTGCTATTACGTATATTCAAGCGAGTTTTATATAATACTGAATAAATTGTTATAGTATTTTGAATATTTCTTTTTTTTTTATGCATACTACACATGTATGCTTCACTTTGTCACAATTTTTTAAAATTTTAATCTATGATAAATATTATATTGATTTATACATTCCATTTAGACTAATATACCCAAATGTTGTAACATTTTGGATCAAAAGAAATGGGAAGAAAATAAAGGTTTTGGAGAGAAAAATTAAAACTCTACCCTTTGGAAATTTTGGCTGGAAAGAAGTGAAAAGAAAAAGAAAGAAATGGGAAGATTTATTAGTAATACTTTGAACCTGCCAACTTTCTCTCGCCCCTTTCTTCCCATGTAAGTGTCAAGAAAGGGAGAGAAAGTGATTGCTCTTTATGATAATTTTTTGATTTATCATCTTTGCAATCAAACATATATATCAATTTTAAATTTTGTGGATAGACGTGTAAAGAAAATATCTTCATGAAAATTTCCTTCCTTTTTGTCTCTTTTCGAAGAATTTTCCATCTTGTATTTTTGTTTCATTTCTCTCATAACTTAAAAAAGTATTTTTCTCTTTTTCTTTACTCTTCTAAACTCGCAAACTAGTCTTAATAAGGAGAGGTCCTTTTTTTTTCTGTTTAAAAGATAAAAGTAGGGCTGTGAATTGGGCTTTGTGAGCCGGGCTTTGACAAGCCCAAACTCGGCTCACAAAGTAAGTAGGGCTTTTGGACTTCGGGCTTTTGAGCTCGGGCTGAAAATAAAAGGCTCAAAGCTCAGCTCACAATTTTTGTGAGCTTCGGGCTTAAATCGGGCTTGGCCCAAGCTCATTGCTAAATACTTAATTATATATAATATAATATTTAATAACTATGAATTGTTAGAAAAATATATATAAATTATTAATATTTTAGTTATGATATCTTATCTTACTATATACAAAGTAATAGTAAGTTTACAGTGTAAACATTGTTGGTTATTTTTTGTTTTTTCTTATTTAGCCTTCCACTAAAAAACTAATTAATGAAAACCTCCAACAACCTTCAACAACTTTTTTTTTTGGTTTAAAAACTTAAAAAAAAAAAAAAAGCACACACATTGTGCAACCTAGTAAAAAACTTTGAATAACTACTCAATATTTTTTCTTATAAATTTTTCTTTTAATTTGCGCACACCTAGATTGTGTATTTCCTAATAATGTTTGATTGTAAATTATACATATTATTTTGTATACATTATATAGAAATCTACAATAATCGCCAATAGCTTTTTTTTTAACAACTCAAAAAAAGGCACATTACACAACCTAATAAAAACTTTTGAATAACTACTCATTATTTTTCTTATGAATCTTTCTTTTTATTTGTATACGATGTGCATTTTTCACTAGTGTTTCACTATAATTTACACATATTATTTTATATATATTATATAAATTATACCTTAAATGGGCCGGGCTTTAATCGGGCTTGAGCCTAGTAAGGCCCAAGCTCAGCTCACATTTAATTCGGGCTTAATATTTAGGCCCAAGCTCAGCTCGGCCCAATTAAAATCAAGCTCGTGAGCTTTTCTTTCGGGCCGAACGGGCTGAGCTTGGGCCGGCCCAGCCCCATTGACAGTCCTAGATAAAAGTGGAGTAAATAAGCTGATTTTTCAATTGTTCTTCTAAAAAAAATCTTACTACATGCTTAAATAAAAAAGTTCTAGTATATCATGCACATCAACACATAATTAACTAATTATGATTTTATAGCATTTTATAATAGCTCCAAATTAAAAAATATAAATTTAATCAAGTTCTACAAGAATAAATAACAACCTATCAAGCGTCCTCATACATTTACTCGGATTGCATCCTAAGACTCGAATTATGATTCTATGATAAAGAGTTTTGAAATGAGGCTCCCAAGTAATCAAGAAATAGAGGTGAATTTTTCTAAAATTTAGATATTCTTAAAAAATCTTAAAAATATTTTATTCTATTAACTAACCTATTTATAATATTACTATTCTATTAACTAACCCTAATTATAACCCAAACTGTCCTGAATTATTAACTTAGAAGAATAAGAGGTAACTATTCTTAAATTTAAAATATTTTTAAACAATCAAATAATTTTATTTTTTTTCTATTATAAAAAAACTAATAGATAACTTAATCGGGCATTAAACCGGATCCCGAACCCGCAAGTTTCGGATATTGACCCAGTAAAGTAACCTACTTAAACTCTTCGTCACCTCGATTGTCATTCTGGAAGCTCTCATCTGAATCACTCAGCGGAGAGATAGAGAGAGAGAAAACAGGGCAAAAAAGTCCCGACCTCTGCTAGGGTTTCTTGGTCAGTGATTGCGGCCATGGCTATGCAAGCCGGTTTAGGCGTCTCCCGACTTCTGATACTTGTCGGCGCTGGTATTTTTGTGTTTTCTCTTTTAAATTCGTTTGAATTTTTGAGTTTTTTTGAGTGGTAAATCTGATCACTGGACTGTGTGTTTGCGTGTGTAGGCTTATACGGGGACGGTGCTGCTGAAGAACGGTAAATTATCTGATGTTTTAGCCGAACTGCAGGTATTCACTGATCAACAAATGAATCATCGCTTAATTTAATTTTTTGATTTTTAGCTGATCATTTTCTGATATATTAGTTTTGGATGTTTACATGTTTAACAAAATATTTTGTAATGCTTAATTCAGCTAATACAGAAACAAGTTGTAGCTTAACTTTTCGAAATTACATAGTTTGTCATAATTTGTACTTTCTTTCTTTTTTTGGGTTTGTTCAGGACAATGGAATTTGAATTATTTTTTAATTTTTGTGTCCTATATTTGATTTTTTTTTGTAGTCTGTAGAAGAGTCATGTTTTTCCATAACAGGGAGTACTGTTGATATGGTTGAAGCACCGTAGAAATATGGTTTTTGGGCATGTAATTTATAGCGTCAATTCTCTGGGAGAATTATGGGTTTGAGAAATTTTATTGTATTTACCTGGGATTGAGATGGTGTTGTGATAAGATTTTTGGTTAATAGTGGTTAGTTTAGTTTTGGTTGGATTGTTTGGTTAAATATAAGGTTAGCCAGAGGATGATATGTTCCCTGTTAAGATGGTGGTGTTGAGGAGTGTGATGTCTTTTAGAAGTATTCGTATTATTAGTAATGTGGAACCTCAGGTTGTTGGAGGCATTTGATTATATATGTGTGATTGATTATTGTGCAAATCTCAATATGGTTTTTGCGGAATTACTATAAGATACGAGGTTGTAACTGCATCCATTCTCAGTATGATCATTGGAGATAAGGCCTAAACTGGCGTACTTGTTCTTGTGATGTTTTTTGCATGCCAACTATCTCAAGGATGCTATGCAGCTCCGGTATTCCTTTGACTGTATATGTGTTCATAATTTGAGGTCAAGTAAAACATGTTAGCTAATTCTTTAACATGTACGAAACTGAACTTAGGCATTCCGCAAGTAGTTTCGAGTGAAAGTTAGGCTATAAATTTTAAACAAGAAGAGCATGCAAATACCTGGGAAAAAATATCTGTAAAAATGCACTTAGTCAGATTACGTTGAGAAACCTGACATAATTTGAGAAAGTTATTTGATTGATTTCATGAACTATAGTTTACGCAATATATGTTATCATTCATAGATTATAAAAACATTAACTTGCATTTCCTTATAAATAAAATAACAAGTCGTATACAGTCATTTTTTGAAAATCAAAAAGTTTATGCATATACACGTGACTTTCAGTTTGGTTCCAAAATGAGTTGCCTCTTTCTAAAAAGTGTTATTGTGTGTGCGTTAAGAATATTCATGAATATACTTCTTAGGTATATTCCATTCTATATGTTGTGTGCAAATATAAGCGTGGTTTCACTTTTGCATATAATATCAGTATTTTTATTTATACCTGACTTTACGTGTATTTCATTTATAGATGCATAGACCGTATTAGTTACCATTTTGAACGATGTGTTTGACAGAATTTGGTCAGGAAACATGAGAAAGATGGAGAAACAGAAGGTGATTCTGATGCCATTGCTACACAGGTAAGTATTATTTGCAAAAACTTTGCTGTGTATTCATTGACAATCACTTTTGGAATGTGGATTAATAAAAATACAAACTGACTGGACGTTTTGTTTTAGAAGGGATTACACATTGATAATTGTCCTGGAAAATCATGGTTTTTTCAACTTGGTTGTACTGTGAGTAGAAATTGAATCCAAACTATTTACTAGAATGTGGTCTTGGATTTCTTGCTTAATTCATTTGTAGGTCCGTCGATTGGCTATGGAAGTTCGACAGTTGGCTTCTGCTCGCCCAATTACCGTCCTTAATGGGGGTTCTGGACAGAATGGTAAGTTTCACTAGAATCACGCATCGTTTTGATGTTAATATGCCTTTTCATTTGATTTTATGGAGTTTTTTGGCACCTTAAAGTTATAGCTGCTCTTTTCCTCTCTCTCAGGCATAGCTGCTCTGGTAGTGCCTGCTGCTGCTTTGGGTGCCTTGGGCTATGGATACATGTGGTGGAAGGTGCGATAGACTGTTGCCAGATGCCAGATTTTCATTTTAATCTTGTGATAATTCCCTTCACATAATTTTATTCTCTTCATCTGCATCCTGCAACTTCAAAAATATATGATTTTGCCTGTTCATTTATAATCCCATTGATGATCGCTAATTAACTTTTATCTGTTGACTTCTTCTTCCTGGTCAATTAAATTTTTTAGGGCATTTCATTCTCAGACCTTATGTATGTAACAAAGCACAATATGGCAGCTGCTGTGGAGAACTTGACAAAGCATCTGGAGCATGTGTCTGATGCTCTTGCTTGTAGGTTTTATTTCCTCAGTTATCTTTTCTCTTGTATTGACTTGTTTGGGTTATATCTCCTTTGAATGTCCTCTTATCTGTCACGACCAAAACATATCAATTCTTGCTGTAAGTTCTTTCCTTAGCTAGCTTGTATTGACTTCTTTAGGTTATATCTCCTTTGGAACGTACCTTATCTGTCTCAGTGATAGCATATGAATCTGATTACTTCTGTCTCTTTACTGTTGACTGGTGATGAGTTGGATTCCTGGTTAGCTAAAATATATCTGTATCTAGTAAGATATTCTGATCATAAAAATCGTTTATGCTAAGTTATGTATATCAATGTGGCTCTAGACTTCAAGTATAATCCCTAGAGTCTTTTTCATTGTTCGGGATATTGACACTGTGTTATTTTCCTAAAACAGGCAGCAAAGAGGCACTTGACGCAGAGAATTGAGAACTTGGATGGTAAACTGGACGAGCAAGTAGAGATATCAAAATTAATTAAAACTGAGGTACATCTCTATGGATCTGTCAATCTGCCTCTATAACTTAATGTACATGGTTTTGGGAGATTAATTGATGATTCTATTTCCTTGACTGACTTATTTGAGAAATAGCTTTATCATGTTTTCCTAAATTTGTGAACCAGGTTACAGATGTTCGTGGTGATCTTTCCCAAATTAACTATGACTTGGATGAATTGCAAAGGATGGTTTCTGGTTTGGTGGGTATTTCTTTTCGAACAAACAGAATGTGCATGCTTGTATTGCTTATATGAAAAAGGTTATTTATCTGTAATTAGACTGGAACCTATGGTATTTACTTTATTTTGAGGAAAATAAGAAATTAGGTGCTACATTTTGGAGTATTTATTTCATAATTGCCAATGATAATGTTTTACAAAATGAATGACTTGAGTCGTACACAGAAAAAAAGAAGATAGGCTAATAATAATATGTTACACAAATGTGACACTAGGAGTTAATTAGGCAAAATAACTGTCCCTGATGGGAATGAAGTGAGAGTATATTGTAACGAATCATTGATGCTGTTTGAATTACCAGCTTGAACAAATACTAAAGAAAATTTTGTTTCTTAACATAAAACAATTTTAAGTATCTTTTTGATGTATCAAAACTATTTAGCAGAACATGAGTCTAACCAAAATGGAACAATGAACCTCAACACCAGCATGCAATATTGGCTGTCTCAGATTTCTAATTTTGGGTACATACACACATACATATATGCATATATACATACATATGTATATGTAAACACACACACACACACACATTCAATTTTTTTTTTGGCACTATGGAGATTTATTTTCTTGTCTGTGGTTATTTGTCATGTCTCCTTTATTAACCAATCTGAAGATGATAGGTTGATAGTATTTTGAATAGATGCTTTTCATGCTTTGTGCATCTATCTCTCATGAAAGGGTTGGTAAAGAAAAAATCGACAAACATGTTCTCAAAGATATGATGCCAGAAGTTTGAGGAATAGGTTCCAACTGGGGGCCCGGGGGGGGGGGGGGGGAGGGGTCTTGAGAATTTTGAGATTGGAATCCAGTGAACTATATTTATGGATAGGTTGGTTTGCACATCCTAATAAATGCTGGCAATGAGTGAAAATGTGGTTAGTTTACAGGTTTGATTACTTTAAAATAAAATAACTTGAGCTAGGAGAAATATTGCCACTTGTCATTTGGAATGCATTTTTTTTAATCAAGAAAAATATAAAAAATAAGTCAGATGTGATACCTGTCTGAATGATTTTTGCTTGGTTGGAACATAATTATTTAAGCATTCTCACATCCTTCCTTGTTGTTTCTCTGCATTCCCCTTTTTAACTTTCCACTTATGGTTGCAGGATGGCAAGCTTCTTTCCTTGGAAGCCAAGCAGGTGAAATGAATTTGTTATTTTATACATCGATAGATGCCTCTTTGTATTAGTATTGCATGGTATATCATCAGATGGAAAATGAAAATGTTTTATGAGTATTATGTGCTTTTCTCTAAATGGTTGATATTGATTGGTACAAGCTTGATTATGGCAACAGGAGCTTGCAAATACTGGAGTTTTGTATTTATGCAGTGTCGTTAATGGAAAAAGGGTACAAATGCCAGATAGGCTCCAGGTTTGTGCAATTTGCCACCTCCCTCATGATTTATGATATTTTGCATGCTTTCCAGTTAAGTTATTCTTCTCCTTGCACCTTTGTGATAATGGTGCTCGGTGACAATTCTATTATCTTTTCGCATCTTTGTGATTATGGTGCTTATTGACGATTCTGTTAACTTTAAGTTTCTGGCGTGTGCTTACCTTAAGTAACCTTGCCTTCAAATTTTTTCAGGAACAACTCAAGGTTGTTGGCAACTCTGTTCCTAGTCTCATGGTATTTACCCTGATCTTTTCGTAATTTCTTTGTTGTTCTTGGCAATGCTCATGGTGAAACTGATTGTATTACTGATTGGATGTATATCATTAATTACAACACAGACAATAATGTTGAACATGA
Organism: Mitragyna speciosa; assembly: GCA_024721245.1. NCBI lineage: Eukaryota > Viridiplantae > Streptophyta > Magnoliopsida > Gentianales > Rubiaceae > Mitragyna > Mitragyna speciosa. The sequence continues at coordinate 7,119,715 of CM045559.1, forward strand.
ATCAAGAGGTTTACAGATGGATATCCTTTCATTCAAATGTGGTAAAAAATTGAGAGTTAAAATTGCAAACTTGGATATCAATGGTTCTTGAGTAAATGTTTGTATCGGTTGATGCTTTGGTTTCTCTTATATGGTGGCTTCTTAGTGTGATTTGAAGACAGTTTCTTTTACAACCTTTATGTGTTTAAACTGAAATTATGGAATCCTGTGATGTCAGTGATATTCTAATAATATCTGTCCGGAACTGTTCACATCCTTTTGAAACGGCATATTAACAACATAGCATGTGATTGATTATCATATTGTGTTCAAATTTTGTTCTTGATGTTCTTGATGTTATGTTTATTTATACTTTCGTTCTGACCTGATGTCGTGAAATTTCTGCAGGGTCTTAAAGATGTCGTGGAGTCATTGGAATCTGGAAACAGCAATAATAGGTTAATTACTGATGGCATTTCAAGAGATGGGAATGATAAAGTAAATGACCAGAAACCTAGAAGCTTGACAAGGTATAAGTTATGGCTTCATTGTCCTCATTGTCTCCTGTTCCTTGTTTCACTGGAGTAGCATTTTCTTTGAACTGTGTCTAGTCTTTGAATGGAGGATGGTTGGATGGTTTCTGAGCTGTTTCTCTAGTATGCTTATTTACATACTTGTATTATTGCCTCTTCGCTTTTAAAATTGAGCAATTGATCGTTTATTATGTCTTGTGAACTAATTCTTTGTCTTCAAGTTTGCATGGTTGCTAAAATGTTTGCGTTCTAATTTTGCAGGATGGCTTCAACAAGGTGTTGATGGAACCGTATCCTGGTAATTTGATTATGTTTCGGTGTGGTCATGGAAGAAAGATTATATTGAATAATGCAGTCATGGTGTATGGCGGTATTTTTAAGTTTGAAGTTTATTATTACAACCGTATAGAGCGTATGTTTTATTTAAAGCAATTTCTTCCATCATGTACATGTTCTTTTCATAGTCTAGGAAGTGCTGTTTTTCCACCCGCCTTGGGCCAAAACATGTATTTCCACGCTTAGATTTCACATTCTAAATACCACGTAGCATAGTAAATAGTTATTCAAGAATCACAAAATTCTAGTGCAGTGGATAAACCGATCTCCAAGTCAAAAGTTTATTCTGAGGTGTTTTAAGTTTCACTTCACGTTGGAGCTGCTGAAGAATGATGCTTGTGGTTAATTATCTAAGCAAAAGTACTGCGATACTTGTTCTTTAGGACAAACTTTCAATGATTTTGCCATAACTAATATAAGGGTACTGCCAGCATAGTTGTGTATGCATCATTGGAATTTGGGTACCATGTTATATATAACAGGTAATTAGCCGTTCTTTTAATTTCGTAATCCCTTGCACGTGTAATATGTTAAGGTATAATAGGGCATTAATGCCTGTTCAATGTGATTGTTCTTTTCATTGTTTTTCAGTTGGCAGTATCTTTTTCATTTAGGATTCGTTTGGTTGGCAAGCATCTTAAATATAAATTTTTATTGTTATTTTTAATTAAGAACAAAATTGCAACAAAAATCGGCACCTTCGTATGCGCGAAAAGAAATTGTTGTATATTAGTTAGTAGTTTCATTTTAATTAAGAACAAAAATTGATATCGTCATATATGCTTAGGAGAATATCTGAAAGATAAAGACAAATGTACAGTGGTGAGCGGGAGTTGGGACGGCGAACATTTCCAAATTAAAAAATTTATAAATGCAACAAATGCAAGGAATGTATATAAGTAAGGAGAAATTTAGTTAAAATTCATAAATCACAATTATAATGAGTGTGATAAATGAATTCACGATATAGGTCAATGGCAATGGGTTTTGATAAAAATACAGTGTGTTTAAATATGCTAAATTCAGGAATAAATTTTCATAAATTTCTTCCCCTTTTGCTTCCGCCAGCTTTTAGCAAAATCTAATAGTCAATTGCTGTTTCTAGATGCTGCTATTACGTAACTTCTTTCTAGTTGGGCCATGTATAATTAAACTCATTTTTAGGCTAAAATCTCTATTTGTTTTTTAAGAAGATGTCTTCAGAAAATTTCAAACATATTTTTTAATTACTTTTTTGTTTTATATACCTATTTACTCAAAAAATATTTAAAACTGTTAAATAATGTTTTATAAAAAACACACTAAAAAACAATCATGACATTTTTTTTTTTGAAGGAAAATAGTATTTCACTAATAACATTATACAGAGTTAAAAGTTACAGCCAAATCATGGGCTGGCTTTGCATGACTTCTAGGTACTTTAGAAACTTTACAAAACGATAGATAAGAGGCAATAAATTTAATATCTTCAAACATATAATACATATGATATGGGACTTGATTAACATTTCTAAGACATTGAACTAAGAGAAGACTATCTGTTAAGATGGAGATATGGGTCAAACGATGATGAGCAGCTATGTATAATGCTGATAAGCAAGTGAGGGCTTCTGTTTCGAATGCTGAAGCCGCATTAACTTGTATGGCTTTCCTCATCAACTGAGTTCCAAGGCCATTCTCTATTATCACGGCTATTGATGCCTTTAATGTACCTGAATTAAATGCTCCATCTATTAATATGTTGAGGCAATGTGTTTGATGCCGTACTTGTGAGAGGTCTCCGACAAGCTGTATTGAATCCTCTTGATGTAGGTGTTCCTGTTGTACATGTTCCAGCAATTGCAATTCATTGAACATTTTTTGAGCTTGGAAAACAACTTGCATTGGATCAGCAAGAATATCATGCCACAAAAATTTGTTCCTTGCTAGCCAAATATGCCAGAAGAAAATTATAGAAAGCATGATTGCATTATTATCTGGCGCTTTATCAAACCATTCATTTGCCCACTGTGAAAACCTCAACTTTTGCCCTGTATCGAAATGAAATCCAAATGGAGAACAATGCCAAACCAGTTTTGAAGTCTCACATTCCACGAACAGATGCTCTATCGTCTCTTCATGTATTCCACAATGCAGACACACTGGGGATTGAACAACATTCCTTTTGAACAGCATTGACATGGTTGGACAAATATTGTGAACTCTCCAAAAGAAAATTTGCAGCTTGGGCGGAATATTCAACCTCGATAAGAATTTAAAAGTTGGTTGAAGTGAGTACTGAGATTGGGTGGTGCTTTGCTGGGGTTTCCATTGACTTTCTAAATTTATTGCTAGATTGTAACCTGATTTAACTGAGTAACATGCATTTCTTTCCAATTCCCATACATAACCATCAGGTTTGGGGGTACGAGGAATGTATGTGGAGAGAATATGCGTCAATGTTTGTTGCGGAAAAGAATCTGCGCTAGGGGACTTCGACTTCTCCACTGTCCATTGTGATCAATCAGATCTTTGCCTCTTTAGTTGTAATGTTGATCGCAGTAATGGGCGATATCGTAATGGGCTTCTTATTGTTGGGATCCAATCCACAGTAATATTTATATTTTCTCCATCACCCAACAATCCTTTTAGTCCATATTGGATCCAGTCACGTCCCCATAGTATACTGTGCCAACCCCAGGAAGCTGTTGTTGATGCATTCACCTCTAAAAAACTGGATTTTTGACAATATTTGCCTAAAAAGAATTTACTCAGCAAAGATTGCTCATCAACAAGAATCAGTTTCCCAAGAAATGCTTGATTCAGATGAGATGTGGATCTCAAACCTAGACCCCCAAGAAACTTTGATTTGCATAAGGATTCCCAAGATTTCCAATGTATACCTCTGCCTTCTGTATCAGCTTGCCGAATGAATTTTGCAATTTCTTTGTCAATTTGTTTGGCTATCAATATGGGCAATTTGAAGACCACTAGCGTGTACTGAGCAATATAGGATAAATTATACTTAGCTAAGATAATTTGACACGAAATAGATAGAGATTTTGTCTCGAAGCCTCTTATTCTCTGTAATATTCTGTTTCTAATGTGACCAAACAGCAAAGTTTTCTTCTTTGCAAACTGTAAATCCATACCGAGATATATTCCAGTCTCCTCTTTATTTGGAATATCAAAAATTGAGGACACCATTTTTTATATTCTCATCGGCATTTGCACTCAACAACAAAGTGGATTTTTGCCTATTGATGAGTTGGCCAGAAAGGGGGGAATATTCATTCAAAATTTCACTAAATTTTGCAGCAGCTGAAGTAGACCCTTCGAAAAATAAGATACAATCATTAGCAAACATCAGATGAGAAATTATGACCCTTTCTCTTGAAACAGCTATACCTCTGAAATCAGGTTCTATATTAATACTCTGTAACGCTGAAGATAGCACCTGCTGGGAAATAATAAACAAAAAAGGTGATAAAGCACAACCTTGACATAATCCTTGTGTTGGCTCAAAGGTGATAGTCGTGACTCCATTTATTGATACTGAGAAATTAATTGTGGAGATACAGTTTTTAATGAACATCCTCAATTTATCCGAGAAACCTATTTTAAGGAGAATTTGATCCAGAAAATTCCATGATACTCGGACAAATGCTTTACTCATATCAAGTTTAAGAGCAGTCCAAACTTGTTATCCTTTTTCCTTCCTCCTTAAATATTCCACAATCTCATGCGCAATGAGGATATTATCAGCAATAGATTTAGAGGGCACAAAGGCATTCTGATTACATGAGATCAAATATGGAATCACTTTCTTAAGCCTATTGGATAAAACTTTGGCCATAATTTTGTAAAGAACATTGCATAAGCTAATAGGCAGAAAATAAGTTAACGTTGTCACGCCCCGTGTCCGGAACATAACACCGCTGTGACCAGGTTATGCTGAGTCACAAGGCTCAAAATGTCCAATCATCTAACATAAACATACCCAATATTACAAATATTGGGCCAATAGCAATACCCCAAGTCAAAAGATATCATTAGATACAAGTACATTATCATCCACTACCCTAGCCTTCAAAGCTTTACATACACAATACCAAATATCTATTACATTTACTAAAGTCTTAACCTAACATAAGAGAGTAAGAACATAGTCTAAGAGTATAAATACAAAATCATTGCTAGATTAATACCACCCGATCACCTTACTAACTCCGAGTGCCAGCACACTCAACTGCTACCAAATCATCAAGCACTGTAGGAGAACAATAAAGGAGTGAGTGACAAATCATTCAGTAAGTGGCAAAAGCATCACCTTGTGGCATGAAGGTGTCATACATATAGTTACGTTCAAAACACATAGATAATAGTTCATATAAGTACGAAGGAGCTATACAATGCACAATCAACCACAATCCAATATTAAATATCAAAACAGGACAATGCACTCAAACAAAGCAACATTGCATTCAAACAAATGCTCAATTCATTCAAACAAAGCCCTGGATATCCAGTCATTCATTGTAACTCAGTTGCCCAATCATACTGACTTTTACCCGGTCAGTTCGGTCATACTGACTTTAACCCGGTCAACTCGGTCATACTGACTTTAACCCGGCCAGTTCGATCCTACTAACTACCACCCGGTCAGCTCGGTCCAAACATATAACATTGTAAATACATTCATTTCATTGTTCAAATAATTCATTTGTATCACATATATTATCAAGTTATAGTAAAATGGAAACATAATCACAATCAAGCCATTTACTTTAGCAAATAGGATTTCAAAGCAATTATACTTAGGAATAACCCATCTACAAAATTCAAGGGATACAAGTCCTACTTATCTCGGTTCGAGTTATCTCAATGCTTCACAAAACATAGGCTGCGTTCTTCGCCTAAAACACAACAATAAACATTAAATTAATCACTATATTTATTGAGGAAACCGTATACGAAAATTATTCCTTAGAGCCTAGACAAAAACGGAACACAACACACACTGTTGGATAGTCCTCAGCCAGACGTGGCCGAGCTGGACTGTCCTCGACCAGATGTGGTCGAGGCTGGCCCTGCCGAGCTGGGTTGTTCTCGGCCAGACGTGGCCGATGCTGGCCTTGGCCGAGCTGGGCTGTCCTCGGCCAGACGTGGCCGAGCCCTCGGCTCGGCAGGCAGGAAGGCAGACACGGACGGGCTCTTGCGAGCTGCGGCCGCGTCTCGGCCTGGCTACCTGCGGCTCACACTCGAAAAACTTGAAAAAACGCCCCCAAACACTCCATACTTCTTACACACCACAAACAACTCATTTTTCTAGATTTCCAACATCACCACAAGCCATAAACAAGCATTTAAGCATTCAAACCTTCACACAAACTATGCATACAACACATGGCCTCTAATACGTACTAGTCCAAAACACAAATCACAATCACTCAAGCCCCTCAAGTCCCTCACTCACAATCACCAAAAACAATCCTCAATTCACATATCTTCACTACAAAATACTAAGCATAGACTCATTAAAGCATAAAAATCCCAAACTTTTCTCTACCTAATTATTTAATCCACTCTATCTACATAATTAAAACCAAAGGAAAGAAACTTGGAAGTTGAAGGAAAAAATTACCTTGGGTGGAGACTTTAAGATTCCTACTACTTGTTCCCCTTAGAGAATTAAGCTCTTCAATTCCTTGTTCAAAGGGAAAAAAGAGAATTTTAGAGAGAGGGAGAGAGAGCTCCATAGAGAAGTAAAAGAGGAAAATGAAAAAGGGAAAGAAAGAAAGTCCTAATCTGACAAAGCAAATTTGCTTAAATTGCAACCAAGTCCTTCATAAATTTTCACTTTACATATTCACCCAAATCATCCCAAATTACATAATTGCCCCTGAAGGTCATTGGTATTACATTCTTCCCCTCTTATAAAAAGTTTCGATTTCGAAACTTACGTATCCTGTATCTGCTCTACCATTTGGACAATTGTTCACTTTGTATCCTACTTGACCACATCCAAAACAAATACGTGTTTTAAACTTGCATTCACCCTTGTGAAATTTCTTGCAGTACCTATAGGCCAACCCCGATCGGGGTGATTTCACTGATTGAAAAGATTCCAAGTCACATGAAGATTGATCCTGATTAGTGAATGGCTCGCTTTCTTGTTGTCTTGTCTCCGTGTCACTCCTTTTTATATCTTGCTCTGCATCCAAACTCGCTTCTACATTTGGTCACATGATGTGTAGAAGTTGCCCGAGATTTTGGATTGAATCTGACTATTCAAGCCACCTTTAAAAGCCACCATCTTCATTGTCTCGTCCGCCATGGTAAAGGGAACAAAACGACCCAACGAAAGAAAAGCGCTATAGTATTCCCCAACGGTCATAGAGCCTTGCTTGAGTTGGTTGAATCTTTGAATCTTTTGAATACGGATTGCTGGGAGAAAGTAGTGTTGAAGAAAGATTTTCTTGAAATCACTCCATATTAAGATGTGCCCGAGTAGGCCAGGTTTATTACCACACAGTCCCACCATTTTTCGGCTTCGCCAATTAAGAAAGATGTCACTACTTAAGGTCGTATATTATTCGGTACTTGCATTGTCTGAAATTTCTTCTCTACTTGTGCCAACCACCTTTCTGCTTTATCTAGATTTGAACTCCCATCAAAAGTAGGGACGTTGACTTTGCTATGCTCTTTGAAGTGATATCGGAGGCTACTTTTATCTTCTTCATGTTCCTTTCGATTTCTCTCGTATTATTGTTGGTGGTGTTGCCATCCTTGCATGACTTGGTAGGCAATGGCAAGAGTAGCCGGGTCCAATTGAGGAGCGATAGGGGTCACGTTCTCTGGTCGAATAGGAGGAGTTACTTGGGAAGTTCTCTCTTCTCTAGTTCTACGAGCGGTCGTCGAGCATCAGCCATGAAACTCCCAAGTGGCACGTTCGTCTCTTCGTCATCTTTTTCCCTGTTTAGGCCTATGTCTTCCATGGGTACATCGGTGTCTCCCACTATACTCTTACCGTTCCTATCATCGAAAACTTCCATTCTTGGTCCACGCCTTGGCGGCATTCTGCGATATGAGCGACATTAGATCTATTCTTCCTAATAGCAATCTATCAAAGATCCCAAATAGGAACTATCACTAGCAACAACTATGTACTCGAATACAAACGTCAATAACTAAGTCGACCCACACTAAGGTTGGCCACCCAAAGTGTGAATAAAATAGCTTTAACATCTTATCCAAGGCACACACTAATTATCTTAACATTCAACAAATATTCATACTTAAGAGGGCGCACACATACAATAGTCAAATTTAATATATCCTTCAAACATTAGCTATTCCTAATTACATAAACATAAACAAATAAACATCTATCATAAATACCGATCCGTCTATGCAAGAACATTTAACCGGAAATAATACTTCAAATATTTGATACATCCCAAATTCAATACAGTGCCCCTAATGTAATTAGTCAATATCCACAATTATCAAAATCAATCACAAAGAAAACATTACCAATCCCAATTACTACTTAAGATACACTTAATATAAGCAAACTAATAGTTTCAAATCTTAACCAACTAATATCAAAGAAGATCCAAACTTAAGTTTCAAATAAGGACCAAACTTCGACTTCCATAAGATTTAAACTTAAGCTTTAATAAAATTCAAACTTGAGCTCTATTAAAATCCAAACCTAAGTTATAAGAAGATTCACACTTAGACATTAGTAAAACCTAGACTTAGAATTCAATAGGGTTTAAACTTAGCTCTAAAAATTCTCACTTGGTTCTAATAAGGATCAATCCATAAATTTCGTAAGATTCACACTTAAACTTTAATGAAATCAAACTTAAATTCTAAGAAAGTTCAAACTTAAGCGTTTATACTTATATGATCATAAACTTATTATCTAAAGATCATAACTTAGCTAAAATGATTATTCACTTAAAGCTCTTGTGATCATGGCCTATATTTTAGTAATCATAACTTAATATCTCATAATCATCGCCTAAACTCTTATCATAGATAGTCATAACTTCAAACTAGAGAATCATAAACTTAATTCTAGGGGTCACACCTTAAAACACTAACAATCGCAAATTAAAGCTTTGGCTACAAATCCTTAATACTTAGTAATCATATCTTAGACTCATAAATGTAGGAGAGAGAAAACTTAAGTTCTAATGATCATTTCTTAAACTCTAAACAATACACGATTGCAAACCCAAGTTTCAAGTCATCGCAACCTAAGCTCTGATACCATTAAATGTCACGCCTCGTGCCCGGGACATAACACCGCCATGACCAGGCTATATTGAGTTACAAGGCTCAGAAAGTCCAATCATCTAACATAAACATACCCAATATTACAAATATTGGGCCAATAGCAATATTCCAAGTCAAAAGATATCATTAGATACAAATACATTATCATCCACTACCCTAGCCTTCAAAGCTTTACATACACAATACCAAATATCTATTACATTTACTAAAGTCTTAACCTAACATAAGAGAGTAAGAACATAGTCTAAGAGTATAAATACAAAATCATTGCTAGATTAATACCATCCGATCACCTTCCTAACTCCGAGTGCGAGCACACTCAACTGCTAACAAACCATCAAGCATTGCAAGACAACAATAAAGGGGTGAGTGACAAATCACTTAGTAAGTGGCAAAAGCATCACCTTGTGGTTTGAAGATGTCATACATATAGCTACGTTCAAAACACACAGATAATAGCTCATATAAGTACGAAGGAGCTATACAATGCACAATTAACCACAATCCAATATTAAATATCAAAACAGGACAATGCACTCAAACAAAGCAACATTGCATTCAAACAAATGCTCAATTCATTCAAACAAAGCCCTGGATATCTAGTCATTCACTGTAACCCGGTTGTCCAGCCATACTGACTTTTACCCAGTCAGCTCGGTCATACTGACTTTAACCCGGCCAGTTCGGTCCTACTGACTACTACCCGGTTAGCTCAGTCCAAACATATAACATTGTAAATACATTCATTTCATTGTTCAAATAATTCATTTGTATCACATATATTATCAAGTTATAGTAAAATGGAAACATAATCACAATCAAGCCATTTACTTTAGCAAATAGGATTTCAAAGCAATTAAACTTAGGAATAACCCATTTCCAAAATTCAAGGGATACAAGTCCCACTTACCTCGATCCGAGTTATCTCAATGCTTCACAAAACGTAAGCCGCGTTCTTCGCCTAAAACACAACAATAAACATTAAATTAATCACTATATCTATTGAGGAAACCGTATACGAAACTTATTCCTTAGAGCCTAGACGAAAATGGAACACAACACACACTGTTGGACAGTCCTCCGCCAGACGTGGCCGAGCTGGGCTGTCCTCGGCCAAACGTGGCTGAGCTAGCCCTGGCCGCGCTGGGCTGTCCTCGGCCAAACGTGGCCGAGGCTGGCCCTGCCGAGCTGGGCTGTTCTCGGCTAGATGTGGCCGAGGCTAGCCCTGGCCGAGCCCTCGGCTCGACAGGTAGGAAGGCAGACGCAGACGGGCTCTTGCGAGCTGTGGCCGCGTCTCGGCCTGGCTACCCGCGGCTCACACTCGAAAAACCTGCAAAAATGCCCCCAAACACTCCGTACTTCTTACACACCACAAACAACTCATTTTTCCAGATTTCCAACATCACCACAAGCCGTAAACAAGCATTTAAGCACTCAAACCTTCACACAAACATCATACAACACATGGCCTCTAATATGTACTAGTCCAAAACACAAATCACAATCACTCAAGCCCCTCAAGTCCCTCACTCACAATCACCAAGAACAATCATCAATTCACATATTTTCACTACAAAATACTAAGCATAGACTCATTAAAGCATAAAAATCCCAAACTTTCTCACCTAATTATTCAATCCACTACTCTTACATAATTAAAACCAAAGGAAAGAAACTTGGACTTTGAAGGAAAAATTACCTTGGGTGGAGACTTTAAGATTCCTACTACTTGTTCCCCTTAGAGAATTAAGCTCTTCAATTCCTTCTTCAAAGGGAAAAATAGAGAATTTTAGAGAGGGAGAGAGAGCTTCTATAGAGAAGTAAAAGAGAAAATGAAAAGGGAAAGAAAGAAAGCCCTAATCTTGACAAAGCAAATTTGCTTAAATTGCAACCAAGTCCTTCATAAATTTTCACTTTACATATTCACCCCAAATCATCTCAAATTACATAATTGCCCCTGAAGGTCATTGGTATTACAAACGTGATAGGCTTGCTTACTTTGGGTATGAGAATAATCTTCGTTTAATTCCAATGCTTTACTGAGTAGCCTTCATTAAGATACATCAAAACAGACTGAGTTACTGAATCTCCGATAATATTCCAAAAATGTTGATAAAAGCTTGTTGGAAGTGCATCTGGACCGGGGGATTTCCATTTTCCCATTTGAAATAATGTATCTTTTACCTCCGTTGCTGTAAAGGGGTTTTCCAAGAGGGGTAGTAAAGACGAGAGCATACAGATGTCCAAGTAATTCAAAAGTGATTGTGAATCCGTATAGATATTGGTTTGCATTTGATGGGTTGTACACGAAGCTTGATACAATTGCTTGAAGAAACTTTCCGCACAAGAAAGGATTTCTTCTTGCTCATATATCCAGGTACCATCTTCCTTTTGGAGTTCAGAGATGTAGCTGATTGCCTGTCTCCTGTTTGCCCACTTGAGAAAAAACTTCGAATTTTTATCTCCACAATTTAACCACATCAGATGTGATCGTTGCTTCCAATAGTCAACCTTACATTGGAGTAAAAAATCAATATGATCTCGAAGCAAATGTTCCATATGCTGAGAAGATATAGAATCCATTTGTCTCTGCAATATTTCCAAGTGATGCCATACTTGATTGACTTTATTATCCAAACCTGCACAAGACTGTCTATGCCATGGAAAGATGTACAAAAGAACATGAAACTAAGTCCCCATATGAGGGCTACGCCGCGCGACTGCCACACACTGCTTTCGCAGTCATTAAAAGCACATCAAATTACTTCCCTCAACCTCCTGTACTTTTGCCATCATTGAATTTTTCTCAAAAGCATTAGAAAAAACAAGATTCTAGTCCTCAAAGTTCCATCCAATTACACATTAGATCTGTCTATTTTCAACACCAAACTCCAACTGAATACATAAAAGAGATTCTTATATGATTTACAACACAAATCTGTTATATCTTTATGTCGATTTACTGACAAATGCACATCACAAAGTCCCTGCTGCCATCCAGAAACACCATCAGACATAAAGGAGGTGGAAGGTGGGGAAAGAGGGGGGGGGGGGGTGAGAATCTGAGAAAGAGCAAGAGAAAGTGTTGGGAAGAAAGGTTGAGAAAATAGCTACAAGGAAGGGTGGCAGAGAGACAGCATTCATTTCTTTTTTTCCATCTCTTTTATAAAGAAGACAAATAAAATGGCAAAAGAAGGTCAATTCGATTTGCAACCTGACAAATCATATAGAGCAGGGCAATTATTCTGATGAATTCATTCCAATAAATGCTAACAAAACCAAAATTTTTGAATGCCATTATGTCTGTTACCTATTCCTGGAGCTGAAACCCCTTATTAAACGCACTCTAAATCTGCATTCTCATCAGGATTATGCTTTTCACCCTCTCATAATAGTATATTTCTTTATTAGTTGTGGAATTTTAAAATACTGCTAATTGAACAATTAATACTCAAAACTTTAACTTCATTGACTTCAAGCTCCAAATTCATGCGAGAGATAAACTTAAGAAGGGTTTCGTTCAATTAATCATAACTTAATGCTGTATGGTTGTGCAATTTATCGCCGAATGGTGTAAGAAAATAGTTTATAGTCTAATAATTTACTTAGATTACTAGGTTGACTAAAGTTACCATTACTTATTACGAGTATATGACTAATTGACAACGATTAGAGTTTGGACCAATTAATTTGATAATAATGCAAGGGCTCGTAAATTTTGTGCTCTCATAGCACACAGAATAATATTGGAACTCGTATACACTTTTAGTTGTAAAAGTGTTGTCACGAAAGATAAGCAAAATATGATAGATGTAAAAGCGTCCTATGGTAAAATATAAGCAAATTATGAAAGACAAAGATACTAGAACTCTTATTTTATACTAAAAAATATAGTAGGAATCTCTGTTTTTCTGTTTTATTATCCCATCTGTCTATTACGCTAGAATAGTTTCGAAATAGAAAGATCATTCAATCCAAAATACCTTTTTATCTAGAATGAAGAAAAAATTTGTCATTCTATTGTTTAGTAATCAAAGTCAGAATAAAAATATTTATTCCTATTTCCAATGTTTGTTGTAAGCTTATTTATATATGAGAATGGAATAATATTTATACTAATTTGGCTTAATGTTCTAAATTATTTATACTAGAACATAATATTTCTGCTCTTTTTATTTTGTTTGTTTGTGCTATGTACTATTCGTATACCTACAAGAGACTTTACGAGTTTTAGCTTTAAGAAATATTGATAATCTTCTTATAAATAAATTAATCTTTATGTTTAGTTAATGTTAAAATATTTTGTAATCATTAGCAATATAATTAGCAATGCAAAAATTTAGTAACAAAACCAAACATTTGTTTTCTCTACTTATTATATTTACAATTAGTTTATATGAAAGCTCAAATAAGTTTATACATATTTTCATAAAATTAAAAAATGTATCTTAATTATTTTTTTAACAAAACAGGAAAAACAATTCTAAACATACATACAAGTTTTTGTGATTTAAAAATCACATATCGTCATTAGTTAAAGTTGTTAATAACCTAAAATCTTATAAAGCTTTAAGAAAATCTAACAGACATACCAAGGGTTAAGGAAGAATTGTTGATGATGAGTACAAAGACTTACTAAGGATAAACTTGACACCTACTATTTTGATTTTTCCAACTTAAGTTAGAAAGAAGTTTTCCAAGGTTTTATTGAGGAATAGTATTATTAAGAAAAAGATAAAATGGGCATTCTAGAGGGAAATAGCTTTCCAACTTGCAATGTTCATGCCAAACTTGAGAATGAAATTGATAAGTTGGAAAAGTATTCCATTCCAAACCATTCTAGTGAGGGTTAGGGCACAAAATTGAGAAGGCCTTAATATGAAAGCATCTCTACTTTACATTTGATAATAGTCTTCTTGGCAGATAAAATGAACCATGTAAGATTCTTGTTCATTATTTATCACAGAAGGTAAGCACCATGGAACAATGAATCTAGAAAGAGAAAGGAAATATAAGCCTAAATGAATGAACGAGCACATTCTGTATATTATCATTGAAAAGCTAGCTTATGCAATAAAGCAATCTAAGTGGGAAAAAACTTGAAAATACAGCAAGCACTCATTTTGTAGAGAATTTGCTGAACAAATTCAATTTTTAACACACTAGAATTCTTTTGATCTCTACTCAAGGCTTAAATTATAAATTTATTTCACTAAACTAAAAAGTTTCCTTCTTGTTTACATGGCCGTGCATATCCTCAACCAGAACTCTTACATAGCTAAGCTATAGAGCAACTACCAGCTAACATCACTTTCTGAACAAATACCAATTATCATATTCACAAATTTCTTACAAAAATTGTCTGTGGATTGAAGGAGAGGTATTGAATACATCATTCCAGGGAAAGCGCTCCATGCGATCACTCAATGCTGATGCGCTCAAAGGAGATACACTGTTCTCCTCTGATACCAATCCAGGCGATTTATCTCCGTTATTGAAAGGATATAAATAAGGGGAACTCATGCTATTTCCTTGGAAAAATGAGAAATCATTTTCTTGATAACCGGTTTGTTCTGATTGGTTGTTTGAGTCATGTCCATCATTCTGATCATGAGTAACAGCATTAGAAGTCTTCTCCACCATTTCTCTAAACAATGATGATCGGAGGAGGAGGCTGAGGGCAGTTGGGGAAGTTGACTTACTAAGAGGACTAAGGGGCATTTTCCTTTCAATAATTTCTTGTTTTTGATGAATAGATAATGGTCCACTGGTGAAAGAATTATTAGAGTTGAAGGAGAACTTGTTATGAGGCTCCTCGCCCAAACTAAAATGATTATGTGTGGTTTCCACAGTAAGGGGCGTTAGATGATCTTTAGAGGCTGTTGAAGTACTTGAACCTGGTTTTAGCCATTTAATGTATGTGCTCAAGTCAAAGTTAGTGACTGCATTAATTCCTCTATATTCAATTGCTGCAACATCATAAGCTCTGGCGGCTTCTTCTTGTGTACCTGCAAGAAAGATAGCAAGTTTGCAAGTTTAATTCCATAGTGCTGTAGGAAGCCCTCAAGTGGTCATACCTAAAGAACATTGAATATTTTGTGAGTTGAGAATTTGAGACTCACCATAAGTACCAAGATATAGATACTTGTTTCCAAATACTCGACCAATTCTTGCTTCCCATCTACCATTATGATGATGTCTGAAGTAGAATGAAATGCAACCATCAGTTTAATATTATCGAAGGAAAGAGTACCATAATATAAAAAAAAAAAAAAAATCGAAGTGTGTTGTTAGCTGTACCTTGCGACGCCTCTATATTTAGATACCCCTCTTGCAAAGCCACTGCTTCTCCTGTTTCAAAACAATCATGTCTAAGTTTTAACTATCTTTTCTTGACTGTAATGTTTTACAGTTCGAGATGATCAAGTAGTATTACCTTCTTAAAGAGGCCAAGTATTCCTCCTTTGTTAGGCTCTGCATTATTTCAATCTCATTTGCATAATCACTTTTCTGAGAAAGAAATTTCACACAAATTATGTTCCATGATCAGCTACCGAGTTGATTAACAAATTTTTTTTTTTTTTGGAGGGGGGGGGGGGGGGGGGGTGGAAAAGAAAAAGCAATCTTTCTATTAAACTCATTTTATTTGAGAATGAATCATACAGGGAAATTAGTGAAAGTTGAGGTGCCCCAATACTTGATTGCAGCCAAATCATATGCTCTTGCTGCTGCTTCTTCTTCATCATAAGCTCCTGAGGAATATATCAATAAACCAATCAGTTATTTACTTACAAAGGTTTATCATTCTTTTATGACATAATCCGGCTTAGATCATCAGTTGTTGCTTACCAAGATAAACTGCTCCATTCCATTAGTTGCAGCCAATGCAGTGCCAAATAGAATCATCAAGAAAACAAAGCATATATAAGCATTTAAATTAGAACAAAAAACTTTCAACAGTAAGAGAAAAAGATCATTAATCAACTATCCTACCTTGTTTTCCCTTCTTCTTCTGTGTTACATTCCAGGATGCTTTGTCCCATAAATGAGCTTCAAAACGCCCTGTCCATCTATGTCTGAGGCAAGAAATTGAGTAAAAAAAATGTTTGGAGAACGTTTTAATAATTATAATGACAAATGATTTTGATTACTTAACTTAAACATTTTGAGCTAGAATTTTATTCTAAAAGTTTGTATTAAACTAGCATGTGCCCAAAAAATATAGTCATACCTACTAACACCTCGAAATCTTGAACTTCTCTTAACTGTATTAGTTGTTGCACCATTACTTTGATCAACCTGCAAAGTTTGTGGCTGCTGCAGACCATGTCCTCCTTGATTAGCATCACTAGAAAGCGTCAGAGCCGTGGGAGACCTCCGTCGCCTTTTTATAAACTTGGCCTCCGGAACGTCAGTTTCCACCGTACAGAAGCTCCGGCTACGCGGATTCACCTCAGATTTCACAACGCTCAACTCCATTATACTACAAAAATTCGATGTATCCACCAGAAAAGCAAGAAAAGAATTGATGGACAATGCGAAAATGCTTGATTGTGAGATGATAAACGATCATGCAAAGCTATATAAATAGGGACGGTGCCTTGTCTTGTGGTAATTTTGTTCTTTTTGTGACAGAACAAATCCTTAAGACAGACAAAATGGCATCGATGTTCTCGGGGGAGTTTTAGTGTCTCTTAGACAGTTAAGATCCTGCACTGTTTTGGACTAGTAAAAATCAGACCTCAGCAGTTATTCACATGGAAGATCTGTCCACTTAAATCCTTCTAAAAAATCGTTAGTACCAAGATTTATTTCTTGATTTATTCTGTTGTCACAGTTCACTACCAGGAGCCGCATAACAGCTCTGCCATTTTTTTGAACCTTAACCGAGTAGTCTGCTTATGTTACTAATCTGCCACATGATTTTGGGCACGTAACATTTGTAGCCCATGCCATGGGGATTTGGAACTGGAATGCAACTTTTCCCAGCAATTGATGGGTATGTTTTATAATAAATCTGTAGTTAGATATAAATCACGTCAATATCCCCTAACTCTGCCAAAAAAAATTGTAAATATAGCAAGATATATATATATATATATATATATAATTCAAAAAAAAAAACTTTTCTTTTCTAACGTAGCATGACCACATGAATTTTCTTTGTATGATACAGTGGCGGATCTAAAGTGGGGCCTTGGGGGCATGGGGCTCCACTGCCTCCTGTAAATTACTTTGATCCCTATAAATTTTAAACATATTTTTTAGAATGCTTCCACTTCCCTTAAATTCCTTTTGACATCCGACAGTTCCTCCCCTAATTTCCCTCTACTCCCCCTAATTTCCCTCCCAAAAGAATCCCTCCCTCCTTGGTCCCCCAATTTCCCTCCCAGCTCCTAGCTCCCCAAATAAAAAGGTTATAAACCGTTATCAAGAGATGAAAGCTCTTCATGAGTAATTATAAATTGTTTGGTTTAGTTTTTGAAATAAAATTATTGTTCATTAGTAATTTTGAATAGGAATTCAATTATGTTTTATGTGGAATATATGCATTATTTCTACTTGTTACGTGAGTATTGATATTCTTTTGTTTAAAAATAAAAATAAAAGAGTAAATAATAAATTTTAATATTATTTTTACCCACACTAACAATTTTTTCTAGCTCCACCACTGATATGATAGTTTACTTTTTTTTATAAAACAATATATGAAATAACATCACAAAACTTACAATGCAAACATACATTTGTACAAATGAATTACACTTGTGCAACAAACAGTTCAAAATATTATGCATTAAATGGTCAAACGTTGTATCCTAAATCCCTGCCATGGCCTGCTAATTAATTGCTTTCTTGCCCACATGCAGTGTACTCGTGGTGTTTGGCTTGAAGAGTAATTTTTTGTCAATCGATCAGCAACAGTGCAACACTAGCTGTATGAAAATTTTGTTTTGTGCAAGGCAAACTTAAAAAAAAAAAACAAATTTTCTGAAAGCAATCGGTTGGAATGGGCTATATAATGCCTTGTATAAAGGATTTCTTTCAAATTATTGATCAGGTAAGTAAATAAATAAATGTAAAACTTGAATTACCACTTAAGTAAAAGGAAAACAAAATTCTTTAATTAATTTTTTGAAAATAAAAATCTACCAGCCAATATTCTCCGGATCAGTTAACTTATAAAAAAATAAAATCAGTTTTCTTCATACTTTAATTCTATGTTCTCCTAGATCATTATACCGATTGGTTAGGTTTATCATTCTTGAATCCTGTCAATGTGCTTTGTAAATTTTTAGTTTCTATATCAAATCGCCCTCTGCAAGTGAGAACAAGAATCTAAAGTTCAAGAAGTCATTTTATGAACGCAAAAATTGGATTTTATGAATATGATATATAAAGGAGGAGGGAAGACATAAAAAATAAAAAATAAATAAAAACTGAAACTACTTGCTCTTTATAGTAATGGAAACTTAAAGCCCTCCTACAGTGACAACTTCACATTTGGACCAGTAATGATTTGTTCTTGTATTGTTCTCCACATTTGTCCTACAGTAGCTTAGTATATTATTCTCTCTCTCTCTCTCTCTCTCTCTCTCTCTCTCTCTCTCTCTCTCTCTCTCTCTCTCTCTCTCTCTCTCTCTCTCTCTCTCTCTCTCTCTCTCTCTCAGTATATAACCCTCTCCATTTGTAAGTTTTGTATGATGCTCTGTGATGGAGCTACATACACTTGAGTACCCCACTTCTCTCAAGTTTGATAAAATTATAGTTTAAGCTTAAAAGGTTTTAAGGTTTTCATTTTGCACTACACTCAAAAAAATATATATATATATCCAATCCCAACAAAAAGCAACAAAGAAAATGAAAAGCTCTCCTTCTATCTAATTTG
This sequence comes from Mitragyna speciosa, assembly GCA_024721245.1. Lineage (NCBI taxonomy): Eukaryota > Viridiplantae > Streptophyta > Magnoliopsida > Gentianales > Rubiaceae > Mitragyna > Mitragyna speciosa. The sequence goes on from CM045559.1 coordinate 7,138,741, forward strand.
CCCCCATCAAATTTTTGTAAATTCACCCTCTGTCTACATTTACCTCTTAAATTTTGTAAACTCTCCTCCCATATCTACATTGCTCGCTTAAACAATTAAATTTTTATGATGATTATCTTTAGCAAAAGGTATTACAAAAAGTATTAAGTATATTTTGAATTAAACATAGATGTCTCTTTAACAATTAAAATTTTTTAAACTCTTGTACAAGGACATTTTTGACATTTAAGAAAAAGTTACTTTGGCAAGAAAATTCTTACTCTGGCAGTATAGCAAGCCTTAAATTGAAGCAATAATTTAAACATAAGTTATATTATCATTTGAACTAAATTAATAGTAAGTCCATATTTTCCTGTCATTTGCAGAAAAAAAGGAAAATCGTTTATTTTCATGGTGTTTGTCAAGTGAATCAGTAACTTAATCAAAGTAAGTGGGGATAAATATCTTGCTTAATTTATATCGTAATCTATTAGTCTTTGTAACAATCATGATTAATAGAAACTACACATGTCATCTTTAATCTCATCACTTCCTTCCCATCATGATGTATGTTTTCATTTGTCTTAATGAAACTCACTTTGCACATCAATTAGGCATCAAAACTGCCAAACCAGATTGGATTAGGTCAAAAAATATGTAAAGGCAGCCAGTACAAATCAACCAATTCTTTAATTCCCAGGCATATAAACTAATCATTCATGAAAAAAACCTTAATCGCACTAATCGAAAGATTCAGAAAAATTAAGGTAGCCTAATTGCTGTTGTTTTTTTGTACAAATTCGAATTAGACAAAATGTTGCATCATACTCAAAAGCACCAAATCTGTCTTATTTTGGACAAAGAGATCTCAAATTCTCCCGCTAATCTTGTATTTCTTTGATAATGCATGCTGAAAATTGTGTCTATTATTTATTATGGGCAATTAATTTTGTCTTGTTACTGTATTTTGCCTTAGCTTTTTCTTCGAAATCTTCGTCCAGTAGCAGGCCATAATTTAGGATCTTTTGGCATGGGGTTTATCATAGTCATTTTCAAGTTAAGTTGTTTTGTCTTGAATGCTGTGTGTGGCGAAAATTTTGTGTCACTGACGGTTCTAACAATGGAATCAGATCTTATAGTATTCTTTAAAATAATGATTACTAAGCTACTTTTAAATCATTCCTGTTGACTTTATTAATTTCTTGTTACCAAGTTTTGGTGGAATGCAAGAATTTTAACACGTACTAATGTATTCTATCAATTCAACAGTAAAAAATGCAAGGCAATTTGCCACTCATTACTCTAGTTATTATAGATAATTCCAAGCTCTCTCAAGCAAATATAAAATAAAGCGTTGTTCACGACTCTTTATGATAAGCAAGCTGACTTGTATGTGTTCATATCATGCCAACTGCACATTACATGTATTACTACATATAGAAATACATGTTTGTTTATATGTATGTATGTGTGTGTGAGTCTATCTACACATACACACACATATAGAAATACATGTGTGTGTAGGGATATGTGTTTTGTGTGTGTGGGGATATGTGTTTTGTGTGTGTGCGTGTATGTATTCATACACACATATATATGTGCTTATGTGTGTGTAGGTATGTGTTTTGTGTGTGTGCGTGTATTTATTTATACACACATATATATATATGTGCTTATGTGTGTGCGGATACACACACATAAAGCGTTGTTCATCTCATGTAACGCTAGGTAGAGATTGCCACGTGTACAAAGACTTTATTTTTCTCAATTTTTAATCAATTCTTTAGTTTTATGTGTATCATAATTAAATCACCAACTAGTTTCATATATATTCCTTTTCTCGTTTACTCATTTTTTGTTATTTCCGAACTGATCTCTGAGTTCCAAATTGAATTGTTGGTAAAATTATTGGCAAAGTGGTTACTTGTTTGTATATTTTCCCTTTCATTAAATAGTTGCCAATGAACCTCTTTTTCTTAATCTGATGAAATACTTATCTTACTACAATATATTTGAAAGTGAAAATTGAAATGTTCACATTTGATTTAAATCAATAGCTATAGTATTCGCATGAAAAAGACACTCAAGTAATGTTTACTTTTCCAAGTATTGTAAATCTCATGCAAAGTCGGGGAAAAATAGTTAAGTTCTAAATTAAGTTATAAGATTATAGAAAATATAGACTCTGTTTGTTTGAACTTGTTTTTCAAAAATATATTTTTAGAAAATCTCATATCTGCATCGATTAAAAAAATATTTAAAACTAGTAATATTTTTTAAAAATCAACATTCAAATGATAGGTATTGAAATGTACGTGATAATAGCTTACTAGCATTAAGGGCTAGATACTTTAGGTAGTCTTGGACTGGCCTGATAAAGTATCTCTATAAGCCCCATAGGATTCCTCCTAAATTAGCCCATATGGAGGGTTCAAAGCTACTTGATCCAAAGTCAAAATATACTTGTATGATTTACTTTCACAAAGACCAAGAATAATTACATTTCAAAAAAAAAAAAAAGACCAAGAATGATTAAGGTATCCGTCTAGTGTTACACGTTCAAAGAATCTGTGCCAAAAAAAAATTTTGATAAAAAGAAAAATATATGAAGCCTATTCCTTGAGAAATTCACTCAACATATAAGGGATTTAATTAAATCCATAGTGATTAACTAGTATATAGAACCTATTCGTATTATGATATCAAGATTGAACCAAGCAGCTCCTTTGGAATTGAAACGTCAAAGTAATCAACAACATAGAGATACTTGATAGAAAAAGCATTTTATCTTCTTTCGAAAACTTCATTCAATCCAAATTTTATTATTTAAAACTAATTGATTTTTCTCAAAGAAAGAGAAAAATAAAATATCTTATTTAATTATTATCCTCTCAAATATGTTAGAGTTTGATTATATGTCGTTCTAAAATTGTTTTTGCCTGGATAATACGTGGTCTGTTAATTAGGTGGATTTTTAATGGCGTCCCAATAGAAAATTTACTCATAATTTTTCAAAAATTCCCTCCTCTAACAAGTAGTCATTCCTCTAATTGAGATGATAACAAGCCCAATAGAGCTTGCATAGTTACATCAGACCCCTCTGTTTCTAACATTGTGGGTTGGATCATGTATGGACCAAACTTCAAGCTTTACTTTGGCCCACTAAAGCATTCCAGCTCGTGTCCTAGACGGCCCAATTTACCTAGCTCATAACATGAAGATTCTTCGAACTCGTAAAGCATATTGGGCCTCATTTGAGGGTCAACGGATTATTCTTGGAGTCATGCCCATCCATTCCCTTGCACAGAGCAGCAAGGAAATGAAATAATCAGATCCTAAAGGGTTCCAAAACGCTCAGCTTAGTTGGTAGAGACACGAGTTAGATGAAATTTCTCATATAACTCTTAAGTTCTTCCTTCCCATTTTCCTTTAAAATCTGCTTTAAATCGAGAAAAAAAAAAAGTAAAGATTAAGCGAATCATCATTAATTAACAAAACAGTGGTGTGAACGAAAGATGCACGCAATTTTTGACTAAAAGTAGTAGATAAGTAGCAGAAATGGAAGTAAAATACGATTCATTTTGTGACACTATTTAATTTACGGCTAAGGTAGTTGTACCAATTACTACCATCCACCAGTATACCAGGACAGAAAAATTATATCTAAAGGTTTCTGAAGTGATTTTTGGTTTTGAAAAAGTGAAAGTTGGAGATGACTTTTGTTTCTACGGCATCTCTCTCTTTTCTTCTATAGTTTTCCAAAGGCAATATTTGTTGAACCATATAAGCATGAAAGTTTTTTGAGTCCATCTGTCACTAAAGAAAGATTCTACCTTTTAGGATGGTGTCACCAATTAATCTCTATGGATTGCTTTGTTCTCAAATCCACGTGACTTATGCTGGATCATACCTGTAAAAACTCTAGTATTAAATTGTAGTATTCGATCAGATATATATTCTTATTTCAAAAAAGAAATAGTAAGGATGGCAGATTCAATTTGTACTTTTGTTTTACATTTTGTTTGTGTGTGTGTGTGTGTGTGTGTGTGTGTGTGTTTATGTATATATAGGCTTCCAAGTGGACTACAAGACCTACTTCCAAACTTTTGCTTTTTCTTTTTACAAGGAAATAACCACCAGGATTGCCTAGGGTTTTGCATATAGGCACCTATTTATTTACTACAACATTTTAAAAAATTGGGACATAAATTATAGCTCTCCCAAGTGCAAAAAATGGGACAAGGACATAAATTAATCTCTATTTAGAAGGTAGAATTATGAATGATTTGCAATACTGAAAGTAGAAGGCTTAGCTTCTCAACAATGTGTTACAATTAAAGAAAGTATATGGAATTGCAGTTTTTGTTGAAACAATACCAAATATGAAGAAATACGAACTGCAGCCTTAATGTTAACTCCAAGTAGAAGGTCGACAAATATATTATGAGTGTATTTCTGAAGATTATAAAATATTTGAGTCTGTTTTTTTCTACAAGTTGACACATAATTCCTAAATTGTTTCTTAGCTGAGTTTTCTTCGGTTTATATATTCATTAACAAAACCATCAAACGAGTTAAAGTAAAAAAGAAAATTCAAAGGAAATTAAAGATGGATCGTCAACATTTACACCTAAATTATGATATTTGGACGTCTATTTTATACCATGTGCATGATATAAACATTTTCCAACGTTAATCTTGTTCGTCAATGGAAATAAAAGCACAGAACTAAGAAACAAATGTAGTCAAATTTTTAATAAATGGTTACATTGAAGATGTTACATCCCATGGGAACGCGTGAATCTGTGGCATTTTTTTTTGTTTTTTTGGTCAATAGTCAACAGGAATCTGTGGCATTTATTTACCCCAGAAATGGTTTGATGAGCAAGTCCACCTGAAAAAAGAGCTAAAGTAAACAAACGTAAATGGCTTTGAGAAGCAACTCTGAGATTTATTAGATTTATGGAAATTTAGGACGTGAATGAAAGGTGCAAAAAGAGACTTCTGAAAAGTACACCCTACACATACGTACCAAGTCCTCTCCAATCACCTTAATTGTGTGTGTGTGTGAGAGAGAGAGAGAGAAAGAGAAGGGGGCCGGGGGGGGGGGGGGGGGGGGTGGGGGGGAATAATAGTAATAGTAATGGATTCATTAAATCATGTGTGGAAGAACTAGAATCCAAATTGAAGTTTCTAAGTTTGGACTGATTCAAGCACAAAAGATGCTGTAGTTATGTTGAAGTCATGGACTTCATTCTCTTCTCTCCCATGAACGTATCAAATATCACTTTCTTTCTAAAATACTTAGTCAATGCTTCTAAGAGTCAGCAATTGGCAATGTGTGACTATGTCAAGTTTCAATAGCTAATTCCATCCAATCATTCAATCTAAACGTCAAAAAATCATAAATGGGTTGGGAACTCTAATATTTTAATTTTTAGGATAAGATAAATATATAAAAACATTGGTAATATTAGACGTCTAGACGTGGGTTTCTGGGCTCTTTGTCTGGGTCCCATTGGGAAAAGTAATATTCCATACTTGGAAACAGTAGAGAATAGGTTGGACTTCTTTAGTAAATCAAGAATTAAGCTAAGACTTTAATTATTACAATATAAACAAAACATTTGGGGTTTTCTTGGAATTGCTTCCTATAAACTCAAAAGTAATCAACGGGAGCCAATGGTTTTGGTTTAGTATAAACACCTAAATGCACATGCTTTTCTGCTCTTGTCCACTGTTTTGTGTAATAGGCCTCTGCCTCATTGGTATAGTATGTTTTCTATGTGCTCCATAGCCAGTGAAACCCTAACTTTTTTTTTTTTTTTGACAAAAAATTGTAAAAATATTTCACTTCTCAGATTGGACAAACCCTATTATTATTATGCATGTATGTTAATTGGGTTTTAACCATGGTGGTAAATTCACGATGTACAGAAAGAACTTTAGAACAAGAATTTAGCATATAAACCCTGTATGTCATGAAAAATTATCGATAAATAACAAAAGAAAATCTAAAGTCAAGCTCCTTGAATTCCCACTACAAATTTTTGAAGGAAAAATGTATAACTTCCAAATATTATAACACATGTAGCAGATGTAAAAGTTTTCAAAAATAATTCATAATCATAGACAATTGACATTTCGAGGCAGATCATGTTGTTGTACTCGTGAATCATAAATGACAAGTATATAGAACTATAGGAACTTTGGAATCTTATATTTATGAACAAGTTCAATGAGCACATCAATACTAACTGTCGCCTAAGAGGATTTCTTCCAAATTATTTGTAGACCACTTCTTATTAAAGAAAGTTACCAATAATGCACAAACAAGAATCACTATTCTAGAACTTCATCTCTGAGAGGAAAAGAAAGTTATGAAATTTAAGCTGATGTATGTTAGATTAGGTAGCATCTTAGTGGAATGTAACAAAGGCTCATTAGATTAGTTATTGGTAGAGAACAGACAAACATGCTTTGTGTCATGGAATCTCCTAATCCGTGACCACAATTAATTAATTTGGGAAATGAGACGAAACCTCACAATTATACAAATAAGTAAAAGGCAATTTGGCAAAAAAAAAAAAAAGGAACAAAAAGAAATCCCTCCTTAGGATTCAATTTAGCTCAATAAAATCAACCATACCTAACTAAATCTTATAAATTCTTTGAAAATGGACTGCTCTCTCCGTTTCATTTTTATTGGCTACATTTTCTTTCAAAAATTGACTACTCCCTCCATTTCATTTTTATTGGCTACTTTTCTTTCTAGGGAGTTCAAACAGATTAGCCACTACGAAAAGCCAAAATCATCTAATCTCAAATTTCCAGAGAATATCCTTTTCTTGAAAATACATAGCGAAAAAGACTTTTTAATTTTACTTAAAAATATGTTTAAGTGAATTGTAAGTTGACAAATATATATTGTCAAAGGTTACAAATGCAACAAATACACTCCTATAAATCCTATGTGGTTGGTGAAAATGATCCAAAACAATTGGATAGTTACATATATTGACATATCATATTCACAAAGTTATAGTAGAAACAATCATTGAGAAACTACTACTAACATAATTATACTTTTAAATATTATTATTGGTCACTATTTTTAAAAAAGAACAATATTGGTCACTTTCGTTGTGCGGCACCATATAGTAATTAGTCTCTGAAATTATGGTACGATTCACACCTTGTAGCTAAAAGAGGAATTAATTCACACCTGATACGGCTTTTCCAAGTTTCTATGTCCCAGCAAAATTAAAGTGGAAAAGTTTTGTCATAACCACTTTTCCTAGAGAATCCATGACGTGGAAGTTCTCATGCCCATGTATACAATATTCATTGTGCTTCCGCTGTAATTAATTATCTGATGTCTTTCCGGGAAATGAGATTATAAATGGGGGAATTTGGAACACTTAGACCCACTACTCTATTTGAGTTCATTGCATCTCTAAAAGTTGCATGAAATTAAGTACATTACTTTTGTCTCTACATTCTGTACATATTGCTGTGCCGAAATCTTTAATGATAACTTTTCTGATGTCTTTCTTATTGGACAACAACATATTTTGGCAACAATGCTTTCTATTCTTGGACGGCAACTTGAAAATTTCCCACTTCTACACAATAGGATCGTTTGATATATAACTTACAAGTATCAATTGGATTTCGTGTTTTTGTTTGGTGTAACAACATTCAATTTCAAATGTGAGCGAGCAAGGTTTGTTCTCCACAGATTTTGATTTTTGTTAAAAATGAAAATAAATTCCTCCTAAATCTAGCTTAAAAAATCCAAAGCAAGTTAAAAAAAAAAAGTAATTGATAACGTCACAAAATAACTTTTTCAAAATTAGAAACTAAAAAAGATAGAAAAAAAAGCAATTAAGAACAGGCGCTAAGTGGGGCAATCACCGTGTCAGGATTTTAAAGCTTACTGATTTTCTTTTTCTTCTTAAAGGTAAGAGATTTTGAAATTATTAAGAAAATTAAAATTTGTTGGCCTTCAAACATATTTGTAAGTCAATTCTTCAAATATGACAATACCACGTACAGAAATAAGTTTGTTTGCCTTGGATTATGACATTTTATTGAACAATCCAACATAGAAACCCCATTGCTACCAATATTGTAAGAAATTCAAACATCATTTTGATCACCCCCTAAAAGCGAAAATCTTGGAAACCATACCCTATGCACATTCCTCTCCCCACGTTCTGATATATTGCATGTGAACTAAGGTTTAAGAATAAAGGAGACGAAACATTGACACTATAAAGCGAAACCATTGGGCCATGGATCAAAAGAATTGTGGTCATATACTCAACAACATTGATGGTCAATGGTCATAGTCCCATAATAGATACTCTCTACTACTAATATTGTATTTAGGATTCAAACGTAGATTTCGTAAGTCGGCTTATCTAGATGGTTACAAACTACTAATATTGTAACATGTGCATGTGAAACAGACATCATTTTTTTTTTTTTTTGTGTGTGTAAATTATATTTAGAGGGTTAGTGAAAATGTGACTGCTAATGTTTGGTAGAGTTGAAATAGGCAAAAAGCATGCATTATGCAATACGTGTTGCTATTTTTGTTCGTGTCTGCCACGGGTTCTTGTTCACACCAAATTCTATGTTGTCTACACGTTTTCAAACGTTGAATCTCTTCGATCCATGGTTGCATTGAAACATTTCCTAAGCTGAGGGAAAGAAAGAAGGGAGGAATTGAAGAAGATTTATATGTGGCCGTGCGTATCAATCATCACGGGCAGCTTAGATCACGGGGGCCAGGGAGGGGGAACAGAAAATATGTGATTCTCATCAGTCATCGTGCTGATTTAGACCAATCTAGATACAAGTACAAAATATACGAATGGAACATTATGTTCATTAATTTTGGAAAAGAATGGACAAGTTTACTGTTTAAGAATTGTTGATTTTCAAGACTCCAACTTTATATAAGAAACTAGATCATTGAAATTGAACCCTCTTGGGAACAAGTAAAATAATATACCTTCTATTTTTTTCTATGTTCTTCTCTCCTTGGGAAAGAACATGAATTTTATCTAGAGCTAGTAGAAATGATAATCAGGGTACATATGTTTCATTCCGTTTCAAATCTTCTATCCTGAAAAGTGCTTTTGTCTTATATAGTTGCAATGGTGTTGCAATTTTACATATTATTTTGGTAAATATTTAAAAAAATTTACAAATTTTACAGGTTATTTTAGCAAATACATATACAAAATAATACACGTGGTAGCTATATAAAGGCAGGACAAGTAAGGTAGAGGCACTTTTTAAGACAAATGATTTTAATTGGTTTTAGAATAATCTTAACTAGATGTATTTTCTGGATATGATAAATTTGGTTCTCCATTATAAATTTGTATTGGATTTGCATTCAAGTTGTATCTCTAGCTTAAGCCGCATTTTCATAAGAGAGTCTGTAATTTGCTTTTTAATCATTAGTCTTTTGTACATGTCAAAAGTTTGCTTAAAAGTTCAGGTAAGTAAATTTGAACTAAAAAAATGCTTTGACACTACTTGTTATTTAACGGCAGTTCAACAAATTTTTAACAAAAAACAAATGGCATTAATTATGCTAAGTTCAAATCTAACCACTCTTTTGTTTCTTCTTCAAATGAGACAGCATATTTATTCATAAAAGTTTGGTCAAATAATTATTTTAACCATCAATAATTTAACGTACAAAGTTGACATCAACCAGTAATTGAACTGTGCCACAGTACAAAACTAAAAACCACGAATCATAATTGTAATATATTAATGATTGGTAATGACTTTGGCATTTACAGAACCAGACCATGATTTGGTACGAGCTTTTTTCACAAACAATCTACATCACACCATGAATACCCTCATCTACTGGGGTGTCATGTGGTGAAGAATATTGTCTTAACAAGGTGACCTATCTCGAGAAAACAAACAAAGGTGACCTGTATCTGTTCAATTTTTTTGTGTTCAATTGTTTTTAATATGGGACTACGTTATATTATTTAATAATATAACATAATTTTACATTAAACATAATTGGATATTAAAAATTAAGACAATGAATTTGAACCAAATAATTAGCAATAACCTTGCAAAAAATAATCTCCACTTTTATTTGTTGATTAATTAATGAATACAAGAAAGTTGGCAGATTAGAAGCCATCCATTAGTCCCTTTTTGGTTGCCCATTGCTTAATGGCCTGTCCTTTCTCACATGGCACAGGATTAGCATTTTATTAATCTTTTAGTTTAGGGGAGAGCATAAAGTACAAACAGGGGCTTGAGGAAGATTCCGAAAGATCAAAAGAGGGGACATAAATTAATGAAAAAGTTACATCCTACGCAAGCACTTTTTCACAAGGGACGTATCAATTTGTTTTTGTGTCCTCTCTATGGCCTAGCCTTAAGTGCTGCTTTTACAAGCTTGATGCAATATTTGAATATTTATTGAAGTTTATATATATTTTTATTTTAGCCTTTTTGTAAATTAACTTATAACAAGCTATTTTGAATGTTATCTTTACTTTAGATATATTCTTAGTTTATTAGAATTTGGTTAGACACTTGTGTAAGAATGTAGCCTTTGAAGTCTCTTGAAAATATGTTTTAATCTTTTTAAAACTTTAAAAAGTAGAAAAACTATTTAAATTTAAAAATAAACCTTTTTGAAGACTTGTTCTTTAATTAATAACTAGGAATAAATATGTAGGAAATGATTATTTTTCTCTTTTTGTTTAGCTAAACTTAAAAGGTCTTATTGAGTAAGATACTATATATTCTTTTAGCTTTCCTTTAGCCTACCATTTCAGAAGAATATGACAAATACATTCGAGTTGGGTTATTAATATTTTTGACACAGCAGATGTGATTAATATTCATAATTTTCAGAGGTGAATGTTAGTCATCTAGGATGGTTTGTGTTTATATATGTGTGTGTACATATATATATATAGACACACACACACACACATACATACATACATACATAAAAACATACATACATACATATACATATATACATATATATATACACACACATATATACATATACGTGTACATATATATACACATATATATATGTGTGAGAGGGTGTGTGTATGTGCCTATATATACATATATACATACATATACACACACACATATACATATATATACATATATATGTGTGAGAGTGTGTGTATGTGTCTATATATACATATATACACACACACACACACATGCATATATATGTATATATATGTAAATATTTATATATGTATGTATGTATGTATGTATGTGTCTATATATATATGTGTGTGTGTGTGAGAGAGAGAGAGAGAGAGTGTGTGTGTGTGTATCAAATACTTCAAGATATGGTAGTTTATACACAAATATTACTCTTTCGGACAAGCATTCCCTTGACTATGCATTAGACAGCTACACCAAATTTTGCTCTGTCGATGACATTTATTGCGAAATACTCCATTTGGCTAAAAATCAGTGGATTTGTTACATGATTTTCTTCCTTTTCTTAAAAAATTTCAACCAAGAAAATTGTGTTCAATATAGTTTTGAAAAGGCAAAACAGTGAGAAAAGTACGTATAGGGTTTGGAAAGTCAAGGAAAAACGGTTCTTACTTTTCAAATCTACTTCAATATTAGGACACCTGAAATTGGGATCTGACCTTGTCAAAATTGATCATGTCCGGATTGCAGAGACATTCATTATAATTTTGTGCATAAAACATCGATTAAGACTTCACTAACCCCTAATACACCTAATTTTTTGGCAACCCACTTGACGACTTTCGATAATTGTCTGATTAATTTACTAATAATCTTGTGCTTAATAATTATTGGCCACATAATTCTTATACTAGAAGTAGTTAAGCAATGAAAAGGGTGTCCAATTAGTAAGAAATAAATAAATACTAAAAAAAATGCACCACCTACTGTGAACCAAACTCAAATGGATAGTATTATTTAATATGGTTTATTAATTGGTGATGGTGGTGTTGTTGATTCGCATTGATTAGATTGTTTTTACCATATAGTTTATGTGGATAGGGTAGTAGGTGTGATAGTTATGATAAGGCTTCATAATTGAATATTTTAGTAGCTTTTGCTTCTTCTTTTGGTCCATTGGAATGATATGGCTTTTTGGCATTGGCATAAGATTCCTTAAGGAATCAGCCACTTACAATGTGACATGAGGTTGAAGGGAGGAAAATGTTTTACATAGAATAATTTTTGGGACATCTTTTAGTGTGAATTATTTGATGAAAGATTTCTTTAGATGCACTTCAAGTGATGTTTCTTATAGGGAACAAATGAGGATTTGTAACTTTAAGGATTTTACAAGTTAGCTTCGTGCAATTATTCCTTGGTGGATGCCTGAAGAAGAAAGAAAACATGCTATTCATGCCAAAGATGTTTGTAAATTATTTACCAAAATGTGAAAGCTAAAGATTGTTTATTTCTAATTTTTGGTTATCACCTGAAATTTAAATTTATCAATTGATTTATTTGTAACATCCTAGGTTAATTTGACAATAACTGATATAAGGTAGCACAAAGGGACAAGTTCAAGAAAATTTGAACATTGAGAGCAATTAATTTTTCTTCTTTATAACAAGGCATTAGTAACAATATGTGTTGAATTTTGTTTATAAAAATGAAGATAAAATAGAGAATTATATTGGAAAAGGACAAAGTAAAAAATAAAAATACCAAAGTTGAAATCTAATGCAGTTTCAGTCTTAATGTTGAAAACCAATAATTTATGTAAATGCCATCTTGGAAGAAGAGAGGGAGCTGACTTTGGGGTCCTAAACTTTTCTAATATAAAAGTCAAAACTTTGGTGCTTCTTTCTTTCTTTTTTCTTGCTTCCTAAAATTCGAGTTGATGAATCTTTCACAATTTAAAATGCCTTTTTTGAAAATGCAAATATACAAAACTTAATCTTCATTAACAACTCCATTAAAAGTACAAAAGAAGCAACAAATAATTGACTGTTTTCGTGTTTTTCTACACAAACCATTAAGATTTCAAAGTTTCTTGTTGACCTATTGTAAATTTAAAATTCAAGAACTCGAAAGCATTTATTCTTAACTGCAATTGGATAGCATTCTTGGCTTTGAGAAGCCGATAGCTTTTCATAATTACAAGCCGATCATGACTGTTGTTAGTTTTGTCATACTTGTCTTTTGCCCATTTACCGACTCGAATTTCTAAACATCCACATCAATATTATTCTGTTCCATTGTACACTTTCTTCAATTCATACATGTTATGTGGGAAATATTGACCATAATGTCTAGTTGAATTATGTGATCTCATCAAAGTCTTGCCAAATCAACCTCAATAATATGTCTGCTTTCAAAATATAAGATAGTCCAGAAGTTAGGAAGCCTTGTTTTTTTAGTTTGAAGACCAAAGTTTAATGCTTGTAGTTCTTGTTCCACATTCTTTATCTAAAAACCAAAAAAAAAAAAAAAAAAAAAACTCTTGCTATTTTTCTTTTTTGCGTTTTTTAGGCTCTCTCTCTCTCTCTCTCTCTCTCTCTCTCACACACACACACACACACAAACAGGACAATGATCCATATTATTTCTTGTAATTGAGGAGAGAGATGAAGAGATAAAAAGTAAATGTGAAATTGTATCTTGATATATGGTTTCAGATGTGAAAATGACGCCTGTTATATATACTTTTCTTGCCTTTTCTAATCATATGAGAAAACATTTACTCAAAAAAAAAAAAAACTCTATTACATTTCATTTTAGTTACAACTTTGAGAGAAAATAGAGCAATTCAAAACACAATGAAAAACAAAAATACTTTTTTATCATTACAATTAACAATAAGTGATTTTTAAATGTTTAAAGTGTTTAAGCAATTTCCATTAAACAATAAGAAAGATAATACCCCAAAAAGAAAATAGCATTAATAAGGAACTTAAGAAGAAAGGGACAATGTAGATCAACCACAGGAAATTTGTTTTTCTTGTTTATTAGCAAGAGTTAGCTCAGTTAGTAGAAATAAGAGTTAGCTCAGTTTGTAAAAATACCTTTTTCATGTATAATATGCTTTGACAATTGCGATTCGGCACCCTAATTTCCCTTAATCGTAAACTACTTATACGATAATAATTTATAAAAAATAAATATACAAATAATTACTTGTCCAAAGATAATTTCAATTTTATATATTTGGAGGTAATTTTATAATAGTTCTCCTATAACACTTTGATAAATATAAATGTAATAAAAAAGTTAGTTAAAAAACATATTTATTATTTTTCAGAAAATAAAATGTTTCTAAAACACTCCCAACATCCAAATGGAGTTACTGAAGAAACGTACTAGTATACGAGCAAAATAACTGTTGAGAGGAATTTTCCGCTTTGGGTAGGTTGGGCCAACCGTCCAAGAAAGGGACACCTTGTACCAAAAACATTGGCATTCCTTCTGAAAAGGTATTCTGGCAATTATGTAATTCTACAGTAATGGTCAAGGCATTTTCGTCCAGTCAGGAAAGTTCCAGGAAAAGATTACTCGTTTCTTGGCCCTCCGCTGAGCCTGGGTCTTGTGGCTACTCGCTTGTTGTCAGTGGAAAGATGAGGTACAGTTAGCTGGATCAAATTACGAAATTGCCCTCCATTCACACATGTCCTCAAGCTAAAGCGATTTTTGACTTTAAGATTAGCCAATGAGAGTGGAGAAATGTTGGCTCTGTTGGTTGAGTAAATATGGGATGGAACTTTGGTGGTCCTCTTTATGATTCTAGTTGCTTCAATTATAAAAAAAAGGGATCTTTTGTCACCTCATGCCTTTGAAATCTACCTCATTAAATCTTCTTATAACTTTAGAAACTTACATTGGTAAAAATGAAAAGAATATGGTACAAGTCTATTTGACTAGACAAATGGAGAATGGGGTTTTCTTCAATTCTTTTTTCCTATATAGGACACTTGTGATGGCAAAGGAATGAAAGTTGATGGTTTGAAATCTTATTGAGGATGAAGTGTGTTTTGGGAATTAGGTTGTCATAAGCAAAGCTTAGAATCATTCTAAACTTGCAATGTAGTGAGAGTATCATGTTTGGTTTGTGCATCGCTTAGCAAGTATTGAAGTACAATTCATAAAGTAATATTAAGCTAGTTAATAACGTAAGAGCTTGTTCTCAATAATTTTTTTATTGCCTTTTTATTACTTGCTTTTAGTTCC
Source organism: Mitragyna speciosa (assembly GCA_024721245.1). Taxonomy (NCBI): domain Eukaryota; kingdom Viridiplantae; phylum Streptophyta; class Magnoliopsida; order Gentianales; family Rubiaceae; genus Mitragyna; species Mitragyna speciosa. Next base: position 7,153,954 of record CM045559.1, read on the forward strand.
TAATTTTGAAAATTTTATTTTTTGATGTTCACAGTTATTTTTTTAGGTTTGCTTTTTTATTTCTTAAACCACAATCAAGAATAACTTATTTGAACTTTTCTAAAATCATTTTTTTTTATAAAAAATCAAAATCTATTAAAAACAAGCCTCAAGTCTAATACGAATATCAATATAATAGTTTTAGATCATAATGTTTGTTATGTTCAGAAAACATTAGAGCACAAATTGAACGACAACCTGGTTGCTTCAAGCTAATTTTATAACTATGGAATTATTTTTAGACTGAGAATAATGAACATTTTGGCATAAATTTCCTTCCACTTATTATCGTTCTATAATAAGTTTAAAAAATTAATTATTTTGCATAAAATGGTAATATATAAAATAAATTGTATCGGAAAAGGAAAATCAGAATCATGAAAAAGTACCTATTACGAATCTGTGCAGATTAGGGAAAAAGGAAATCAATCTACTAGTATCAAAAAAGATTTCTTTCTTAAAGGTGAGTGTGAAAGAAAGGAATCTTGCTATCTAAATATTTTTTTAGATGCGGTGAAAAAGGTTTTTTGTTTTCTATAAAATTTCAAATACCTTCTTGATTTTCAGAAAGGTGATTTTAGAAATCTCAGCAAAAAAGGAAAGGTTAAAGCGAAAATTACCCAAAAAAAAAAATACTAATATAGCAGTTAAATTACAAGTCTTGAGATTTTTTTTTTGAGAAGGTATTCAGATTAATTTCCTCTAGCTTAAATTACAAGTCTTGAGATTTTTTTTTTTGAGAAGGTATCGAGATTAATTTCCTCGAGCGTATCATTTTTCAAAAATAACTCTCTTCTCTATTTGTGGTATTAAAACTTAGAACAGCTTGAATAACTGTTAAAAATTTATGAATTTTTACAAAAAAAAAAAGTTTATAAATAAACTCTTTGCCTTCAAAATCTCGAGGCACATTTATCTCCAAATATTTATGAACAAGCTCAAATGATAGAAAAGTTTGGCTTGAATTTTTGATAAGTTTAAATTTCATTTTTAATATGACTTGATTATTATGCAAGCCAAGTTCAAACGAGTTTACTATAAAGCCAAATTCGAGTTGAATTTCTTTAATATGCTTAAAATTCTATTTGAGCATGGCTTGTTATCATGCAAAAGTTAAATTCAAAAGAGTCTTCCATCAAATCAAATTCGAATTGAATTCAAGTAGTTTGATTAATTCATATATAAATTTCAAACTTTTCTTAATTATCAAGATAAATTCAAGCCGACTTTTGTTATCATGCAAAAGTTAAATTCAAAAGAGTTTTCTATCAAATCAAATTCGAATTGAATTCAAGTAATTTGATTAATTCATATATAAATTTCAAACTTTTCTTAATTATCAAGATAAATTCAAGCCGACTTCAAAATATTAACGAAAACTAAATTTGCAACGAGCTTAATTTAATTAGTTGATTAATTCAATCTTGATCAACCCTTTATCAAACATGGGCAGCTTGAATTTTCTATTACCCAAAAGATAAAAAGTTCTATATTTTAAATTATAAAGAACTTGCTCAAAGCGGCTGAGCCTGTAGCCGAGCCATAAAGCTAAAGACCAAAACCGTTGAAAATATTGACCAAACTTTAGACTAAATCCAAAGCCGAGCCGCCATAGACCACTTCCAATTTCCCCTCCTTCTTATCCCCCGGCCTTCGTTTTCGCTGAGTGTAGAAATCTAATCATTAGAGCGCCCCCCGCCCGACCCCCCCCCCCCCTCCCCCACGCACCTTCTCCGTTACTATAATCTTTTCGGCCAATGGCCTTTGAGTCCACCCCCCTTCCACCCAATTTCCAAAAATAAATTATTAAAATAAAAGAAAGTACATATACGTACAAAAACCTATACGTATAGAGAGAGAAAGTATTACGAAGCGCAAAGTCTGGGCCGGTCACAAAAGAACGTGATACCTGCTGTAACCGCCAGCTATTTCTCCCGGGAATACAGCCCATAGTATACAACTGCCGCCTTCACATGTCGACACGTGTCCTATCCTCGTTTCTCAGCCCTCCACGTGTCGACTTTCCCTCCTCCGTCATCCACGTCGCGGTTTCCTTTATCAACTCCCTTCCATCCCCGTTTCGGTGGATGATTCTCCGGGTCGGGATTGTGGAAAGTCGGAACTACCCTCAACGAACAGTTAAACAGCGATGTGAACGGGGAGAGAACGGTCTTTTCGCGTGCCAGCGGATGTAACTAACTAACATAAATGTTAGGTCAATCTGCAACGATGCGTGTCAAATGTGTAAACGCCTGAGCTGCACATGCCGCCTTAAGATTTTGGGGATTTAGATTGCGCTTTTATTGACCGTTCATCACAAAAGAACAAAAGTTAGAGCAACGGTCTGATGTAACGCAGCGCAACACTTGTGCACTGCTGATAAGCGCACGTGATCATATCCCGCACCCTTCCTCGCTCTTTCACATCTCTGACCGAAACAGCAACCCAAGCTTCCTTGGTAATACCGACGTCTCATTTCCTAATAAACCCCTCAGAAAAATTTTAATACCCTTTACATCCAAGCTTTTGATTTTAGGTTTATAAATAAAGTCCTAATGAACCAATCGATCGAGCAAAATGTTTTAGTGCTAAAATTTAGGCTAATTGTTTTGACAAATGAGTTTTTTATATAATTTCATTTAGGCATAGGATAAGTTTGTTGTACGATTTGAAAATATATTGCACGTAACAAATAATTAAAAATAGAAGAGCGGTATATTTGTAGGTAGACATCATTTCTTTTGGCATCTTATCCTAGGTCTTAGGTTGCAAAATAAATAAATTTTTAATAAATTTAATGTGATTTTATTTTTTTAATAAACTATTTTTTTCGAAGAAAAAAAAGCCTATCAGAGTTTTGTTGAGTTAAATTCTAATCGTACTTAATTTACTAAAAAATAAATTCTAAGGCTTATGGAAATATAGATAAGCTCAAAAACTGTATAGATACAAAATCTATGATCAAAACAAACTTCTCGACTTCAATCGAGTTGTATTAGAATACAAAGTAAACTTTGGATTTTTTCATTATTTTCGTTGTACGTCATTTTGAATTGTGCGAAGGATATTTGGGGAATGAAAAATTCAGTTGGGGTTAATAAAACGGTGCGTTTAGAGGCCGGCAGGACGTTTGGTTGAACAAACCTAACCAACAACCACTTTCCTTCACACTTCTTTGCTTTTACCAGAAAGAAATATTAAATATATTACTATTTTCTTTTTCTTTTTCACTTATAAAAACATAAATTAATTAATTTCCAAAAATTAACTCTAGTTAACTTGTAGTAAAAAATTAGGAAATAAAATAAATAAAGAAACTTACAAATATTTAATATTTTCCGTTGTAAATTTTTTTTTCTTATTGACGAGTGTATATAAAAGTATAAATTATCCTCTCTTTTTCTCTTTTTCGGTTTTCCAAAGCCATACTCGTGGATTGAGGCTACTATTCTTCTCTCTCTATTTTTCTCTCTCTCTCTCTTAGCCTATACATATAGATTGTATATATTATATTTCGCCGGAAAACAGCTTGTTTTCACCGGAAAACCGGTGGTTCGTCGCCAGGGAAGATTGTTAGGGACGATAGTGTTGCTGTTTCATTGGCTTGTTCGAGGTTTTTGCTCGTGTTTTCCGAATCGGTGGCTCGAATCGCTGTGATCTCTCAGTTCGACTCGGTTCGTGGAGTTTTTAAGAGAATGTGGCGAGTGTGAAGGCGTCGGTTTGGATGTTTGTGCCCTAGATCACGATCTAGGGCTTTTTGAAGGTTAATATTGTGGTTATTCTTGTAAAATTTAGAGGTGAATTTTTTTCCTTGGGAAATTTGGAGCGAAGAAGAAGACAGAAGACGGCGACGACTAGAGAAGAAAAGCTTCGGGATGAGATGGTGAGATAATTTTGTGAATATTGTGGGTAATTATTTGTAATATTTGGGTAATTGATTTTGTATTTGGATTTTGTTTTATAGTCAATTGTAGAATGTGTTTTTGTAAAAATGTATTTCTGTTTTTCCTTGTTTTGTTCATTTGGAATATGGATCTTGAACATTTTTACTAGTTTTGCCGCTTGGAGATGAATTTTCCGGGAAAAAATAACTGTATATTTTCAGTCATATAAGATTATAATATATTTTCGTGGTTTTTTTTTTTTTTTTGAAAAAAAGCTAATACTTAAGATGCTTATTTGTGCCAAATTCTGGTCCCAAATGAACAGTTTGAGATGGTTTTATCTTGGTCCCAGATTATTTTACCTTTTTTTGGGTCACACATTCGGCAAACTGGAATTTTCCGTCTGGGTTGCTCATACTTTACAGATCTTGCTATCTGTATTGGCTGTGGAAAAACATTTAGAAACTTCCAGCATGTGGTATTCTTTTTAACCTTTTACTATTATTTTTATGAATTTTCGGTATTTTTGGTGTTTGAGCAAAATTGGGCGGGGGTGTAGCCTTATTATCTTTCCCGAAAAGGTAAAACCTCGTTTTTATGTTTTGTTAATCTGGGTAAAAAGAATATGATTATGATTTTAATTATTGATTTTTTGGGTGGAAAAAGGAATTTGAAATTAAGAAATTGGTGATTGGGAATTTTAAGGCTGCAGTAATATTTGACTGCTGCTTGGTCTACTGTTTATGCACTGCTGTATCTATTTTCTGCATGAGTTGTGTCATTTCTCTCCTTTGCTCTTCGAATTGCTGTGTTTTTTTCACCCCGGCTGTAGTTTGGCCCGTAAGCGACAAGTTTCATTTTTTAGCTTCTCCATTTTTCATGCAGTAAGGGTTTTTTTTTTTTCCTCCCTCTCTTCATTTTTTTTTTCAACTTTTATATAAAGTAAAGGAGATGGTTTTCTGCTGTATGGAGTTGCAGTGTTAGAATCCCATCTTTTTGTTAGTGGAATATTTAGAAAATTAGACCTTTTGATATACTGCGGGTGCATAAGGCCTGCAAGGGCCAGAGCCTGCTACAAGTATGTGAACAGCATCCAATCTATAGAATTGTGTTGCATTTCGGGGCACTGGCTATATGATTTTTCTTTTCTGGATTAAATAAAATCTTTTTGATCTGTAGAAGAGTGATCTGTAAAAAGAATGTCATCGCAAGACCGTTGGAATTTGGGTCTATATGGTAGTAATTCAAAGTTGTGTTCTCATCTACTCATATTTGTCTACTTAACTCCCCGAGGTCCTTGCTGTCTTTAGAAGTTGTCCTTCCCTATATAGATGCATGCAGTTCTTCAATATATAGTTGCATGCAGTTCATTTTAGATTTTGTTAAATTGTTAATTCTGTAACTTTTTACTTGGTAACTGGAGTTTCTCCAGTAAATTACCTCAGAATTGCTGGATGTTACTTTCACAAACAATTTTTTGTTGCTCATGCTGATGTGTTTAGTACTCTGGGAAATTTGAGTTTATTTTGTGTATGTGGTGATGTTATGCTTCCAGTCATGATAAAGTACTAGAGGTGAATTCATTCTCTGTTTGCTTGATATAGAAATATAGCTTGTTGCTAAAATCTTCTGCAATTTTTGGAAAAATTTGTTCTCTTTGTCTGAGTCTGCTCTTCCTATTTTAACAGGTGGAAGGAAAGGCTTTCATGTCAAGGGAGGCTAAATTGGAATTCTTGAAGCGCAAAAGGCTTCAGCGTATGAAATCGGAAACTGCTAATGATTTTGCATGTGTCAGTAACATGACGAGTAGGAGTGGAGGAGATGCTTTAAGAGGTTCTGCATCATGTGGTGTGAGAATTCATGGTAATATGGATACATTCTCACGACCTGGTATTACTTCAAATGGAAAAGATATTTTTATTAAGCGCAAGCTTGCGAAGTTTGATACAACCGACCTTGAGTGGATTGATAAAATTCCGGAATGTCCTGTTTATCATCCAAACAAAGAGGAGTTTGAGGATCCTTTAGTTTATCTGCAGAAGATCGCTCCAGAAGCTTCCAAATATGGTATTTGACTCTTTAACAGTTTTCTCTGGATTGAATACTTGCATTTTCTGCACGTGGTTCAATTGGAAATGTTCATTTGGTGGCATCTTTTTATTATGAAGCCTTTAATGATTTGGATTCTGATGTTTCTTTTCTTCGCTTTTTTGGTTAAGAGATGCAAAATAGATTCTGACTGCAAAGATTTTTGGCCTAAACACATCACATGATAGCATTTCCATCTGTCACCTTTCATTCCTGTGTGTAGAGATTTTCGAGTTTGGTTGTGACAGGAGATGAAATTGTGTGATCACATTCTGAGCTGTTGTGTTCAGAGATTTTTCAGAGTTTTGACTTTTTCAACTGATTTGAATTTCTAGGCATATGTAAAATTGTTTCCCCTGTAAGTGCTGATATCCCGGCTGGGGTAGTTTTGATGAAAGAAAAAGCTGGATTCAAGTTTACAACTAGAGTTCAACCACTTCGTCTTGCTATGTGGGACGCAGATGACAAGGTTACTTTCTTTATGAGTGGAAGGTGAGTTTTATTTTTAGTCATGGCATTTGTTTTTGTTGACAATGTATTTAGGTTTTCTAAACATGAGTGTCATTTTTCAGAAACTATACGTTTCGTGATTTCGAGAAAATGGCGAACAAGGTTTTTGCACGTAGATATTATAGTGCTGGATGTCTTCCCACCACATATTTGGAAAAAGAATTTTGGCATGAAATAGCTTGTGGAAAGACTGAAAGTGTTGAATATGCATGCGATGTTGATGGTAGTGCATTTTCATCTTCTTCCGGTGATCAGCTTGGAAAAAGCAAATGGAATCTGAAGGTTTTTATCTCATTTAATGTCTTTTTTTTTTGTTATTTCTGCCAATCCCACATCCTCCTCCTTCAGTTTGTCTGATATTAGAGAATAGCATGGATGGAGAGGAGAAATTGGAAAATATTAAAAGCTGAGTAAAGACATGAAATGTTTGGGATATTAAAAATTTGTGAAAGCCTAAGGAAATGCACGTATGAGAAGTTTTTATGGTTGCTGAGAAAAATCATTGCATACGTGATCAGGGTAAAGTGATGTCAGATAAAATACTATCTGGTTGAAGAAACTAAATTTTATTTTCTTTTCAAAAGAACAAGCAACTTAAAAAACAGAAATACAATTAATCCAAGTAAACAACAATAGTGTCAAGATTATAAACAAGACCCTTGAATTTGTAAACTCATGAAACACTATTAAGGAACAAGGAACTGCAAACAATTAAGAGTCTAGTACCTTTTTTCCCTTAATCTTTTGGATCATGAGAGTTATGCAGTTAATTAATTAGCTAGACAATTGACTACAAAAATTATGGATGCATGCACCTTGGAACCAATTTTATCATTTTTCTTTCTTATGTTTCTAAGGGATAATCACTTATGACAGCACTTTCTTAGCACCTTAGCTTTTGTTAGGTGGTTGACCTCAGTTATGTTTAACTGTTATAAAAGTTTTATAACAAATATTAATGTGTATTTTACTTCTGTAATTGCAGAAACTCTCCCGACTACCTAAATCTGTCTTGCGTCTCTTAGAAACAGCAATCCCGGTATTTAAATCTTCTTCTTCTCAATTAAATGAATTTTGATTGCTTGTTTGCAATTAGTAGCTAATATATTTGCTGGATTGCAGGGAGTTACAGAACCCATGCTTTACATTGGAATGCTCTTTAGCATGTTTGCATGGCATGTGGAAGATCATTACTTATACAGGTATTTGTCTTTCCGACTGTAGATGTTTTATTGTCGTTTATTAATTAGTGATAATATAATTCAATTTTGGTGCAGTTGTGGATGTCTTATTGTCAATTACTAGTTGGTGATACTTAAATTTAATTTTTGTGCAGTATCAATTACCATCATTGTGGGGCAGCAAAAACTTGGTATGGTATCCCAGGTCATGCTGCTCTAGATTTTGAAAAGGTTGTCCGAGAACATGTGTACACACACGATATTCTATCTGCAGAGGGAGAGGATGGGGCTTTTGATGTGCTTTTGGGGAAGACTACACTGTTTCCTCCAAACATATTGTTGCAACATAATGTCCCTGTGTACAAGGCAGTACAGAAGCCAGGAGAATATATAATAACCTTTCCTAGAGCATATCATGCAGGATTTAGTCATGGTAAGTTCTCAGATATTGTGTACAAATTAACTGGCAAAAGCCACTTCTTGAAGTTGATTTAAACTCTTTATTAAATTTTTTGGCCATTGCCCTTGTAGACCTCTTTTTTTCTTTTCTTTTGTGATAACTATTCCCGATCCTAATTCAAAGCAACCAAAACTTTTTTTCAGGCTTTAATTGTGGTGAGGCTGTTAACTTTGCAATTGGTGATTGGTTTCCCTTGGGGTCAATTGCTAGCCGTCGTTATGCTCTTCTTAACCGGATGCCTCTTCTTCCCCATGAGGAGCTTCTTTGCAAAGAAGCAATGATTCTGTGCACAAATTTGGACATTGAAGATCCTGATTATTCATCTGCAGACTTGATATCAGACCAAACCATTAAGGTTTCTTTTGTGAATTTGATGCGGTTCCAGCATCAAGCTCGTTGGTGCTTGATGAAATCACGAGCATGCACTGGTGTTTCTGTTATTTACCAAGGGACTATCCTTTGCAGCATTTGTAAACGTGACTGTTATGTTGCATATCTTAACTGCAATTGTTACTTGCATCCTGTGTGCCTGCGCCATGGTAAGTTCATTGAACATATCTTTTAAAAGTTGATTTTTTGGGTTGCGCTGTATCATTACTATTGCTGATTGGTCTTTGTGTTTTGGATTTTGAAACCAGATCCCAAGTTACTTGACTTGCCCTGTGGTGGGAATATGACTCTCTATGTCAGGAAAGATATCTTAAACATGGAAGCTGCAGCAAAGAGGTTTGAGCGGGAAGAGAGTATTATGCATCAGGTTCAGCAACAATGTAGGAATGCTGATGACTTTATTCTGCTCTCAAGCATCTTCCCGGTGGCTGAAAGGGATGGATATTTCCCTTACTGTGATGTAAACTTTGAATCAAATTTGGCAGTTCCAAAAACTGAGGATCAGTCGGAAGAGCCAACTAGCAATTCTCCCTTCTATCCTTCTATGTTGTGCAGTGCTGAAGAAAACCTGAGGACTGAATTTTCAGATGCTTCAATTTCTCGTGGCTCATGTGCATCAACCCTTGGTTCTTTTGTTGAGCTAGCTGAGAGTATAACAACAATGAACAATGTAAGAAGTGTTCTTACTTGCCATATTTGGTATAATCTTTATTGTTTGCCTTTCTACTAGTGTCCGCTGAAGTAAAACCTTACACTTTGTTCACTTTCATGACAGGTACATGAGTCTGACTTAGGAAATCTTTTGTCTTCGATGCCTTCAACCGAACCAGCTGTTGGCTCTCGGGTTTCACAATCTGCTACCTGTGATGGATACGTCAGTGGATGCCAAAATGTAATTCAAAGGTCTGAGTTTAAGCCTACAGAAAATCAAGACAGTGACGAGTCTGATTCAGAAATCTTCAGGGTCAAACGGCGTTCTTCAACCAAGATAGAGCAGAGAAATGGACATGATTCCCTTTCTGTCAACTTTGATCACCAGGTATCAGGAATTGTATACCATCATGTAATTATTGTTGCTTCTCACTTGTTTTGATATTTTGGCACATTTTTTTTTTGTTACAGTTTTTAATAGTAATCCAAATTAATGGGAGGTTATGGTGATCCTACATTTCTCATATTTGACATAACATTATTCTCTGATTGTTGGCATTGAAGAATATACGTTTTATCTGTTGCTTTTTCTTTTTGAAATTAATGATCAACTGTCCATTTTCTCAAGGTTTTATCATCTGGGTTTTGCTACAAGTACAAAATAATGTCTTTTAAAATCACCAGATCATCCCGGCATGTTTATTTCTTGATTGTCTGGGATGGAGGACAGTTCTGTGCTTGCATATGAATCATTATTATTTAGGGCAGTACAAATGCTGCTCTTGCTTAATGAGGTTATTTTAATTAAAACCCCTAATCTGATTCTTCTGGCTGCATACTTGTGAGTCTACCGTTTGGAATCTTTGCAGTGTACTTTAATTGGATTTTTCCTAGAAGAAAATTGTTCTTGGGCTGTCGTTGTCAACTAGATTTCAATTTTTTGTGACTCAAGATAGTGTAGTATGCCAATTCTATTTTGCCGTGTTGTGGATATGCCAAGTGGTTTGAACTTTTAATGCAATATTCTGGGTTTCTTTTGTGATGTGACATGGCATAGCATCTAAACATGGTATGAAATAATTACGTATCATTCATGATCATGTTTGATTTAGATTGTGATTGTGAAATGCACTTACTTTTTTCTGTGAAGAGTTGTTTGTCTGTCATTTAATTTACCCTCTGTATGGATGCGCTGGCCTAATAAGAAAATCTGTGAAATTGTGAGGGAATTGTTAAAATTACTTTGCTGTGAAAAAATAATAATGATCTGATTTTTTCTGTTTCTAACAGGGGTTCAAGCGGCTAAAGAAGTATCAGTCAGAGGCAAGTAATCATGGGCAGTCGACTGAGACAGAGTCTTCAATGGCTGATACAAATCATGCTTTGCGTCTGCATTCAAGTCAGTTTAAAGAAGTTATGGACAATGGTTTGAGAGACCGGTTTGGTAATAGAAACACCATGCCCATATCCATTAAGCTTAGGAAAGTAGGAAATGATGAGATGTTGAGCAAGAATAAGGAACATCAACGAAGTGATGGGTATCAGCAGGACTTGGGGAAAAACCACGAGGGAGCCACCTCTAGAGATAGGCCCGAAGCGCCTTAAAGTCAAAGGACCTTCAATAACAGGATTGGACAGCAGGTTGGATTAAATGACTGACTGAATATTGATGAATATCTGGTAGGATGGCCATTTCTAGAGCTTGACTTCGCTAACTATAGTTTCTCTGATGGGGATCTAACAACACAGAAAAGCTAGAAATTCAATTGTGGAAGCAGTGACCGAAGATTAACCAGGTTTAGATTTAAAAGTTACATTCTTTGTGCAGGCCTCAAAATGGGGCGACTTGCACGGTGGTGTTTCTTGGTTCTCAGGCTGGGGTGTTTTTCCCTCTTTGGCAGGAGAACCTTTCTCCTTCCTGCAGGTTGAAATAGATTTTGGGTTAGTGCCTTTTGGTGTACATTTATTTTTAACACTTCGATTGATTCTTGTGAGGATCAGCGGGTATTCCGCTTAGCCTCTCATTTGATGTCAAGTTGCTGCTTCCTTTGCTAGGCCTTAGGGTTCACTTAATTCTTTTTTGTAGCGATGGGTCTTTGTGCCCTTGACTACTTGAATAAAATATAAAGATATCTCTTCTTTTCCTCCTCTCTTCTTTTGTCTTGGTGATTATATATTTGCTTCTCTTTCGTCTGCATTTTTGTAATTTATCCGCTTTTGGCCAATGCTGCGGCGTTTTTTTTTTCTTTTAAATTTAATTTATCAAACTTATAATTGATTGTGACAGTGACGAAATTTCCGAACTTGTGAGAATCAAAAGACTTTTGGCCACATCACACAAACTACTGCTTCTACGACTATTTTGTCCTTGCATGCTCATCTACCAGTTTAGGAATACCTTACCTGCACGTACCAAGACCTACTGGTCATGTCTTAGCGTTCCCATCATGAAAGGCTTCATAGTGGATGCATGTTTTGACAACAAATCAACTGCTTTAGTACAAGCGTGTTTTGACAACATCACCGTTTGGTTCCCTTCACGGTGAACTGAATGCAGATATTTTGGGAAAAAAGGGGAGAAATTTTGGTATTCCTTGAGATTATCAACCGCTTGGTTCCCTTTACTATATGTGAACTGAATCTGGATATTTTAGAAAAAGTGGAGATGATTGCTAGTCGATGCAAATTCTTCATTCCACCGTACAACTCAGTAAACAATTAGAGTTGTAAGCGAGTCGAGTCGAGTATTTTTGGTTTGAGCTCGTGCTCGTTTAATATATGATTTGAGTCGAGCCAATCCGAGTTCATTTATTAAATGAGCTAACATTTATATTCAAGCTCGGCTCGTTTAGCTATACGAACAAGTCAAACTCGAATTTTCACGAGCCAAGTCGAGCTTTGTTCGCGAACAGTTTTGTTTAAATAAGTGTAAAAGTATTATTCGAACCTAGCCGAGCCGAACCGAGTATCTCATACTCGAACTCTTGTCCATTTATTAAAGAAACCAAAATTTTTGTTTGAACTCGGCTTGTTTAGCTACACAAACAAGCTGAACTCGAATTTTTACAAGTTGAGCAGAGCCGAAGCTGTGTTCGCGAACAGTTTGATTCATTTACAGCCTTATAAACAATAAATCAAAGTAAATTTTTATTGTAAGTTTAGAATAACCATGCTTGACAGACATAGCTAAACCCTCATGAATGGCCAGCATTTCTGCAATATTATTTGTTCCCTCTCCACATCCTTTGCAATATGCAACAATGAAAGATCCTGTTTGATCTCTGAATAAACCAGCTATGGCCATTTGATTTTGAACTGCTCCATCCGTTTTTTATTTAATCCAACCACTTGGGGTGGGTGCCATGCAATATCAAGCTGTTGCTTTTCTGGGATTGATTTTTTTACCGCTGTCAACATACTCGTAGTCCTGAATTGGAGAACTTAGCCCAGGTTTTTATGGCTTCCCAAGGCTCATCTTTTTTATGAAAGACTTTTGGCCAATGTTGTTGGGGAGAAAAACCTCAGAAAATTCACCAAAGAGGCCCAGTATAAAAGTTAGAGTCCAACATTGACCAAAAAGCTTTGAAAAGTCTTGAGCCCATACCTGTATATAAAGTTTTTTTGCTTTCTTTCTCAAACAATCTAGGACAAACTCACTTATATATGAACCTAATCATTTTTCCCTTCATGGATTGATCCTCACATTGAAATCAAATTCCCCCTCAACGTACACATGCCCATTATTTATCAACTCAAACATGAACCCTAGCATTTTTTTTTCCAAAAAAATCGAACCCCTGGTCCAACATCATTGGACCCGTAGCCTAACTTCAGGCTTCCACTCCAACATCACTGAACCCCTAACTTAATTCCAGGCCCTAGTCCAAAACCCAATTGAGACGAAACTACTTGCCGACGAGTAGCTCAATAACCCAAGACGTTTCCTATTTGGTTCTTTTGACCAACACTTTGAGTTTTCAGACCTTGTCGTCCGTTTCTTGAACACATTTCCAAAGTTATTTGTTTTCTCATTCTCTCGGTTCTTTTACTTTGTTTTGGTTTTCCTTGAATTGTTAATTTTCAAAATAAATAATTTAAGGGCTTAAAAAGTGGTAACGTCTTGGGTTATGGGGCTACTTGTTAACAAGTGATTTCTTTTTGGTGTGAAGTGTTGAACCAAAGCCCGGAGTTAAGTTAGGGGTCCAGTGATATTGGACCAGGGAGCCTGGAGTTAGGTTAGAAGTCCGGTGATGTTGGACGAGGGGTCTAGTTTCTTTGGAAATAAAGAAAAAGTTAGGGTCCATATTTGAGTTGAAGAAAATGGATTTGTATTGAGTAGTGATTTGGTTGAGGGGGAGTTTGGTTTAATAATGCCAAAAAATGTTGCATCGTTTCTTCTAATTTATCATGAGTCATGACAAAGGAAAATTTATTTAGTTTAGATTTAGGGAGTTTACAGTCTGTTGAATGAGGATCACGAGATGCATTGTCGCAAATAGTGTAAGGTCTGTTTTGCATACTTGCGTTGTAATTTTGGTATTCTTCCACAATCATACCGTGCAGTCGATCCAATTTCCCGTGACTCAGGGGGTGTTTGGTTTAGGGGAATCAAGGAGGGGAATGGGTATCACAAGTAATGATACCCATTGTTGATGTTTGTTAAACAACTATCACTATCATTCAATGGGAATGATAGTGATTAATTGGGGTGTTAATGATTCCCCCAAAATATTAGTCTATCAAACCCATTAACCCTTATTATTAAGGGCAAAAACACACCTATTAAAAAATATATATCTTTTGAGTTACTCACTCTCAATACTCTCTCTCTCTCTCTCTCTCTCTCTCTCTCTCTCTCTTTTGATTTTGAATATTTTTTATTAGTACTTTATAAATTTTTTTACAAAAATTCCTTTTAATAATTTTTTTATAAAAATTCTTTTTAATAATTTTTTTACATTCAATAATTTTATAAAAAATTGTATTGAAAATCAAAAATATATAATATTCTCTGTTAATATAATAAAAATGACTTTTTTTTTAAGATTATCATTTCCATAAAACTCAAATTAGAGCATGACTATATTTAAAATTGAAGAAATCTTTTTAAATTTTTTTCAAATATACAAAATAAGAAATCTAAAAAATATGTATATCATAAATAAAAATTTTAAAATTTACTTGAAAGTCATTTCAGTATACCAAACAAATATTCTTATAATGATACCCCTTCAATATACTAAACAAATATTCTTATAATGATACCCATTCCATTATTAAACCAAACATGTTGGGGGGAATCATCAAAACCCATACTCATAGTAGGGTTAATAATACCCATAGTGATAGTGATTAAGGAATTTGAACCAAACGCCTCCTCAGTTTTTCAGCTTAGCTACATTCACAAGTGCAATTTACTATGTTAGGTATCTTCTCCCACGAACTTTCTTTTATCGCAGTTCGAAAACCTCAAAACATCCTAGTACTAAAATTATCTTCACAAGCAGAAGAATTTGTAGACTCCATAGAAAAATCTGACAAACTTAAAGGATGACATCTACCTAATTTAAATGATTTAAGACACTAACCTTATTCAGATGAAAACTTTATCCCTATGGTTAGTCTATTATAAAAAGCATGAGCTTTCCCTATGGTTAACCTCCTCTAAAAGGCATTAGTTTGATATCTTTTAAGGCATGTTCTCAATAGCTTTTTTTTTTTTTTTCTGATTTTAGCTTCTGATTTTTCAAAAATCTATTTTGTAAGATTTTGAACTACTTTTTTTACTATATTTTTTTTTATTTTTTAATCTAAAATCAGGAGCAACTGATTTTCAAATTTTTTAAAATCAATTTTTATAAAAATCAAAACCTATTGCGAACAAGACTAGTCTTTCAGCAATTGATGTAGTGGATTACCTGTTGGTTTTGTATTAAAACCAATTAATTCTAATATTATAATTTATATTTATTGCCAAGTGATTAGGAACCTAAAGGGTCACACACAATAGAACTAATTCTTGGGTTAAATTGATTTAAATAATTATGTGATAATTATGGGATTAATTTATGAGATAATTAATCCTAAGGGCTTATTGATAAATAGAGGAATTATAGTAGTGGAATAATTTCCTTTTGAAGGAAATTAAAACCTACTAAATATCTTATTTGGTAAGATATCTTAATAGGTAAGGGTTACCTATTACCGAATTCTTGTTGGACAAGATAACTTAATTATTGCTCTATAAATAAGTCTTAAACATCAAGATTTGACACGACAAGATATACAATGTAACGTTAGAAAATTAGAGAGAGAAAAAATAGTTTTTTCTTTATACAATTTTCTTCACGTTAGGGACGTGTCAAGTGGATCTAGCATATTCACTTGGTATTGATCAATCCTGAAGAGGATCCCAAGAAGGTGTTCGTGTGGATACCTTAGAGGCCGGACACTTGTGCGGCTTGTGGTTGATATCGCGTATCTTGGACCAGGTTAATTCGTTTAATTGCGTCATTAAAAGGTACGTTCTCGTTTTTGCATAGATAATCAATGATCTTGGTTAGAAATCAATTTTATATTCCGCTGCGTCAAATTGTTATTGGCATATTGATTTCCTAACAGTGGTATCAGAGCAATGTGTTTTGATTATCTGTATATATTGTCATGAATAATTATGTATATATATGTGTAATTTAATTGATGAATTTGAGAATTAATATTTTGAAAATTCGTTTAAAAAATATTTAAATTCATATAGACAAAGTTTTGTTTGACAAATTTTTGCCTCGTTGAAATCCTTACAAAATTTTGTCTCATTGAAATCCTTGTTTTGTTCGGTTTGACCGAACAAAAGGATTAAAGAAAATTCTGTTATTTGTTAATGAATTAAAAAAAATTATGGAAATTCAGTTATTGTTCAAAAATTCTAGAAAATTGTTTTTTGGAATTTTGCATTACTGTTAATAAAAAAAAGGTGCTGGAAAAGGTTCCGGCTGAAGAATCAAATAGATTTTGGGCAAATTTGATTGCCAGAAATTGTTACCAACCCTTGTTCAATAGATCCGGCGCTGGAGTTAAACCGTCGCGACTGGCAACAGCCAGTGCAACGGCGATCACGAACCCAGCGACCTGCAACCAGAACGTTCTGGTCGCAGGGAGAAGATGACCGGCCAGAATTTGTCTGGGTCGGATGATGACCAGAAAGATATGGCTGGATCTGGTCGCGACTCATAAAGGCCAGCCAGATCCGTCGGAGTTTGGCCAAAGATGTTGGCCGGAGTTGCGCTAAAGGAGATCTGGTCAAGGCCGGAGCCAAAGCCGGATGAGATGCGACCAGAGAAATCTGGTTGCCTAGACGGCTTGGCTGCCGACGACAGAAACATGCGGTCGGATGAGATCAGGCCGACGTTGGCCGGACAGAATCTGGACACTCCATCGCCGGAAAGAAGGAGAAGAAGATTAAGTGGTGGTGCGAGTTAGGGGCTGAAAACCCTACTCATCGAACGACGTCGATTCGACGTCCAGAACCTAAAAAAAAAAAAATGGTTTTCTCCTGGTCAACTGGTGTGGTTTGACCACACCAGCATAGTAACGGCGTCGTTTGATGCCAGGACGTTTACAAATAAATTTTTTTTTTTCGAACTCTGGTCAATGGGGCTGTTTGACCACGCCTAAAAGGAGAAAGGTTTCCTTTTTGCAATTGTGCCCTTGATTTTCTTCCTCTCTTTGTTTGACTGCCCAATTATTGTTGTTTGATTAATTTTTACCCAAAAACTTCTCAAATTAATTCAATTAAATCAATTCTAATGTGATTAGAATTAATATATATATATATATAGATTCATGACTGAAATTATATTCTTTAATGTGATTATTTGAATTGTATATGTGATTTATATTTAATAAAATAATGAGATTTATTTTATTTAAATGACATATCATATGTGAATTTTATATTTGATAAAATAATGTGATTTATTTTATTGCATATTGTATGCTTTATTTGATCAAATATTTATTTCATATATGATATATGTATATGATGAGACCATAATTTATCCCTCAATAAAAAAAATAATTTAAATCACTTCCATTATTATAGTATGAATAATTCTTGTTAGGATAACTTGTTGAGCTAACTCAAGGTTATTCTATCAGAATATTTGTTACTTATGAGATATAATCTCTGAATAATGGTTTTGATTTAAATAAAAGATATATATCATAACTATTATTATAATTTAAACAATTCTTGTTAGGATAACTTGTTGAGCTAACTCAAGGTTATTCTACCTAGAATATGTTTATGACGAGATATGATCTCTAAATAATAGTTTTGATTAATTAAAATATTAAATCATGAATAGTTGCCTTCCATTATTATAGTTTAAACAGTTCTTGTTCGGATAACTTGTTGAGCTAACTCAAGGTTGTTCTACCTAGAATATGTTTATACTATGAGATGTGATCTCTGAATAATGGGTCTGATTTAACAAAGGCTCATGGCTTGTTGAGCTAACTCAAGGTCATGTGTCTTTGAGGCAAGGAGTTAGGAGACATATGTGATATGTGTATCAAAAGTTGATACCTAACTATCTAGGAGTTACAAAAGTTGTAATTGGTAATTGTTACCTACCTATTGAAATTATTTTTGATTTGTTGAGCTAACTCAAGATTAAAAATAATTAAAATGGGATCCTAGCCCACTAAGAATTTTATGAAAATTCTTGAATTAATTATGAGGGATATTAATTTGAATAAAATAGTGGGAGCAAAACCAAAATTTTTATGTCCATATATAATTTTATTTTGGTTTTGTTTATTGCATAAATATAAAGTCATATTCTATCTTTATTTTCTAGTTATAGAATGTATAATTACGTGAACACATTACCTACTTTATAAAACTCCATTTTAATTTCTTGGACTAATATAACTTGAGAATGGTTCTCAAGTATGAGAATATAGGCTATGTTTTTTATATCCGGATTCCATTTGTCCTGAGTGACAATGATAGCTAGGAAATAAAAATGCATAATAGATGCATAAATACGATAATGATACAGCTACTTGTATCATAAAATCGTGTATGATTCCTGAGCTATAAAAGTAGCATAAATGATGAATGCTTAGTCCATGATTGTGCATCTCAAAAAGTTATCTGATATACAATCTAGGACCAATAGATATGAGATATCTAAAGAGCAATTTGTATAGCAATTAAGGGACACTTTATTACTTGTCAAGGGGAAACCCAAGGACTAGTCTTGAGAAGGCCTAAATAGTCATGACAAAGTATAAAGGTGTGATCAAAGTGGACAAGTCTATAGGCATGTGTTTTCAATCTAGAAACAATTAGTATTGGAAAGCAAATTGTATGGCTCATTTAAGACTTAGAAGTTGATGAGGATTTGGTTAAACTTTGACTTCTAGAATGTTTATGATTGAGATAAAGTAATCTACTAATCAAGATTCTTGGGTATTAGATACTAGATTTGGATCTCATATTTACACAAATATGCAAGATCTTGAGAATAGTAGATTTTGGCAAAGGAAAAGTTAAACTACGTGTAGAGAATGGAGCAAAAGTTGCTACATTAACCATAAGAACTTATACACTCTCTTTGCCAAATGGACTTATTCTAGAATTAAAGGATTGCTAATATATTCTAGTGCTTACAAAGAACATAATATCTATATTTGCATTAGATGTGGATAGATTTACCATTACTCAAAAGAATAAATGTTGTTCTTTTTGCGTGATGGCGTTCTAAGTAGTACTAGTTTATTAAACAATGGCTTAAATATTCTAGATTTTGATAAGTCCATTCTCAACTATAGACATCAAGAGACAAAACTTGATATTTTGAAGCAATTTTATCTTTGGCATTTTAGACTTGGTCATATAAATAAGAAAGCGTATATCCAAGTTACATAAAGATGTATATTTGGACTCATTCAATTATGAATTTTATGAGACATGCGAATCTTATTTACTTGTTTAAATGACCAAGACATCTTTTATTAGAAAAGGTGAATGTGCTAGTGATCTTTTTGGATTTATAAATATTGATGTTTGTAACCCAATATCGATCCATGCTAAAGGTAGTTTCTCATACTTCATCAATTTCTCGAATAACCATTTTAGATATGGTTATGTGTATCTTACGAGATATAAATTCAAGACCTTTGAAAAGTTCAAGACCTTTAGGCCTGAAAGTAGAGAAACAACTTGACAAAAGTATTCAAACACTAAATGTGATTGAGGTGGAGAATATTTGAGTCACGAGTTTCAAAATATCTAAAAGAGGAGAATTGTACCCTATTAGATATGGTACATTCCTTGATGAGCCATGTTAGACTTCTAATCTAGTTTTAGAAATTTGCCTTAAAATTGTCTCCCATACACTCAAATGAGTTCCAACTACAATTGATTGATACCGCCTCATATAAGATATGGTATGGTAAGGAAACTAATTCTTAGTCACATGAGAATTTGAAGATGTTTTGCTTATGTGAAGCATCACATCAGACAAGTTTGAGACTGAGTCTTATAAATGTTTATTTGTGGGGTATTCTAAAGAAAGTTTAGAATGCTACTTCTACAATTGCCTTGAGCAAAATTGTTTGTCTCAAGACATGCTATCTTTCTAGAAAAAGTGTTTATTCTTGAAAGAGGCAGTGGGAGTAAAGTAGAATTTAAAGAAATTTAAGAACCTGCAAATTAACAAAAATAACAGTTGGAATATGAGCTTAAGCCATATATTGATGAGGCACAAACGGAAGCTCAAGTTACACAAGATTTTCATAGCTTTAGTAAAGTACATCATTCTCTTTAGAGATATAGATTTCTCATAAATGAGAGTAATGATGTGCTAGTCATAATTGATGACGGTTTTACTTGCTACGAAGAGGCCTATGTTATGTGTAAACTCTTTGAAGTGGCGTAAAGTCATAAAATCCAAAATGGATTCCATGTCCGACAACAAGGTATGGACCTTGGTCGAACCACCCAAAGGGGTAAAACTCATACGGTGCAAGAGATCTTTAAAAGAAAGATTGACATGGATAGTAATATGATTACTTACAAATCAAGGAGTTAGAACATTCGTTTTGGTGGGATGGTCAAAGAGTTTGATTTTTCTCAAAAACGAAGACGAGCCTTGTGTATACAAGAAAGTGAGTGGGAGCACTAATTTTTCTTAACACTTTATGTGCATGACATATTGGTATTGAGAAATCATATATATCTATGCTTTAAAACTAGTAAAAGGTGTGACTGTCCAAGAATTTGTGCATGAAACATTAGGAGAGAGACAACCTAATTTTGAAAATTAGATCTATAGAGATAGATCTAAGAGGTTGCTTGGTCTCTCAATTAATGTATATAGACAAGATGCTAAAGAAGTTTAGCATGAAGCAATCAAAGGAAGGGTTTCTGTGGAACACAGTATTACCCTTTTGAGCTATGCTATGTACGAGATCGATGTCTCCTATGCTCAAAGTCGTTATGAGCAAATATTAACCTAATTCTAGTGAATGTCACTAGATATTTGTCAAGAATATCCTAAAGTACTTAAAGAGAAACTAATGGATTATTCTTGATTTATGGAGTTCACACTTTAGAAGTGTATGGGTTTATAGATGTAAACATTTAATTATTTAAGAATGATAATAGATTATAATCTATACTTGTGTTCACGTTGAATAGTGGTGTTGCTAGTTAGAAGAGTTCTAAGCTAGACACTTGCAACAGATTCTACAACAAAGGCCAAGTGCTTTGTAGCTTTAGAAGCTAAGTTGGATCTAGAAGTTCATTATTGAAACTTAAGGTCTCATTTATGATCCAAATAAGTATTTTGGCTATACCATTTATTTAAAGAAAATAATTGGTAAAAATGATGTAAAGATAGATGAGATTCCCATTGCGGATAATGTAGTTGATCCATTGACTAAAGCATTATCCCAAAAGAAACATGAATAGTCATGTGTATTTATTCTATTTAGAGTAAATGAATGATTGGTTTTAGTCAAAGTGGGAGATGACTTATAATTTCATAAATTGTTATGTTTGATTGTTGTTTATGCAATAATAATGATATGGCATTTTATCATTTTTAAAATATGTATTTATGTATTTTCTGAATGATAAAGTCCTTAGAATAATATTTATTATTATTCTTAAAGTATCCCTAATCATAGTATTAACAATATAAAGGACATTGTTAATGCAGGATAGATTAGCATATATGATGATATATGGGTGGATTGTTAGAGAACATATTCACTGGATTGATCCGCTTAGAGATTTCCATAAGGTTAACTACTTGAGTGCCAATGGTATAATCTCTACATGACAGTAGTGTAAATGATTCCTTTGACTTGAGATCATAAGAGTATCTTTAGTGTGGATTGTTGTACTTTAACTCTATTAGTCCATAATTCGTAATTGGTTATGTGTACAATAGAAGTTGGGTATAATAAGAAACACGAATTGATAGTTTATGATCAATATAGGATTCACCACTCCTTATAGTGGGAGAGTATATCCCTATTGTGGCCACACTTGTTGAAATATCAACTCAAGAATGTTTGCAAACTAGTCAATAATTTAGAAAAGTTCTAAATTTATTGAAAAATGGAGTTGAATTTCGGGAACAAGAAAGAATAATAATTAGTACATTAAGAGTTGGCACCTATACCTTACTCTTGTACTAATTTGGGATATAGTATGGTGAAAGGATGTTAATTACACGGAATCTGGTTCATGGATAGGTGAAGTCAATCACTTGACTTTCCTAACACTTGGGTGGTCATGAATGCCTGGCTAGAGGCCAATCTTGATTTATAAATATAAATTAATTAATTTTGATTAATGATAAATTAAAGTTATTTAATTTATCCAATCTTAGAATCCTTGTGACTAAATTGACTTTAGTCCAAGTGGGAGTTTGTTGGTTTTGTACTAAAGCCAATTAATTCTAATATTATAATTTATATTTATTGTCAAGTGATTAGGAACCTAAAGGGTCACACACAATGGAACTGATTCTTGGGTTAAATTGATTTAAATAATTATGTGATAATTATGGGATTAATTTATGAGATAATTAATCCTAAGGGCTTATTGATAAATAGAGGAATTATAGTAGTGGAATAATTTCCTTTTGAAGGAAATTAAAACTTACTAAATATCTTATTTGATAAGATATCTTAATAGATAAGGGTTACCTATTACCGAATTCTTGTTGGACAAGATAACTTAATTATTGCTCTATAAATAAGTCTTAAACACCAAGATTTGACACGACAAGACATACAATGTAACGTTAAAAAATTAGAAAGAGAAAAAATAGTTTTTTCTTTATACAATTTTCTTCACGTTAGGGACGTGTCAAGTGGATCTAGCATATTCACTTGGTGTTGATCAATCCTGAAGAGGATCCCAAGAAGGTGTTCGTGTGGATACCTTAGAGGCCGGACACTTGTGCGGCTTGTGATTGATATCGCGTATCTTTGACCAGGTTAATTCGTTTAATTGCATCATTAAAAGGTACGTTCTCATTTTTGTATAGATAATCAATGATCTTGGTTAGAAATCAATTTTATATTCCGCTGCGTCAAATTGTTATTGGCATATTGATTTCCTAACATTACCTGCTTCTATCTAAAATATGTATTAAAGCAACAGGAAGTTTTTGACCAAATACAAAAATGTTTTGCTGTATGTCATACTTCTTATAATATCAGTTTTTACTATTTATTTTGAAAATTTTCAACAAGAAATTTGCATACCAGGAAAGATATGGCATAAATATCCAAAATATTCAATTATGTGTTGTTTATAGTAAACAAATAAACAAACAATCAGATCTAAACCATCAAATAATCTTTAACAAACCATCAGATCTAAACCATCAAACAAACTACTAGATTAAATCCCCAATTAATGTGATGTTTGCCGGGATATTTCAATTGTATGAATTCTGAATCAAAACCATTGGAGCATAAAACTTGTATTGGATCATGACAAGGAAACTTAATTTTTAATGAGGTAAAATTATTAACTTCAAGTAATAAGGTACTTACATCAGAAAATTTAACATATAACATTTAGAGCTAGCGGTTTCTATCTAACTTAATTTTTTAAAGCTTGATATATGTTTGAACTTGATTTTGTAAATATGATAAACTATTGTTATGTTTTACACTTATCAAATGAAGTTTTTAATAGAATTTTCAATAGAAACTTTTATAAACTTAACTATTCGACCTTTTGTTTTTATCACTTTACCCCTTTAAACTATATTCCAACTATCAGTTTAGTCCCTAAAATAGTCACTTAATCCCCTGAACTAATCGTCGAACTAATGGTCAGACTAACGGTCATATGAAAAGATATATTTAGGTCCAATTTAACTATGAAATTTTTATCAATTTACCCCTTTAAACTATACCTCAACTATTAGTTTAGTCTCTAACGTTAACTTTTAGTTATTTAACTCCTTGAATTGACGGCCAAACTAATAGTCATGTGAAAAAACATGTTTATGTCCAATTTAATTACGAATGGACAAATGTGCCCATAATGCCCTAAAAAATAAATTTCATTTCCAAATTGCAAAGGAACAAATAAGCTTATAAAAAATCTAAAAAATAAATTTTACTTCTAAAATGCCCTTTATGAAGTGGCAACATAGAAATAAGTAAGAAAAGAAAAAAGAAAAAAATATAGCCATGTTTCTTGATCGTAATATTTTTCCAATACATTTTCTCTTGTCATAAGTTTTAGAATTCATCATCAAGAAAACGTGAGTGTTCTAATAGTTTGAAAAATTATAAAAACAAAAGGATTATCAAATAAAAATTTTACTAACACAAAACTTGAGAAAAATATATCTTATAATGGAGCAGGTATAAAATTTGTATTTTAAGATTATCTTTGTTACATGCAAACAATTAATAAAATTTCATACTTTTATCTCATCAGATTTACAATGTTTTGAATAAGATATTGCACAAAAAAAGGAAGTATGCAAACAATTTAAAAAATAAAGGTAAGAAAAACCTTTTAGCCAGTTATTTTATACTTGAAATATGAGGGGAGGGTATTTTTGTCATAAAATGGTCAATTATGTGCTTTGATTCAACCAATGGACTTAAGTGACTAAAAATTAATGTTAGGGGCTAAATTGATAGTTGAAATATAGTTTAAGGGGGGTAAAATGATAAAAACCATTCGACCTTATACAATCATAATAACTATTGACCTTCTAGTATCCAAAAATTTAATTTAACAAAACCAGCAATATCTAAAAATTTAAATGTAACCAACATAATAACTATCTTCTACGTTAATAATACCCAATTTTATGTGTCCTATTTACCATTGCAGTATTTTTTTGTGCTTCTTTCTCTCTACTGATCTCTTGTTCACTCTTATTTTCTTCATTCCTAACATTCATCTCGACACTGTTGCATTGTGAATATACTATTTTCAACTATATTTGTAACTATTGTGAACTCTTTTAGGGCATGTGTGTATTGTTTTTCGTGGCCGACTATAATTCTCTGTAGAGAAATTAATAAGCATACACTTTCATAATCAATGTCAGTTATACCTCTCTTAATCTCTTCTTTGCTATCTTGAATGATATTGTTGTTTGAGAATGTTTATGGCAAAATATTGTGTAAAGTAAGTTTGTGCCTTTATTTTTTTCAACTAGCTTTTCACTTCCCTATGCCTAATTATCTCTGTTTATTTCTTTTTGCACCATATGAAACTGAAAATACACATTAAATTTTGAGATTTTAATGCTCGTTTCTATTGGGTGATGCGATACAAATGTGGGCACGGGTTTTGTTGGGATTTTGGCTCAAATCTGAATCTTTTATCCATAAGAATATACATTTTGGAACTATAAATAAAACTAGAAAAAGATAATTTGGATATTAGATAGAATGACAATCAAGTCAAAAATTAATTTAATGTGCATGCCTAAATTATTTTGAACTTGACAATATATGTGTGTGTGTGTGATATGTGTATATATATATATATATATAGAGAGAGAGAGAGAGAGAGAGAGAGAGAGAGTGCCTGTGTGTAATAGGTTAGATGTATAGGCGATTCAATTGATTTTAAAGATTTGAACATGAAGGCATCAGACCAACGTAGTGTGAAATGCCAAGTGAAGCAGTGCAAGGAGTCCAATTACGGCATCATATTTGAAATTGAAAAAAAATGTATATTACAATCGTAATAAATAATGTACAAGTAGCTTTTTGCATGGGTGTTCTCTTTCAGCTAATTTCAAATATTGCATTTCTATTTTGTGAGAATGTGAAAGTGAAATGATATAACATGTCTTTACGAATTTAGAATGGATATATAGTTTAGAAATCTCAAATTTAGTTGAGGGATACAAAATTTAAATTTTTCTTTTTTATCTTAAATACAATACTAGAAACAAATGAATCAAAAAGTTTTATGCGTAAAATAGAGTGACAATTGAAAACAAGTGACAATAATAATTTAACAAAATAGTTATTCCTTTCAAATTCCACCAATCATATGAAAAAAGGTCTTTTTTTAAAAAATTTTATATATAATTTATGATAAGAATATGATAGTACTTATCAAGGGAAGTTAACCAAATTCAACAATATTATACCAAGTATTACTTTTTCGGATAATTTTTTTTCCAGTACTTTCTTGTAGAAAAATATATAAAAACATAAAT
This sequence comes from Mitragyna speciosa, assembly GCA_024721245.1. NCBI lineage: Eukaryota > Viridiplantae > Streptophyta > Magnoliopsida > Gentianales > Rubiaceae > Mitragyna > Mitragyna speciosa. The sequence continues at coordinate 7,179,899 of CM045559.1, forward strand.
TCCAATCAACTAGCAATTTATTAGGAAAAACCCAAAACGATCCAATATTCAAAATAATTTGACTTTTCATTTATAATTATCAACTTTTTTTTTTAGACATGATAATTATTAACTTCTTAAAGATAAAGTATTAACTTATGCATGTAGACTCTTACAAAAAGAGTCCTTTAATGAAATTTATATTAGGTGTCACTTTTTTTCTTAAACTTCCAAACATCACTTTATCACATGAAGTGTACAAACTTATAAAAGGGCTATTATGAAAAAAGTAATTCCGCGAAATATATATATTTTTGGGTAATAGAGGAAGTGTCAAATATATACAATGACTAAGGTTAACTAGATATCTCCCAATTAACTTGTGCTAAATCAGCTTGTATGAAAAAGCTTAACCCAACAGGAGGTTGGCTACAAAACACAAAAGAATTATCTGACTTTACACTATAATTAGCTAAGAAAACTGCACAGCTATTTGCCTCCCTGTAGGTATGAATGAATTTAATATCAATTCCCTGAGCATAGAATTTGCTGTCTGCTAACAATCCACCAACATGAGGGGAAACTTCGCATCTATTTTCTAACATGTCAACGGCCAATCTTGAGTCTGATTCCACAATCAGCTACTTTATTCCCATCTCTTTTGCAATTTTAATTCCTACTCTAATGCTCCAAAGTTTTGCAACTAGACTTGTAGAGATGCCAATTTTTTATAGTAACCACCAATCCATTTTCCTTGATCATCTCTGAATATTCCTCCAATACCTGCTTTCCCTGGATTCCCTTTTACTGCACCATCTGTGTTTAGCTTAATAAAACCTGCAGGAGGAAAGTTCCAATGGATTAATTTTGTATCTTTTGGCATAACAATATGCTTACCTTTCATAAAAGTTGTATCTATCTCCTGAGCATAGGTTAGCACCAATTTAGCGGTAGCAACAGATGGCTTCATACTACCTTCAAAGCATTCCTGGTTTCTATCTTTCCAATGTGCCAAATGATAGTCATAAATATAACATTCCATGGTACATTCCATTTAGACACTTTATCCCTCCATCTTAAATTATATTCAATCCAATCAAATATATTCATGTTTAATTCTTGCATTATTTCACTGTCAGGTAAAAAGAAGCTCCAAACTTACTTTGCTTTTGGGCAGTCCCAAAATAGATGATTGACGTCCTTCTTGATACAATTGCATCTGTGGCAAGAGGCATCTGTTGTAAACTTTCTCTTAACTCTCATTTCATTAGTTAGAAGCTTCCCATGCTTAATTAGCCAAATAAAGCCTTTCAGCTTCTGAGGAAGCCTCATCTTCCAGATCCAGTTCCAACCACCATTTGTCAGAGAGTTCCTGCCAAGTCTCTTATAAGCAGACTTGGTGGTGAATTTCCCCGAGCTCTCAGGACCCCACGTAGGTTTGTCTTCAGAAGTAGTAGCTCTTGGGATAGGGGTTGCAATAATAGCTTGAACAACTTCAACTGGGAGCATGTTCCTTAAGTAGTCCATATCCCAATTTCCATATGCACAAAGAACTTCTGAAACTTTAAGTGTGTGGTCAGCTTCATTAAGTACCCTCAAACTGAAATAATGCAATAGTTTATCAAGGACCCAGTAATCATACCAGAAGGAGATACAATTACCTCTTCTTATAACCCATTTGGTATTATTTGCAATGAAATCTTTAGTTGCAATAATTGCCCTCCAAATGTGAGATGCAGGCCTTTTGGAAGAATAATCCTTCAAAGAGCCATTTTGAAGATATTTGACCTTCAAAGTTTGAATCCATGGCTAATCCATACCTATGCTCACTTTCCAGCCTAGCTTAGCCAGCATAGCCATGTTGTTCCTATTGCTTTCCCTTAAACCCAAGCCCCCCACAGATTTGTTTTGACAAACTGTTTCCCAATTAACTAGATGGACTTTACCTTCCCTCTCAACATTGCCCCATAAAAAATTCCTATTGATTCTATCCACTTGTCTACAAACTAAGGCGGGAAGCAAGTTAGTTTGCATAGTGTAATTTGGAATAGAAGAGGTGACACTCCTTATCAAGGTGGCTCTTCCCATAAAAGAAAGAAGCTTTGCCTTTCAACTCGGGAGTTTTGAGGTAGTTTGCATAGTGTAATTTGGAAGTGATCTTTTGATTTCCTGTTATGAATCAATGGAACCCCCAAATATTTTCCCAGATCAGTAGTTAATAGGATGCCACTGTTCTGACTAAGCACTCTGGCACCGTTAGAAGAAATGTTAGGAGAAACAAACATTTTGGATTTACTATAATTAATTCTCAAACCTGAAAAATTACAAAAGTCAAAGAGCACATCTTTAATCAATCTACAATGGTAATCATCAGCTTTAGCAAATAACACAAGATCATCTGCAAAAAATAGATGAGAAAAGGAGGGACCAGTTCTAGAAGCTTTAATACCTACCCAATCTTTTCTACTTACTTTTTCAAGAATCAAATTAGACAATTTTTTCATACAAAGAAAAAATATATAAGGAGAGAGTGGGTCTCCCTGTCTTAAGCCTCTCTTAGGAGTAAATGTAGGTAGATTCGAACCATTCCAAAAGATTGAGATTGAATTCCTCCTAAGGCACTCGTGAATAAGAGAAATCCAATTATCCGGGAAATTAAAATCTCTAAGAGTACTCAATAGAAAAGACCACTCAATCCTATTATAAGCTTTCTCTAGATCAATCTTAACTATCATATATCCAACTTTACCCCTTTTATGTTGCAATGTGTGAATAATCTCCTGCGTGATTATAATATTATCAGTAGTGAGTCTCCCTGGGATAAAGCTACTTTGAAAAGGGGAGACCAATTGAGAGATAAGAGGTTTTATACTACTCACCAGTACTTTGGTCAAGGTTTTATAAGAAACATTACACAAACTAATAGGCCTAAAATGGGAGCATATCTCAGGTTGGTCCACTTTCAAAATTAAGTATGTCAATGTCTCCCCAATCTCTTTTGGAACTTTAGCATTATCAAACATATTTTTTATAATACCACAGAAGGAAGGATACACATAATCCCAAAAATTTTGATAAAAAAAAGGATGAAACCCATCAGGGCCAAGACTCTTAAAACTATTCATAGAGAAGAAAGCCAATTTAATTTCATCATCAGAAATGGGAGAAAGTAAACTCAAGTAGTCCCAATTATCTAGCTTAGTTTGAAAACTATTGCTAATTATAGGATTTAGTGTTACATTTGCCCCTGCATAAAGATTCAAAAAATACTCTTGAATATGGGTTTTGATAGCATCCAAATTATCAGTCCAATTTCCATTAATTTTCAACATATCAATCCTGTTCATTTATCTCTATGAAAAAATCTAGTATTATTCTCACCTTGAACAATCCAATTAGATCTCACTTTCTAGAACCAAAAAACCTCCTCTTATTTAAAATATTCTTATACTTAGCAACTGTCACGCCTCAAAATGACACACCGTGGGGTCGTTGATTGTTGCGTCCCAAAAAGACGATCCGGTCCAGTGGCCCTTTTTGAAAATAATGATTTTTGAAAAAACCGTGCATGCGTGATAAAAATCGAGTTTTTAGTAAAAAAGTGTTTTTAGAAAAATGATATTTTAAGAGAAAATAAGGTCGGGACTAAAAGTGTGACAGTTTTGGCCAACTAATTTTGAAAAAGGGTTTTATATAAAAATGGAGTCACCACTTGGTATTGAGTTAGGGTGTACCAAGTCACCCGAAAAATCGTTTAACAAAACAAAAATAAAAATTTTAGAAAAATGTTTGAAAACCCTTTTCGACTCTGGTCTACAAAAAACGAGAGGAAAATGTCCGGGAGTCACATTTGAAGAAAGGGAAGGTAAAGGTTTGCGCCTAAAGTACCCTTTCTACCTAGCTGAGGCTGATTACGAGCTTTAATCAAATTTTTCTAAATTAACCCTAAGTTCTATCGCGTTCGGATGTATCTAAATGAATGCAAATCCTAAGTCTAAATGTGATATCGAAAGGGTCGAGATGTTCCGTCAAGGCTTGGTCTAGATTGTCGCATTAATTGCGAAACCCGAGTCGAGACCTCGAGAGAGTCACGAGTGTCTATGCAAGATGTGATACAAAAAGAAAAGAAAATAATAATATATATTAAGTGAAGAAAGAAAGTGGGTATGCAACATGATGGATACGGGGGACTAATATCTCGTGACTGAATGTTTCTACTCACGGAGGGGGGAACGGCATGTACGCCACCGCTTCCCACGTGAATAGACGACTATTTCTAGTTGAGACACACAAAATGACCTAATTTCTAAGTGAGATGCAATCTAGATGTTACGCATTTAAAGATGCATCAAAATAAATAAATAATAGTAATAATAATAAAAATCATGCAGAATGGAAAGAAAACTAAAAATGTGTGAAGTGGAATGTAAAATGCACACGAATACACCTAACACTAAAATAGCCTAAGAGTCTAGCGTTGGACTAGCCCTTTCTAGGGATTCCCACCAGCATCAGACTAGTGGGAAAACAATAAAGCCATAACTAGCATTGGACTAGTGTGGTGACGGAACAATCAAACTGGTAAAGCATGAATCAAAGTAATAAAAACATGAATAGAAAACAAATAAACACATAAAGACATATAAGAGCATATAAAAGCACATAACACGTAATCATGCTTTTCTAGATGCAAAAATCCTAATTGAAAGCGGTAAAATATATAAACACACAAGCACATAAAAGTATGTAAGTCCTAACTATTACACCGGGGGGATTTAATTTACAATTTAAGAGGTGAAAAGGTAAAAACGACCTATCTATTATACTTGCTATCAAAATACAAATATTTGCGAAAAATGTAATAAATGTAACCTAACTATTACATTGACTAGCTAAATACACAAATACTACACTTTTTTAACAAAATAATAAAATTTGAAATTAAATAACATAAAATAAATAAATACGCAAAAAGCATGTAAAATAAAAATGTAAAAATAAAATAAGAAATATATGAAGAAACATGCATAAAAATCACATAAAGGCACATTGGAGCACATAAGGTAAAATTAACAGGAAATAGGAATACCTCTTTGAAGACCCGGTACAAATACTTAAGAACACAAAAAACATGTCAAGGTATCTCAGTATAAATAAATAAAGCCTAAAATACGTAAATATTGACAATTTGGAGTAAAATGTAAATTCTACTGACTAAGGGGACTAAAATAAATTTCTATAAAGATTAAGGAGTAAAATTAAAAACTCACGTAAGTCTAATGGGTACAATTAAAAATTAAAGCAAAATCGGGGAGCAAAAATATAATTCTGACAAATATGGGGTCAAATTGCAAGCTACATAACTTAATTGAAAGAAACTAAAACTAAGGGGGGGTCATTCTGTAATTATTAGGGACTTAAATGCATGAGGTAAGAAAAATCTTGGGGAGTATACTAATAATATTCAAAACATAAAGGTCAAGCCATAAGTATTCTTTGCATAAAAGGAATGAACCAAAAAAAATGGAATTTTTGCAAATTAAAACTAAGGATTAGACTAATCAACTGTATTAGCTTAATTTACTGAGATAATCAATTGCATTACAACCAAGCTAAACAAGTCAAAGAAAGGAAAAAGAGAACTAAAACTAAATTAGTAAGTAAAACAAATTTAAACAAAACAAAGCATTTTTTTCATAATCTCCAAAAACCAAATTCCTAAAGATAACAGAATTAAGAACTAAGCTAATGGAAGACTCCCCCCCCCCCAAGGTCGTCTCCCTCCTTCTTCATCTTGCTCTGACTGCCTTCTCTCTTTATTTCTTTCTATTCCTCTCAAACTTCTCTCTCCGTCTACGCTCCCTCGCTCTTTATGAAATCCCTTTGTTCTTCTTCTTCTTTCCTTCCCTCTGATTCTCTCATCTGATTTCTCTAGTTTCACCCTCTCTGATTCCCTTTTCTCCTTTCACTTCTTTATTCTTTCCCTCCTCAATTTCTCTCTCTCTCAGTCTCTCTCTCTTTCTCGTATTTTCTTTCTCGCCGTTGTCTTCTTTCTCTTCCTTTCTGCTGCTCTCCAACCAAAAATCAACAAAGATGATTCCTTTCTCTTTATCCTTCTTTGAAACAGGGGAGTTATAAGTGTGGTGAGGGCTTGTGTAGGTGATGAAGAGGGAAGAGGGAAGGGAAGGAAACAGCTGCGAGAGAGGAGAAGGAGCCCATGGGTGAGTGTGCGTGGCGGGATTGGGGTTGATAGTTACTAATGTTAACTGGGCAGATTATAAGGGTTCGATGGGATTTATTGGTGTTTGTGACTATTGGCTATTGATGGTGATGGAGAAGCCTCCACTGGCAATGGTGTGGCTTTGTGAGTGAAATTGGTTGCAGGGAACCTGGGTAATTGGAGTCAATTTGCGTCTTAATTAGCGGTGAGTGGTAGTTCTCGGAGGACTAGGGTTGTGGTGGTGCTGTATGTTTGGGATAGAATTTCTGAAGAATTGGGTGGTGTTGTTTGAAGCGACAGTGATGGAGGGCTTGTCACTGGCGGTGGAGAGGAGGTCGTATGGTGGTTTTGCTGGGATTTTATGGTAGTTTCTGTGACTGTGAACATTGGAGACCGAGGAGGTAATGTTGCTGTGGCGGTTAGGCAGTGGTTGTTTGGATGATTAACGATGGCTGTGGAATAGTGATTCTGCCGTGTGTGGTGGTGTTCATGTTGCTAAGGTTGCCTATGTTCATATCTTTGTTGGGGTTTGATGTTTGAGTGGAACAAGGAACAGGGGCCATTGGAGGCTTTATGGTGAAACTGAATGATGGAGTAAGCGATGGAGGTTTAATGTGGTAAACTAATGGGCTATGGGGTGGTTTAAGGTAGTGCTGTGGTTTTGTTGTGCCAATTTGGTGGTGGTTTCTGCAAAGAGATTGGAGGCCTGTAGATGGTCATGGTTGATTGGGAAAAGGATTAACGATAGGAGTTGAAATGGGAGAGTAACTGGTGATTATGGATTGGTTTCAAGAGGTGAATTAGAGATTTCGTTGTGTTGTTAGGTGGAGATGGGTGGAGAGGCGGTGGTGGGGTGAAGACTTTGGCAGTAATTTTGTTACAGGTTCTGGGATTACTGGTAGGTTTTGAACAGTGGAAATCATGGTGGTTACTGGCAGTGGAGGGAGCTCTTGTGAATTTCTGGTGGTGGAAGAGGGAGGAGGGAGAGAGACGATGAGCCAGAAAAGAGAAATCCAAATCCCATCAAACAAACAAAAATAAATACAAAAAAAGAGAAGAAGAAAAATCTGAAAAATGATTTCAAGAAAAAAAAAAGAAAAGCAAAACCTAAAACTCATAAAACAGCAACAATTTATGGAATTTTTTATATAAAATAAGTGTAACACGGTAATAAGTAGCTAAGATGGTACCTTAGAATGAAAGATGATGGATTAAACCTTACTCTCTTGAGAAAATGAAAGCTGAAATTTTTTGTAATGTTCTTGGTGTTCTTGATTTTTTTTTGTCTTTTGATCTTAGTGTGTGTAAGTGTAGTGTGTTAGTATGTGTATTTGATCTTAGTAGGTGAAAAAAGTGTGTGTGCAGAATTTTAGTCAGTGAAAAAAGTGTGTTAGTGTGTGTGTAGGATTTTAGTATGTGAAAAAGTATAAAGTGTGTGTAAAAGTGGAAGAATGAACCTATTATTTTCTAATTAAATATTACATTTTTATTCTTTAGTGGAGGTATTTATAGTGCTAGTTGTCTTGGTCACTAAGAATACTACAAAATAACAAAAATGCCACGGGTAATAAAATTTAAATTTTATTATTAAAAAAAAGATTTTAATCCAAAAAATCAAGAATTAATACAAAGAAATGACAGTAAATTCTAAAATTTGCTAAAAATTGAAAGTAGATTTCAAATTAAATGTTAGAGCTTAAAACTGATAAAAAAATGTGTTTGGGGTGTGAAATGACGATTTTGCTCCTGAATAATGAAAATACACAGAAAATAGCTATTGATATCGAAAAATTACCAAAAATTAAAAATAAACTTAAAACCCTAGAAAATGCATTTACAACTCAAAAATTGACGAAAAATGAATTTAAACTATAAAATAACGATTTTGCCCCTAAACAATGAAAATTCACAGAAAAATAGCTATTAATTTCGAAAAATTACCAAAAATTAAAAATAAGTTTAAAACCCTAAGACATGTATTTATGACTAAAAATTGACAAAAAATGAATTTAAATTGTGAAATGATAATTTTACCCCTAAATGCAATATTTACAGAAAAAATAGCGATCGCTCCTGAAAAAATCAAGCAAATTGAGAAACATGTTTAAATAATTAGAAAAATAAATTTGGGACCTGAAATGAGCTAAAATGGCGTTCACAAGGCGAAATCACCAATTTACCCTTGTGCTGGTAAAATATAAAAAAATACCAATTAAATTCAAAAAAATTATAAAAAATTAATAAATCCGTATGAAAGTAGAAATATGAATTAAAAACCCTCAAAAATAAATGAAAAATGTTTACAGATAAAAATTACTATTTTACTCCCCAAATTATTAAAAAATTAAAATTTGACAAAAAAAAAAATATAAACATGTCCCTCAATGTTTGAAAATGAATGATGTATCAAAATTTAGTATCTATAGTTTGCCCCTTTTGTCGAGAATCTCGCTGAGATTTCAAACAAAAACATAGACAATACCAAATTTTAACTCACCTAAATGTAAAAACAGAGACTAATGTAAACAAAAACATCTAAACATACGTTGTGGCGATATGCAAACCAATGAACAAATAAATGTATAAAACATGCGACCAAACTCTCTAGGAGCTGCCTACGTATCTCGGTGAAGGGAATCAGGTCAAACGTAGTTCAGAGACAAGCAAACTGTTGGTGAAATGACAACACAACTGCAAATGATAACACAAGAATTCTAATTTTTCAAAACTTGTGACTAAAATAAAGAAGGAAATGCAACATCCAAACTGCTAAACAAAGATAACATAAAGCAGTAAAGACTGCAAGACCTAATAAAGTGATTAAACTAATAGACCAAAGATGAATTCATGTTACTAAACAAAATAAATATTGATAAACTAAATGTAATGTCTAAGCTGTCAGACTTGAAAATGTAAATAGATATATGCAGTTCAAGCTGCTGAACAGATGCATGACCTTGGGCTGCAAAGGTTGATGAATACAAAGTTGGGCTACCAACTTGAAAATATAAATAAATTATGCCGACCAGGCTGCTGAACGGATAGATGACTTTGGGCTGCCAAAGTTGATGAATGCAACGTTTTGACTATCAAACTTGAACAAGTAAATAGATGATCCAGGGCTGCCAGGAATCATAAAATACAATGCAAGGTCTGGGCTGTCAGACTTGAAAATGTAAATAAACAGATACCGACCAAGCTGCTGGACGGATGCATGACATTGGGCTACCAAGGTTGATGAATGCAAAGTTGGGTTGCCAACTTGAAAAACTAAATAAATGATCTTGGGTTGCCAAGAATCGTAGAATGCAATGTAAGGTTTGGGCTGCCAGATTTGAAAATATAAATAAATAGATGCCGACTAAGCTACTGAACGGATGCATGACCTTGGGTTACCAAGGTTCATGAATGTAAAGTTGGGCTGCCAACTTAAAAAAAGTAAATGAATGATCCTAGGCCACTAGAAATCATAGAATGCAATACAAGGTCTGGGCTGTTAGACTTGAAAATGTAAATAAACAGATGTCGACCAAGTTGCTGGACTGATGCATGACCTTGGGCTGCCAAGATTGATGAATGCAAAGTTAGGCTACCAACTTGAAAAAGTAAATAAATGATCCTGAGCTGTCAGGAATCATGGAATACAATGCAAGATCTGAGCTGCTAGACTTGGAAATATAAATAAATAAATGTCGACCAAACTGCTGGACGGATGCATGATCTTGGACTGCCAAGGTTTATGAATGCAAAGTTTAGGCTATCAAATTTGAAAAAGTAAATAAACATATGCCATTCAGACTGCTGAACAGATGTATGATCTTAGACTGCCAAGATTGATGAATGCAAAGTTGGGTTGCCAATTTGAAAATATAAATAAATGATCTTGAGCTGTCAGGAATCATGGAATGCAATGTAAGGTCTAGACTGCCAGACTTGAAAATGTAAATAAACAGATGTCGATCAGGTTGCTGGACGGATGCATGACGAAAATTAAGACATAGGGAAACTTAAAAGCAACTGCCAAACGTTGCATTCAAATCAACAAAACTTGTCAAAATTTTTTCGAAAAAATTTTGCCTCAATGCATGGCGCCAAAACCATTTGAAATCACTCTTTTCGAGGTTAGGTGACATATGAAAACATCAAAATCTTATTAAACTTAAACTTTTCAACAACTTACTTCAATATAAATTAATATTTTTAAAACTTTACCTCAAACACAAGTCATCAAAACTAATCATGATATCAAATTTTTCTCAAAAAAATTTGCCCAGTGTCAATTTTGAAAATAATTTTTGAATTGAATTGTGCCTTTGACCAAGCTATCATTGACTTTTTTTTTTAATTGCTCTAGTCGTTATTCTTGGCAAATGCCTCAATTGAAGATGGTGTGACCATATCTGCAAAAAAGACAAAGACAATGGCAATTGCAAAAGTTATACTACCACTTGACAGTCCCTTGATCCATTATTGTATATAAACATGAGTATCGTAATTCTGAATCCTAGATTAGTCTCCTACTTTTACTTTCTAGCATTTTCTGATTCCAAAATCCTTGATCCACAATTCATGCTAAATGCCATGCATGCTCCTCCATATATACACCTCATAGTTTTGATAAATTTAGGATCACTTTTACTTTTATTGCACACTTAAACACAAGAAATATCATGTTTTTGAAAAAAAATGAATTTATCAAAATAGTATGTCAGATGCAGCAACAAAAGAAATTTTGCACATTAAACATTTTTCATATATATATATATAAAATTTAATAACGACTAATTGTTACACTCAGATGAAAAACCAATTTCAAGCAACGGCTCTGAATAAATCTACCATTTTGATCCTTTGGATGTCATTCCATTTGAATTCCGAGATTGCTTCAAGATGATCAATACAGAAGTAAATTCTCAAGTAACCATGGTCATCAGCTTCTGCAAAGAACTCCACATCTACCACAGGTGTATTTTATTTTCTCACTTGTAAGCCTTTGACTTGTAGTTTCCTGACCTCAGCGCCCTTTTGGGTTTTCATCGAGACTTCCCCGGCCCTTCTTCTTCTTCTTCTTCTATATTTATTTTTTTATTTTTATTTTTATTTTTTTTGAAGCGCCTTTTCGAATTTTCACTTTTAGAGAAAAAAGAGAGCAAGTAGGACTGTCAATGGGGCCGGGCCAGCCCGAGCCCGGCCCGTTTGGCCTGAAAAAAAGTCCGTGAGCCTAACTCTTGATCGGGCCGAGCTGAGCTTGGGCCTAAATATTAGACCCGAAATTTTTTTGAGCCGAGCTTGGGCCTCAATAGGCTCAGCCCGTATAAGGCCCGGCTCATAAAACATATATATATATATAACCTAAATATAAATTACATACACACACATATATATAATATGAAATTATGTATAATATATTAACTAAATCCTTAATATATCTCCTAATATATATATATATATGTATATATATACATGTATACATATAATAACTCAAATATAAAATTAGACACACACATATATAATATAAAATTATATATAATATATTAACTAAATCCCTAATATTTTCTCTCTCCTCAAACAACTCTATCGCCGGCCAAATTTCTAATTTTCCTCTCTCCCTCCTCAAACAACCCCATCACCACTCAAATTCTTAAATTTTCCTCCCCTCTCAAACAACTTCATCAACTTCTTCCTCCCTAAATTTGAGGATTGCTCAACATAATTCGCCAAGTACACACTTTAATTAACTAGATTTGCGTTGAGTGTTGCAACTAGTCTACTTGGGGCTTGTGCAACCGGTTAGAGTATGAGAAGTTCTTGCTTTTAAGATTTTTCATACATCTATTATGTGGTTGTTGTGTACTAAAAGTAGATGCTTAACAAAAGTAAGGAACTATAATTCTAATATAATTCTAATGCTTACAATGGAATTATTATGATCTCATTGTAAGTAATCGTCTCTCAAAAGTTTCAATCAAATGAGTAGTTACTGATTATGTGCAAAGTAACTGAAATTTGTACAATTAATGACATATTATTTTTTATTATTGGGAACAAAATTAAAGGAAAACTTGTAGTTTTGTATTGTGTTGGAGCTGTTGAATTGTAGAAGTATCTCAATAGGTTTAGACTCGTGAGCTTAAGCTCACAACCCGAATATTTTGTGAGCTGAGCTTGACTTTACATTTACAAACCCGAAACTCATAGTCCGAAACTCACAACCCGATTTATTATGTGAGCTGAGCCTTAGCTTGTTAAAACCCGGCTCATACGGCCCGATTGACAGGCCTAAGAGCAAGCAACATTCAAGTTCTGATTGGTCATTCCCCATTTCATGAAACCAGACTGACATTAAAATATTTGGTATCAATAAGACAATCCTCCTTCAATTGATTAGGATGGATATATTAACATAACATGCCCTATTGATTTGTAAATTTTTATTTCAAAATTATCGCAAAATAAAGATAGAGGTCGGTAACATTCTCGACTTTTGTAACAGGGCCAGGTAAGTTGCTCGAAAGGTTGAGGTTGGAAAGCAAAAATTGTGAAAGAGTTGATTATCTTGAGGTCGTATTTTCAAAAGAATTTATCATAACTTTATTTCTTGCCTTTTTGGCTTCCTCTTTTCTTCTTTCTTCTTCTTTCTCCTAGCCCTTTCTTCCCTTTTTTTTTTTAATTTTTTTAATGTTTGCCCCAGTTTATCACTTTCCATGGGGTTTTCTTTTTTATGTTTTTTTTAAGCAACAGTCAAGGAATAAAATTTGTTCCAGTATGGGGTGCGACCATCAAGTGGGTTATGAAGCGAAACTTATAGATTCTGAAGGCTCAAAAGGGAAAAACTAGGGGAAGAAAATGTTTTAAGGAAAAAGAAAGAAAGCCTGCCTTTGACCTGTTCTCATTTGCAATAATTTTGAAAGAAAACTTACTAATCAAATGTAAAACTTTTTCACCATGTCTGAATTAATGATCTAGGGAAACACTTGACCATCCATTTCTGCCAAAACAAAGCCTTCTCCTGATAGTACTTTTTCACAATAAATGGACCTTGCCAATTTGGAGCAAATTTGCCCTTAGCTTCTTCTTGATTTGGAAGGATCTATTTCAAGACTTTATCCCCCATCTCAAATAGACTTGACTTAACTTTCTTATTATAAGCACGAGCTATTCGTCGTTGGTAACATTGTCCATGACAAACAACATGTAACCTCTTCTCATCAAGGAGTGCCAACTGTTCATGGGGTTCCCTTAACTACTCGGCTTCTTCCAATTAGGCTTCCATCAGAATGCGTAAAGAAGAAATTTCTACCTTTGCAGATAAAACTACCTCCATTCCATACATGAGAGAATGAGGAATTGCCCCAATTGAAGTTCTAATTGCTGTTCTATAGGCCAAGAGTGCAAAGGGCAACTTCTCGTGCCAATCTCGATAAGTATCAATCATCTTTCAAATGATTTTCTTCAAATTCTTATTGGCAGCTTCAACAGCACCATTAACCTTAGGTCTGTAGATAGCAGAGTTTCTGTACTTGATGTTGAATAGACCACACAATCGATCTACCATGTCGTTATTGAGATTCCTTGCATTGTCAGTGATCAAAGTTTCAGGCACACCAAAACGGCAAATGATATTGTTCTTGAAAAAATTTGCTACCACCTTTTTGGTCACTTGTTTGTAAGATTCTACTTTTACCCATTTGGTAAAATATTCAATCGCCACCAGGATAAAATTATGCCCATTTGAAGTAGGAGGATCAATTAATCTAATGACATTCATTCTCCACATCAAACAAGGCTAAGGAGCAGTCACACTATGGAGTTCCGAGGAAGGAGCATATATCACATCACCATGCATTTAACATTTAACGCATTTACGGACGAAATCAATACAATCACGCTCCATAGTAAGCCAGAAATGTCCTATTCTCATAATCCTTTTGGCAAGTAAATGTCCATTCATGTGCAAACTGCAAATATTACTGTGCACTTCTCTCATCAAATATTCAGCTTCCTTTTAATGTACACATTTCAAAAGACCCAAGTCACTTGTCTTTTTATATAAGACTTCTCCGTTCAAGAAAAATCTCGTAGACATCTTTCGGAGAAAATTCTTAGCCGTTGTACTGACACCTGAGGAATAGAATCTATTCCTTAGATACTCTTTCAAATCATGAAACTATGTAAGACCATCAGGCTCCTGCTCAATGCGCAAATAGTGAGATGGTTCTTCTTGAATCTTGATGGAGATGGGTTCGATCACTGTATTATCAGGGTGACTAATCATGAAAGACAAAGTTGCTAAAGTATCCGCGAATATATTTCGAGTACACAGAATGTAAGTGAATTTTAGGGTTCTGAATTGTCTGGCAAAAGTGAGTAAGTAACAATGATATGGAAAAATTTTAGAATCTCGAGTTATCCATTTCTCCAATGTTTGATGAATTAACAAGTCAGAATCACTAAACACTACTAACTCCCTAATATCCATATCCAATGTCATTTTCAAACTCAAAATACAAGTTTTATACTCGGCCATGTTATTAGTGTAGTCAAACCTCAACTTAGCTGTAGCAGGATAATGTTTTCCATCAGGTAATATTAGAACTGTGCCTATTCCTGCTCCGAACGAATTTGAGGTGCCGTTAAAGAATAACCTCCATCCCGAAGATTCTTCATTTATATCATCTATTGTTCCCACAAACAATATCTTTTCATTCGAAAAATAAGTATGCAAGGGTGCATAATCATCTTCCAGGGAATTCCTGCCAAATGATCTATAATGGTTTGACCCTTGACTGCTTTTTGAATTATGAACACAATGTCAAATTAACTGAGAATCATCTGTCATTTAGCCATGCGTTCAGTGGGCACTCTCCTTAGTCGTAGGGTAACCCGTTAAGAAAATTTTCTATGGTATTGTGCCAATCTTACCTGTTGCTCTCAATTGGTCATATATCTGGTTCAAAGGACAACTAAGGAGAGTGAAAACCCTAGGCCGTCTCTGTGAAGGATTTGCCGAACCTGTTGTATTTTGAAACTGATTGGGTGGAGCATAATTGTTAGAGTAAGTAGGTCTCGGGCGATTCTGCATGGGTGGATGAAAGTTATTTTGTGTTGGTTGAAGGTTTTGGAACATAAGTTGAGTGTTTAGGTAGAATACTTAGGCATTTACTGGCTGAAGTTGGGTGTTGAAAACGGGTTGAGGATATTAAAGGTAAATAGGTAACGAAGGTGCTAACTTGGGATACTGTGGGTGTTGAGTAGGGTAGTTCGATCAGTTGTTGAATCTAGATTTGGGATTGGGGCCTTAGTTTATGACAAAAGCTATCTCCTCTTCTTTCTTCTCGAACTTCTTCCCAGCGACTTTTTTCACATTGTTCATATTCTGTAAAGACTTAACTTGCATCTTTACAGTTGCCATATCCACTACTTTTCCTTTCTTCGCACCTCTCTCTATGGCCTCTGCTTGTTCAATGACCTGAGCAAAAGATTTTTCAATGGAGCTCACAATGGCCTGATAGTACGGCGAGTCTTGGGCATTAATAAACAACTTTATCATTTCATTCTCATCGATTAGCAGGCTCACCTTAGCTGCTACGCTTCGCCATCTCTGACCATAGGCCACATAGTTTTCAAAAGATTTCTTTTTTAACTCTACCAAAGAGAATCTATCAAGTACTAGATCACAATTAAAATCGTACTGCTTAATATAAGCTCTAGAGAGGTTCGTCTAGTTTCAGGATTTTCAAAAAATTCAATTTCAAATACCATTCCAATGCATCTTGTTCTAAACTTTCACCAAATAACCTCATCGGCAATCTGTCATCTTCAGTTGGCTTTCTCAACTTGTTACAGAATATCTTGAGATGAACTACAATGTCCCCATTGCCATTGTACTTGAAAAACTCTGAGATTTTAAATTTTGGTAGTAATTGGGTATTTGGAGAACATGCAAAAATCCTCGTAATCTAATCCCTCATATTTGTCAAATCCCTAATTTTCTTTGATAAAGACGTCAAACATATCCAACCTTCTTAATAAAACCTTCTCCATCATATTAGAATTTTCTTCTCTGACATAAGGTTCTGCATTCGCTCATCCCTGAAATTCGATATCTAGGACAAATTGGCTCGTAGTATGGATTGGCTGGGGTTCGTTGTTCAAAGTGAAATGGGTGGTTTGCTGAGGGTATTGGGGTTGGTCCAGGGTGTTTTGAGTATGTCTAGGGTTGGGAGGATTGGGAGGAATTGAAATGGGCATTGGGGGATTCTGAATGATTGGAGACGGAGGAGGCATTTGGGTATTCTGAGTATCAAGGAGCGGAGCTTGTTGGGCAATCGGGATAGTGTCGTTCACATCTTGTGTGTTTCCTCCTGTATTGGGTTGGGTTTGCAGAGTTTCCTAAGCAACTGGTACACTAGAGATAGAGCCACCTTTGTTCATGTTGCTAATGAAATGTGCGATAATTTAACTGTAGGAGGACACTTCTTGAATCATGTCATTCATATGGGCTCTTAGCGCTATCATCTCGGATACTTGATTTCCCGCAGACACTTCGAGAGATTTCAGGCAGTTACTCATATTTATGTGCAGTAGTCTGGTACAAGACCGCATGTAAATAAGGTTTCGGTAGAATGGAGTTATGATTTAGAGTACCTGTAATGTACATCAGAAGTGGAAATGATTTAGTCATCCTTTTCTTATTATCACTGTCAATTTTTATTATTCAAAAGAGCAAAAAGAAAAATACTGAAGTTAGGTCTAACATAGAATACAATTCTTTCGGGTGAAATACCCCTTTCAATATCGGAATAGGATGATTTTTGGATCCAAAAGAACAGTCTTTTCATTACTTTGATCAACTTTCATACAGCTTGAATATTAAAAGTAAGCACTTTACTATTTTCACTGTCAATCATTCTGTCAACTCATCTATACAATCTAAAACTTTCTTTAGCTAGTCTTCTAGGCATTGAGCCTTGCTGCGGTCTAACTCCCAAGAGTACCTGTTCATCGTATGATTAATGTCGTCCTTCAGTTCCAAGCATTTCCTTTTCTTCTCTCGCAATTCTTGTTTCGCTTCTGTATAAAGTTACTTGACAGATTCATATGGTTTGTTGTTCTTTTTGGAGTTCTACTTCGTTTGTATTAATTCGCGATCTTTTATTTCTAACAAGGCTTTCAACTGACTGATTTCCTCAATAGTATCAATCACGATTTGTTCTGTTGGATGACTCTTATTTTTAAGTCAGTCGTCATATTGCAGAGTAATCTCAGGAGTACCTTTGTTCTTCACATCAAACGGGAGATTTTGATCCGTACATCGATTTTTTTCATACTTTCACAAGTTTTGATCTTCTAGGAATCTCGGTGTGACAGCTTCCCTTGTCAAAGATGATGAGAAAATCTGATAAATCAAGTACTGGTGGTAACTCTTGGATGCGTCCTAACTGTCGAAGAAATCTTTTCAGAGTATAAGCCACAATGCCTTAAGTCTCCAGTAGTGGTATGAAATCGGCCAACTTACTACGGAGAGCTGTTTTGATACAGTCTGTCCAATCCAAAACCCATCGGATCTTTTGATCAGGTATCGCCATAAAAAAGTTTAGACATTTTGATGCCGTTCTCATTGGGCTATTTCTATCAATCCTTTTATGATGAGTGACTATCTAATTATATCCGACCAGTGGCAAGCTATGGGGGACAGAAGGGTGTCTATTGAAATGTTCCATTACCCAAACATGCAAAATTTTGTTAGATGCGTGAAAAAAGCTCGTTCCTTTCTGGCAATTGGTGCAGGTAACGAATATATCTACTAACATGGTAGATACTATGGAAGCTCTCTGACCCCTGATCCTTGAGAAAAGATCGGACATAAGTTTGGTTATCTTAAAGCTAATCTTCTTGTTTTCTCTCGAAAACAAGTAAATACCTGTCATGACAAACCCGTATATCTAAACTCTCTTTTGTGCCCATGCCATCTTGGATGCCAGTGTGAAATTTCCTGAATACTTGTCAAACTCATCTTTGTCTGTGAATCTATCAAATAGAAACTTTATGCTTATATTCTAATCAGAACCTTGTACTGCAAACTCCTTTAACTCGGTGAAACAACAGAATTCGGCTTTGCCGGCGGCAAATGGGAATATCACGGTCGTATGATCCACTGGTACATTGAGTAGTCCGGATACCTCTTCAATCGTTAGAGTCAATTCTTTATCTCTGATCTTGAATGCTGTGCAGTCGGGGTCCCATAAGTGAATTAGAGCCTCCACTAAACACCCATTAGTTTCTATTTCCTTAAAATCCCCGATAAGTCCTAGAAAAACTGCTACTTGGTTAAGATCACTAGGAAGAAGAAGCCCTGGCCATTTTCGAACTTTCAGGCGGGATTGTCAACATCTGCTTGATGCGTCGTAGGGTACTCATGCTGATTCAAAAATATGATCTGATCAGATTACTCTTACCTAAGGTCTCACCCGCCGAGGATATTACTAAAATTTAAACATGCAACGTCTTTTCAGGTTTCGTAGCCCAAGACAAAAGGAATGGGCTTTCCTATCATGAGATTTTCGAAATGGCATTCCTCTAGGGCTTATACATGAATGCACAATTTAATTAAAGCAAGTTAAAATATGCGAAAAATGTAAAATTTGAGAATGTCCTAAAGGATTTTGACCTAATAATGATGTAAAATTTCTTCAAGAAAGATGGAACCGTAAAACTATACAAAAGAGATTATTGACTTCCAAAAATATTTGATTGAAAAATCGATCCTCTAAGAGGTTCAAGGACACAACATTGGAAAGAAATACAAAATCATGACTTTATATAGGAATATACAAGTCTAAAATGTCAATTTTATTAAAAATAGAATGAAATATGTGTTAGAATCATTTTGTATGATGTGGGACGGGAGAGGCGGGGGATTACCGCAAAAACTGAAGTATTAATTCTTTGAAAAAGGATAAATGCAAACTATGCAAAAATTTGACCACTTGGATGCATTTATTGATTCTGAAAAAATTTAGTTCGGATAAAACTGACAAATACAATAAGGAGGAATAAACCTTGAAAATAATTTAAAAACTTCAATTTTATTCAAGAATATATATGACGAAAAATTGAATTTTCAGGATTTTTAAGAAATTCACAATGATTGATCCCTTGGATATTTATAAAAAAATGCAACTTGCAAAAAATTTGTAAAATTCTGTTTCCAACTTTCTTAAAGAAATTAATTATGAAAACGAAATTTAAACGTGCCAAAAGAAGGTTAACTTCCTACGAGAGTACCATGTCAGGGCTTTTTATTCCATGATTGTGAATGCAATCAAAGAATAAGAGAGTGTGTGTTAGTTTATTTAACAAAATATCACATAACACATTGATAAAACAAAACAGTAAACAATACGACAGAAAAATAAAAAAAAGGATGAATTCTCTCCTCTCGTGCCTAGTGTACCTGATAGGGTAAGACCGACTCTCCCCTAAGTTATTCTACATGGATGCATGAGGTTGGACTCACTAATACATCTAGACTTAATAAGGCTTAGGTTCCCGAACCTTCAAACTGAGATATCCAAAAGTAACAATTCCATCAATTCCAAGGATCCCAGGTCGATGGTTCAAGTGATCCCCTGGACATTGCTACGGGCACGTCGGGCCACGGCCACATATCCAAGCAGATCGATTTTTTTAAAGCCCAATTCTCTAGACTTATGGACTTAAGCCAAGAGTTTGGATGATCTCCTAGACAATGTTACGTGCACGTTGCGCCATGATCACACGTCTAAGTAGATCGGTCCTAATTACTAAAGGGACAGGTGGGTGAGAACTACCAAAAATAGAAAAAAAGGTTAAAATATATCGAATGCACGTATGGAGTGCTCTTTATGAGAAGAGGGAATGCAATATCAACACGTGTGAGCTCTAAGGATGACCGACCCCTTTCCAAATGCAAGTGCGGTCGAATAAAGTAAAAGCAAATAAAACATATATCACAGAAGTAGCGGAGAGACAGGGAGTGTGTGAGATGCAAAAACAAAACTTAAAAACCTAAAAAACGAAAAATGCAATCCTAACATCCAAATACGATGGAATAAAAGGGTTAAATAAGGAAAAAATGATTAATTCTAGGGCTCGAACTCACTAGTGATTCTCTAGTGGAGTTGCCAAAATCTGTTGCGCCCCAAAATGACACACGGTAGGGTCATTGACTGTCGCGTTCCCAAAAAGACAGTCCGATCCGGTGACCTTTTTTGAAAATAATGATTTTTGGAAAAATCGTGCACATGTAATAAAAATCAAATTTTTAATAAAAAAAGTGTTTTTAGAAAAATAGTATTTTCAAAGAAAATAAGGCCAAGACTAAAAGTGCGATAGTTTTGGCCAACTAAGTTTGAAAAAGGGTTTTATTTAAAAATGGAGTCGCCAGTTGGTATTGAGTTAAGGGTGTACCAAATCACCCGAAAAATCGTTTAACAAAACAAAAATAAAAATTTTAGAAAAATGTTTGAAAATCATTTTCTGACTTCGATCTATGAAAAACGAGGAAAAAGATTCGGGAGTCACATTTGAAGAAAGGGAAAGCAAAGGTTTGGGCTATGGCACCCTTTCTACCTAGTCGAGGTTAGTTGCGAGGTTTAATCAATTTTTTTTAAATTAACCCTAAGTTATATCGTGTTCGAATATATTTAAATAAATACAAATCTTAAGTCTAAATGTGATATCGAAAGGGTCGAGATGTTCCGTCGAGACTTGGTCGAGTTTGTCGCATTAATTGCGAAACCCGAATTGAAACCTCGAGGAAGTCGCAAGTGTCTATGCAAGATGTGATACAAAAATAAAAGAAAATAATAATATATATTAATTAAGTGAAGAAATAAAGTGGGTATGCAACATGACGGGTACGAAAAGACTAATATCTCGTGACTGAATGTTTCTATTCACGGAGGAGGGAACGGCATGTACGCCACCGCTTTCCACGTAAGTAGACGACTATTTCCAGTCGAGACACACAAAATGACTTAATTTCTAAGTGAGATGTAACCTAGATGTCATGCATTTAAAGATACGTCAAAATAAATAAATAATAGTAATAATAATAAAAATTATGCAGAATGGAAAGAAAACTAAAAATGTGTGAAGTGGGATGTAAAATGCACACGAGTGCACCTAATACTAAAATATCCTAAGGGTCTAGCGTTGGACTAGCCCTTTCTAAGGATTCTCACCAGCATCGGACTAGCGGGGAAACGATAAAATCACAACTAGCACTGGACTAATGTGGTGACGGAACAATCAAACTGGTAAAGCATGAATCAAAGTAATAACAACATGAATCGAACGCAAATAAACACATAAAGACATATAAGAGCATATAAAAGCACATAACACGTAATCATGCTTTTCTAGATGCAAAAATCCTAATTGAAAGCTGTAAAATATATAAACACACAAGCACATAAAAACATATAAGCCCTAATTATTATACCGGGGGGATTTAATTTCTAATTTAAGGGGTGAAAAGGTAAAAATGACCTATCTATTACACTTGCTATCTAAATACAAATATTTGTGAAAAATATAATAAATGTAACCTAACTATTACATTGACTAGCTAAATGCATAAATACTACACTTTTTTACCAAAATAATAAAATTTGAAATTAAATAACATAAAATAAATAAATACGCAAAAAGCATGTAAAATAAAAATGTAAAAATAAAATAAGAAATATATGAAGAAACATGCATAAAAATCACATAAAGGCACATTGGAGCACATAAGGTAAAATTGACGGGAAATAAGGATACTTCTTTGAAGACCCGATACAAATGCTTAAGAACACAAAAAACATGTCAAGGTATCTCGGTATAAATAAATAAAGCATAAAATACGTAAATATTAATAATTTGGAGTAAAATATAAATTCTAGTGACTAAGGGGACTAAAATAAATTTCTATAAAGCTTAAGGAGTAAAATTAAAAACTCACGCAAGTCTAAGGTGTACAATTGAAAATTAAAGCAAAATCGGAGAGCAAAAATATAATTCCGGCAAATATGGGGTCAAATTGCAATGCTACATGACTTAATTGAAAGAAACTAAAACTAATGGGGGTCATTCTGTAATTATTAGAGACTTAAATGCATGAGATAAGAAAAATCTTGGGGAGCATACTAATAATATTCAAAACATAAAGGTCAAGTCATAAGCATTCTCTGCATAAAACGAATGAACCAGAAAAAAATGGAAATTTTGCAAAATTAAAACTAAGGATTAGACTAATCAACTGTATTAGCTTAATTTACTGAGATAATTAATTGCATTACAACCAAGCTAAACAAGTCAAAGAAAGGAAAAAGAGAACTGAAACTAAATCAATAAGTAAAACAAATTTAAACAAAACAAAGCATTTTTTCATAATCTCCAAAAACCAAATTCCTAAAGAGAATAGAATTAATAACTAAGCTAATGGAAGACTTCCCCCCCTCCCCAAGGTCGTCTCCCTCCTTCTTCATCTTGCTCTGACCGCCTTCTCTCTTTATTTCTTTTTGTTCCTCTCAAACTTCTCTCTCCGTCTACACTCCTTCTCTCTTTATGAAATCTCTTTGTTCTTCTTCTTCTTTCCTTCCCTCTGATTCTCTCATCTGATTTCTCTGTTTCACCCTCTCTGTTTCCCTTTTCTCTTTTCCCTTCTTTATTCTTTCCCCTCTCAATTTCTCTCTCTCTCGGTCTCTCTCTCTCTCTCTCTCTCTCTCTCTCTCTCTCTCTCTCTCTCTCTCTCGTATTTTCTTTCTCGCCGTTGTCTTCTTTCTCTTCCTCTCTGCTGCTCTCCAACCAAAAATCAACAAAATGATTCCTCCCCCTTTATCCTCCTTTAAAACAGGGGAGTTGTAGGTGTGGTGAGGGCTTGTGTGGTGATGAAGAGGGAAGAGGGGAGGGAAGGAGACACCTGCAAGAGAGGAGAAGGAGCCCATGGGTGAGTGTGCGCTGCAAGATTGGGGTTGATAGTTACTGATGTTAATGGGCAAATTATAAGGGTTCGATGGGATTCATTGGTGTTTGTGACTGTTGGCTGTTGATGGTGATGGAGAAGCCTCCACTGGCAGTGGTGTGGCTTTGTGAATGAAATTGGTTGCAAGGAACCCGGGTAATTGGAGTCAATTTGGGTCTTAATTAGCGGTGAGTGGTGGTTCTCGGAGGACTGGGTTGTGGTGGTGCTGTATATTTGGGATGGAATTTCTAAAGAATATTGGGTGGTGTTGTTTGAAGCGACGGTGATGGAGGGCTTGTCACTGGCGGTAGAGAGGAGGCCGTATGGTGGTTTTGCTGGGATTTTTATGGTAGTTTCTATGACTGTGAACTTTGGAGACCGAGGGGGTAATGTTGCTGTGGCGATTAGGCAGTGGTTGTTTGGATGATTAACGATGGTTGTGGAATAGTGATTCTGCCGTGTGTGGTGGTGTTGATGTTGTTGAGGTTGCTTATGTTCATATCTTTGTTGGGGTTTGATGTTTGAGTGGAACAGGGAACAGGGCCGTTGGAGGCTTTCTTGGTGAAACTGAATGATGGAGTAAGCGATGGAGGTTTAATGTGGTAAACTAATGGGCTATGGGGTGGTTGAAGGTGGTGCTATGGTTTTGTTGTGCCAATTTGGTGGTGGTTTCTGCAAAGAGATTGGAGGCTTGTAGATGGTCATGGTTGATTAGGAAAAGGATTGACGATGGGAGTTGAAATGGGAGTAAACTGGTGATTATGGAGTAGTTTCAGGGGGTGAATTAGAGATTTGGTTGTGTTGTTAGGTGGTAATGGGTGGAGAGGCGGTGGTGGGGTGAAGACTTTGGCAGTAATTTTGTTGCAGGTTCTGGGATTACTTGTAGGTTTTGAACAGTGGAAAGCATGGTGGTTACTGGCGGTGGAGGGAGCTCTTGTGGATTCCTGGTTGTGGAAGAGGGAGGAGGGAGAGAGATGGTGAGCTAGAAAAGAGAAACCCAAATCCCACCAAACAAACAAAAATAAACACAAAAAAAAAGAGAAGAAGAAAAATATGGAAAGTAATTTCAAGAAAAAGAAAAGAAATGCAAAACCTAAAACTCATAAAACAGCTAAAATTTATAGAATCTTTGATATCAAATAAGTGTAAGAGGGTAATAAGTAGCTAAGATGGTACCTTAGAATGAAAGATGACGGATTGGACCTTGCTCTATTGAGAAAATGAAAGCTGAAATTTTTTGCAATGTTCTTGGTGTTTTTTATTTTTTTTTTGTCTTTTGATCTTAGTGTGTGTAAGTATAGTGTGTTAGTATGTGTATTTGATCTTAGTAGGTGAAAAAATGTGTGTTAGTGTGTGTACATGATTTTAGTAGGTGGAAAAAGTGTGTTAGTGTGTGTGTAGGATTTTTGAGTGTGAAAAAATGTAAAGTGTGTGTAAAAGTGGAAGAATGAATCTAGTATTTTCTAATTAAGTCTTACTTTTTTATTCTTTAGTGGAGGTATTTATAGTGCTAGTTGTCTTGATCACCAAGAATACTACAAAATAACAAAAATGTCACCGGTAATAAAAATTCTAATTTTATTATTAAAAAAATATTTTAATCCAAAAAATCAAGAATTAATATAAAGAAATGACAGTAAATTCCAAAATTTGCCAAAAATTAAAAGTAGATTTCAAATTAAAGGTTAGAGCTTAAAGCTGATAAACAAATGCGCTCGGAGTGTGAAATGACGATTTTGCCCCTAGACAATGAAAATACATAGAAATTAGCTATTAATCTCGAAAAATTACCAAAAATTAAAAATAAGCTTAAAACCCTAGAAAATGCATTTACGACTCAAAAATTGACGAATCAAAAATTGACAAAAAATGAATTCAAACTGTAAAATAACGATTTTGCTATTGGACAATAAAAATTCACAGAAAAATAGCTATTGATTTCGAAAAATTACCAAAAATTAAAAATAAACTTAAAACCCTAGGACATGCATTTACGACTAAAAAATTGACGAAAAATTAATTTAAACTGTGAAATGACGATTTTATCCCTGAATGCAGTATTTACAAAAAAAATAGCGATCGTTCCCGAAAAAATCAAGAAAATTTAGAAATATGCTTAAAGAATTAGAAAAATAAATTTGGGACTGAAATGAGTTAAAATGGCAGTTCGCAAGGTGAAATCACCATTTTGCCATTGTGCTTGTAAAATATAAAAAGAATATCAATTAAATCCGAAAAAATTATAAAAAATTAACAAATCGATATGAAAGTAAAAATATGAATTAAAAGCCCCCAAAGCTAAACAAAAAAATGTTTACAGATAAAAATTACTATTTCACCCCCCTGATTATTGAAAAATTAAAATTTGACAAAAAAAAATAAACATACCCCCCAATGTTTGAAAATGAATAGTGTGTCAAAATTTGGTGTCTGCGGCAACAAGAGTCTTTTCCAAGTTATATAAATAATAAGAGAAAGAATTTTCCTGATATTTTTGAATTCCAGCAAGCCGAGCTAAAATATGTTTCTTCTTTTTATAAACATTACCAAAACCATTTCTATTCCAAACAATAAGATCATCTTTAAATCTCTTCAAGTTATCAGAAAAAAGGAACAGAGTTATCCCAAAAGTCATTAACAAAAGTATTAAACGAATCATGCAAAAGCTAGCAAGTTTCGAATCTAAAAGGCCTACTTGAATGAGTTTGAGTAGCTTTACCAGTAACATGGATGATTAGGGGGGAATGATTAGAGTAAATCCTGGGTAGTGCCTTAACTGAAGTATCCTGGAATGTTGTCCTTCATTCTGTTTAATAAACGAACAAGAGTTCGAACATGAGATACTCGGCTCGGCTCGGCTCGAATAACACTTTTATGCTTATTTGAATCGAGCTGTTCGCGAACAAAGCTCGACTCGGCTCGTGAAAGCTCGAGTTCGGCTCGTTCGTGAAGCTAAACGAGCCGAGCTCGAACACAAATTTGAGCTCGTTTAATAAACGAGCTCGGCTCGGCTCGGCTCGTTTATTAAATGAACACAAGCTCGAACTGGCAATACTCGGCTCGACTCGGCTCGTTTACAGCTCTAGTGTTGACTAGGGCTCTATCCAAACGAATGTAGGTCCTAGCCCTGCCATATCTTCCATTGCACCACGTGAATTTTGGACCTGAAAAGCCTAGATCCAACAACTCACAATAGTCGATGTTATCATTAAATCTTGCCCTCCTCCTACTGTTGTTCACAAGCTTGCCACTTCTTTTAGATGATTTCATGTAATTGTTAAAATTACCTGCTAGCAACCATGGACCACTCACCCCTTGAGAGAAATATCTAACATTATCCCAAATTTTTTCCTGTTTAAGTGGAATGGGACTCCCATAAACTGCCGATAAAATAAAGCTATCACCATTTCCAACAACTCTAATATGCAGAATCTGTTCATGCCTCCCAATCTCATTTAGCTGGACTTTGTTCGAGTTATATGCAACCCAAATACCACTTGCCCTGCCATTAGCTTCAACCACATGCATTTTATCGTAATGAATTTTATTGAAAAATTGAATGCTACCAGTACTAGGTACTTTGGGTTCTAGAATAATCACAATATCCGGATTGTAATCCTTAATCCATTCTTTCAAAATTCTCTGAAAATCTTCGTTCCTTGCACTGCGACAATTCCAAACTAAAATATTCATAGTAAAAAGAGTAAATTAAAAAATAGTTACCGCATCATCCCAATTGCATGGATGTTCCGTCTCTTGAACCCTTACAATCCATGTCTTGTTCAACCCATACTGCAGATTGCGATTCCACCGAACCTACTCTTGTGTTATTTATGCTTGATTCATTGCAATGTCAGTTCATATTAGAGCTGCTTGTCAAAATCTTGTCCGGAGGCTCTTTTCTAATTTCTTTATTCCCGTCTGAGGAGGTTGGAATATGCCTTTCCCCATCTGGTGGTAATTTCTCTGCAGAATCTGTGTTTTTTGATAAGGGAGCTTATGTGATTATTTTCCTTGGTGGGCAGAGTGTGATATTAAGCAGACCTGGGTCACCGTTTATACTCTCCATATGTTGGCCAAAATTATTTGTGGACAAAGACTTTCGTGGGCTTTGGTCAGTATTCATATGTTGAAAACCAACTGGAATGCGATTGGAAGCATTCACAGCTTGTTTCAAAACACTTGGACCTTGCCTACTATCCCTAGGTGACTCCATTTCTCTAATAAGCTTGTGATCAACAATTCTTAATGGGCCACGTCTAACATTTTTATGGGCTTCCTTTGGCATCCATTTGCTCACATTGTAGCTCTTATGAAAAACTATGGGCTCTACTACATCTGTTGCTTCATTTTGGGCCAAAGCAGAAAACTTATTTGTTGACAGCCCATGATCCATAAATCCTTTGTTCATCCTAGTTGGGGGCCTTTTGTTTCTTCTAGTAGCTAATATCCACGGCCCATAAACGGGCTTGGCACTCCCAGAATCATCAACATGGCCCATTTCTTGCCTTGAACTTGGCCCATAGCTTTGAGCAACGTTCTCATTTTCAACCATTACTCCTCTGTTCATCTTCTTAGGTGAGACAGTCGCTGGAATTTGGTTACAGAATTCCACTTTATGTCCAACTCTTCCACATCCAAAGCATATAGATGAGATGTATTCATATTCTATCATGTAAATATTGTTTCTCAGTTTAAAGTGGGAAATCAGAGGCTTGTTGAGGTCAATTTCAATACAAACTCTAGCAAACCTCCCTTTGGTAGTTGAGGCTGTGTTGAAATCAATCTTCGAAGGCCGCCCCAATTCTTTTGCTATTAAGAACAAAGGTTTTGATTTATAGTATTCCACTGGGAGTTCGGGAAATCTCACCCAGACAGCTGTTTTTGTCTCCTCGGCCTTGGATGCTCTGAAATCTGGAGTCCATTTTCTAACCGTAAGATAGTGATTCATAATTATCCATGGCCGCTCAGTGAAAACTTTATGTGCATCCTTAACTAAATCAAACTTAATAAGGTAGAAATTGTTTCCCAAACTGATTATGTCATATTCACGCTCTAAATCCCAGAGATTTTGTACTTTTTGCTTAAGCATTTCTTGGCTAATCGACCTCCCCAGAAATTTCACTATCAAACTATTCGTCCAATCTCTATGGAGGGATTTTACTAATTTAGTAGGTATGACAATCTTTGGACTGAAAGGATCATTTTCTTTTTTGCCTCTTGCCTATTCAAACTCCCGGTCAGATTCGTTCTCCTCTCCCATCAGTTCATCTTCCTCAAATTCCTTCACATCTTTAGCTTCAAAGAAAACATGAGAAGTAGAGATCTTTCCAGTAATGACTTTTTTGAATGACTTTGACCAGGAATTCTTCGGAGAATTTTGCCACTGGTTTGATTCTACTCCGATCCTTTTCCATCTTGATCTATCTGTAGAATCTCAACCACCGGCTCTCCTATTGGTCTTCCATTCTCACCCATTTCCAGATCTATCATTGGTAGATCTGAGCTTTTAATCTTTTTCTTACTTCGATTGAGGTAATCCTTTTCTTCGTCTGACGGAGGGGAGATCCACTCCGGTTATCAACATTGAACTTTGAGCACTCATACAGAGAGAGTTTTTACTTTAGAGAGAGAATCTACAAAGTACTAATTCCATGAAATTTTTATTTCCATATGTTATTAGAACATTAGAGTCTTTGAAAGTTTTTCTGAAAATTTTTCAATTTTTAAATCATTATTACTCTCTAATGCATGTAGAGTAAAAATTTATTGCCGTTGCAACTATTTTAAATTTTGTTTTTAGTATCTTCATTATTCTGAATTAGCTTAATTTTTTTTAGTTTTGTTAAATTATGTTTAGCTAAGAATATTTCTTTTCTAAATTTGTAGGTCTCCCATTTTCGTGTTTTTGCATGTATTCACCACATGAATATGGAAAACATTTGGCATGGTACATGTAACACATGTTAAAAGAAAATGAATACATGCAAGGGAGAATAAAAAATGTCGTTGTTACTATCAGATAGTTTTATAACATAGTCGAGAAAGATAACTTTGTTGTATATCTTCAAATTTATTGTTTCTTTTTTCACTAATTATTATAGACTTAATTTGAAATTAGATATGAAATCCAAATGGTTATTAAGGATTCCACTAGAATGAGAGATATCATTTTATATGGTAAGTAATTTCTTTTAATATATTCAGAAAATGAACTTAAAGAATAATTTAAAAATAATAATTTCTAGTACATCAACCAATGATTGTCAATGTTATTATATTTTTTTTTCCTTAGGTCAACATTAATTTATATAAGATAATAGAGCACATTTCTTATAGAAAATTACGCATTCGTTATTGGAGAAAACTTTTGCAGTTATTATTCTCGTTTAGAAAGCATGCACTATGTTAATTATGGGATTGCGATAAACTTTGTTCTTAAGATTGATTAAGAATAAGAATGTGTTCGTGTTCGCGAGAGTGCACATGGAATGAACTGAAAAATGTAAGCTAATAATTCAAAATATCTCACATAATTCTTAACTAATAACAATTCGTCTCAATTAACTATTTATTATAATATATTTTGTGTATTATGTTACAACAAATTATTTATGTTACATGGTTAACTTTATGAATTATTTAACCACATTTTTATCCACATTTTTTATTAACTCCTTTCCAATTATATATTTTTAGAATTTGTTAAAAGTTCGTAAATAAAAACAAATCAATTTATCCGGTATATTGACGTAAAAGGATTCAGCCTCACCTCACTGTAAATTATCGCTAATGGTAATGATGTTAATGAAAATGTTAATCACAATGTTGTTGTCAATAGTACATCTTTGATTATTTACACAATTGAATGTCTGAATGGGTTCATTTGCCTGGGCTTTATACTACATTTGCCTACTATTATCACTTGCGGACTTACAGCACAAGCTTTGGGCCTTTTGGGCCCACCAAGGTGTTCCTTCAAACCTTGCTTTAGAGTTACAGAAGGGATTTAGTTATTGGGCCACTTACATATTCTACTGTGGTTTCCTGTTTGAGTTGCCCAACTCTGTCATACGGATTAAGCACTTTGGTGTCTTATGGATCATGTTCCTGGGCCCAATAAAACAAGACCAAATTTGGCTTATTGTACCTCTCTAATCTTCTAAGAACAAGTAACCATTAGCTTCTTCTTAAAATTGAAATTGATTTGAAATTAGAATCGTGTGCTGTGAAATTTGAGTTATATTTCTATAGAATATAATTCTAATTCCAATCACATTTTTCACAAAGAATACAAAATAGCTGCCTATT
Source organism: Mitragyna speciosa (assembly GCA_024721245.1). Lineage (NCBI taxonomy): Eukaryota > Viridiplantae > Streptophyta > Magnoliopsida > Gentianales > Rubiaceae > Mitragyna > Mitragyna speciosa. Next base: position 7,210,402 of record CM045559.1, read on the forward strand.
ATATTTTGCAAAATTTACTATGTACATGCATACATCTAGTGTGAGTTTCAAGCAAACATAGACGTTTATATTATCCAACTTCTATACAAAATTTGTCCTCCCAAATCCAACTCCTGAGTCCACTACTGTTTATGTGCTACAGTATGCAGGTTTTCTAACATTGTGATAAATAAAAGAAAAAGCACAAAATAAAAGACAACTAATCGTAAAAATTATAGTAGTTATTTTGGTTCACGGAAGATTCTAACTGTACAACGTTAAGGGAAGGGGAGATAGGAGAGGGAATGGGGTGAATTTAAAAGTCGAATCAAAGATCTCATTGTTGTCGAGTTGGTATGTTTTATCTTTTATTATCGGATTGATGTTCCTACCAACTGATTTGGGCCGTCGGAAGTTCTGGTTAAACATTGAGCCTGTTGTTTGGATAAATTGCAACTACCGAAATTTAATAAGGCCTGTTCAAGCTCGCTCAAAGCCCATGATAAACCTGTCAAATCCAACCCCCAACTTAAGCTAATTTCATGGGGCAAGAGAAACTCGGCAGTCTACAGTTCGCCCTTTACAATGTACACAAGTTTCCAAACCAAGAGGAGTCATATAATTCAATTTGATTGGGACATGAATTCTGGGGCCCTTCTCTCTAGTAACGTCTGGTCTACGCTTTTCATGAACATAGTGAAAATGGGATAAAGAATTATGTACAGGCAAGAGAGAGAAAGAGAGAGAAGAATGGAACAAAGAGAAAAGATTAGACAAGAAAATATTGCTAATGGGTTCTTGTCAAAAAACCTGCATGTTTTCTTTGAATCACTCGTTCTCAAAGATCTGTAGGGCATTTATGCTATAGCTTCCCTTTGCTTGAAAGTCTTTGGAAAGATTCAATATGTTTCACTTTTGGTTATTTTTGTATTAGGGCTTATAATCCTATAATGACTTTTGATGGAAAAAAGTAGCATTTGCCACTTTAAGTCATGTTATATGTGAGAATGATTGGAAAAAAAATCTTACATTTTTAGTATGGTCAAGCCTCAAGGGAATATTTGTGTCCTAGATGGTAAAAAACTAGCAATTTTACCAATATAAGTTACTTTATTATGTGGGAATGATTGGAAATCCAAACCCTTTTTCCTAATTAAAGAGAATTTTATTTATAGGGTCAAGTTTCTTGAGAATATATTTGTGCATGGAAGCACTTTGCATCATTCCTCTTTTGAAGTATTCAAGGTCACAACCATTATGGAATATGTTGAGGTATTTCTTATTCTTCACACATATATTATTCGATTGTAGTTTTTGAGAATTTGCTGACTGGTCACTTACTAATGGGGAACCAAAAAGCTTCCTTGAACATGGTCATATCTGAATCATATGTTGTTATCACTGCAAAAGATTGGAAGAAAATCTTTGATCGAATAGAATATTTCAGTTAAGACCGAGGTGGAGCTAATCTTTTTTCAACTTTCAAGTCTTACATTTCTCTTATAATGATTATTATATTTTCTTGGCGTCCAAAACTGATAATTTGTCAAGTTATGGGATGAGATCTTTAGATTTCCGAGGATTAGAGATATTCGGTACGCTGACTATAAATGAATATTTGCTATTATATGTGTACGTGTATCAACAATCTCTGTTTTATTTGGCATTTTTTTTATAAAATTAAATATGATTTGGTACAAATATATTTGATAACTTTCAACATCTAACATGTAAAGATAGCTTTTCTCTAATCCTAAGCACCTTGTAGATAAATAACTTTTCAAATTTTGTTTATCCATTGAAGAATACGTATACGTGTATGTGTGTGTGTTCGCGTAATATTTATATTCATAATGAAAAGAGATATATAGAGTAAATTTAACACGATTAATCACGTAAAATATTTTTAGTATGAGCTAGAGGTAACAAAATTTGGGCCTAACTGGAAGCAAGGATCAACCAAATCAATATGAAACTAAATTGATAAATTTGCAATTCACGAACCAAAATAAATTATGAATTAAAAGTTCAAGGATGTGCAGAGCAATTTAACCCTTACCCTTTATTCTCGAAATAATGCTACTTATTTTTTTTCTTCTCCTATAATTTGAGGCAAAAATCTGACAGAAACTTCAATGAAAATACAATAGAAATTTACCATGTAATATAATAATTCTAAAAAATTTTTACAGTCCCATTACTATGTGGTACCATAACAGTTGAGCTTTTAATTGAACGCATATTTTACCTCCCATTATTTTACTCTATTCTATTGTTAATAGTTAAAATTTTGTCCACTATATTATATCATGGTGGGACGGTAGAATTCCCTCATTCTTAAACTGATTTTTAAGGCTCTCATGGAAGAACACCAGCTTGTCCTGGTTAGGGAACCAAAAATTCTATCTTTTGCATTTGCATTTGGACCACATATAAACAGTAAGAATTTTATATCTTTTACAAATGCTTTCTCACTCTTAATCATATAAGTTTATTAACATTGGATTTATTTTGTGATTTATCAATTCAAAAGGGGTCAATGTTTAGTCAAGCATTTACAATCTGGAAACCATATTGCTTGGTTGAGTCCTCTCTCACCTATATGATTATGAGGCAATCATTTTAGTTAAAGTGTGTCACCAAATTATGTACCATCATCCTGTCAAGCTGTCAATTCTAAACATATCTTTTTCCCACCTAAGTTTTTGGAATCTGCAAATTTTGACTATTGGGGATGTCTACAACCCTACATTCGATTGCATTATTATTCTCCTAATTCTATGGGACTATTGTTCTCCTAAAAGTAAACAAAAACCAAGAGGGGGAGAGTGTCCAATTGGAGGAAAATCATGAATCACTTTCTCACTACAATTTAGTTTAAATACTAGAATAATCTTATGATTTGGACTAATTTTATCTTTACACAACTGTTTCAAATCTTTATATGGATCCACAGAACATAGTTACTTATAAATGTTAGAGAAATTGTGACCAACAAAAATTGCTACGTGTCAGCCAGCCTCCAGAAGGATATTAAAATAAGCCCATTGGTAAGCCAACTCTATCTGCCGAGGGTAATCATAAGCACTATCATGGGGGTACATCTAAAAGAAGCCCATGGCACTAACAAGTTTAGAGAAGAAATTCATTAGAGAAAGATGGTTTTGAAGAGAAAGAACTTTAGAGGTAAAATGATTAACTTTGCGTGAAGTTTTACCTTTTGATGATTAAATGTGGGGGGTAAGTTTAGGTTTTTTTTAGGCTTTTATAGTTAAGTCTACCTACCAAACAATCAAGATAATGCACTAAGCCAAATTCATGCCAAAATGGAAGTATCAAATTAGGGTATCGGATGGTAAGCACTAAACACTAGGATAGTGAAATTGCCAATTAAGGTTGCAAGAAATGAAGAGAAGATGAGGATAGAACTCATACTATTGAATGCAGGAAAAAAGGGCATTTTTAAGGTCTACTAATAATACCAAAATATAATTATGAATGTGTGGATTGTGTATAATACTAGAGAAATATATTCAATCATCCTTAACCTTATCGTTTTATCTTATTTTACTATTTAATGTACAAATCTCCTGTCCCCTTTTCCACACAGTTGTTGTGGCTGTGCCCATTATTTATTTATTATTTTTATGATATTCAATGTCTAAATCCTCAACTTTTGTTATAACTTTCAAGTAACTTATGATCTAAAAGATCTAATCTATTCAAATAAATATTTTGAATCCAATCAATAAGATATTAATCAATATAAAATGTTAATGCACTAAAATTCCATGGTATATGATACCTAAATTTGATTTGAAGATTGAGGAGACTGAAAAGATTAACAGATGATAATGGACATAAGGAATAAAAGAAGTGTACTATTCTTTTTTTGGATCTCATCTGATAAAGCTTTCTCCACTTTGAAAGGTAATCAATGAAGCTCTTTGAAGTAATCTGTTACACGGTCACAGATCCTGCAAATTGCAATTATTGTGATAAACAGAATGTCCATGTGTTTTGAAGTACTCCCATTTCACTAATTGCTCCTCCTGGTTCCCCAGCTGAGATATAGTTAAAACTGAATTTTATAACTCGCTATACAGCCTCAAATAATACACAATTACATAAGGTAATGTGGTTAGATATTGATTACATGGTTTATAGACAATTGATGGATTAGATTTGTCTAAGTAATTGCAGCTTTTGAGAGTATAATTAAATATAACTAGCCATGATCTCGTGCAATGTACACTTTATGCTTGTCTTCATGAGACAATGATCATTGGAGAATAAATTTAATTAAAAATAAATTCTTAAATAACTTAACTTTTTTTTTTGGTAGAAATTGAGAAAATTTTGTACTAAAATTTTCAATGAATCGGATGAGCTCAACGGAGCTGATAAATTGTGGATCAATTATGAATAATAAATAGTTTAACACCTTATAGCATTTGATAAGCACTTATTCTTCGAGTAAATGCACATGAAGTTTTTATATCAAAATATAAGTAATTGAAGCTATGGTATTTGAAAGAAAATAAAATAAGAATATATTATTACATTACTTTAAATACGATTTTATATTACTTTAAATATAATTTTATAATGTATCCATTTGTTCTAAAGAAGAAAAATTATAATGAGAAAACAAGAGACTATGACTAGAGAAAGTTAATAAATAATTAGGAAAAATAATTTTTCTTACTATCAACACTATAACTTTAAATACAAGTATAAATGAAAGAAAATTGTATGATTTAAAAAATTACTAAATGAATGTATTATAAATATACATCTATAGCTCCTATATGAAAAGAAATAGCTATGCATCCCGTACATTGCAAGATAATACCTATATTACATAATTAATTACATTAATAGATATTTTTATTTTATAATTTAACTAAAATTAAAATAACTACATATGCTCAAGTCTAATTTCACAAGAATTGAAATATTAATGAGTTATTTAAAAAGGATATCATTTTTTTTTGTTTAACGATGTTAATAGGTATATCTTTTAAAAAATTGAACCAGAAAAAAACTCATTTTATGAGATTATCTCCTAAAAAATATAAATAATAAAGAAAATAGAAAAAAGCATTTGACAGCTAAAGTCTAATCCCTAATTGATTGTAGCAATCTATATTTAAAATATATTGATCCAGAAAAGCTAGGGGGAGAGTAAAACAAAAGAAGAGAAAAAATAAAAAATATAATTAAAGAACACGATGTTAACAAACATATGTCAATATTGTCCATAGTCATCACACAAAATTAAAAAAAAATAAAAATAAACAAAAACTTTTAAGTCAGCAACATGTGAATGCTAATTTGAACAGATCTATTACATACATGCATATGTATAGATAACATAATCTGAAGGGTGTATTAGAACTTTTGGCTAACATAATGGGCTAAATAACAAATTGTGGAAAGACCATTGGGCACTTTGCCTTTTAGCCTTTGTGGATACTAGGAAGAGATACAATATAGAACATTTTGTACATTGAAATGGTATCTAATATGTGTATAGCTTGAAACTTTTATGGGATCCTTGATGAAGACAACTTATAGCAACCTCTGTACTCATTAAAAACAATTTAATTTGAACTGTTTCAACTTTCAAGTTCAAGCTGTGCCCCTATAGGCTTTGCCAGTTGCATTTTAACACGCTTTTTTGGACGTTCTTTATGAACAAAGGTCCCCAACCATGTTTACTTTATTTAAATCTGCTACCGTATGCTTCAGTTTACTGGGCCAACTGGTGGCACAACAGTCCAGAAAATGTCTTCCCTGTACATGTTAGGCCATTTAAGAGTCATGTAGCCCCATTTCTCTAATCTTGTATTTTTGGCTGCTTCACGGTGGTCACAATGATCGGGAGTTCGAATCTTATTGCTTTTTAATTTTTCAAAAATTTTCTTGTAATGGTATTCTGTAGCCTGATTATGAATAGGACTTTGCTATCTCTTTTTAAGTGAAAATTTGGTTCCATCAAAGACCCAGCTTAGTAGACCAAGCTTTGCTTAAGGGACATTGGTTAGGTAACGAAGAGATTTATGGTTTAACTTTCAAATCTTACTTTTCTTCCCTACCTTAAATTGAAATTTTAGTTTGACCTATTTTTGTTTATATTTGATTTTTGCTCTCGAAAACGAAATTTTAGGCTTTTCAAAACTTTTAAAAAGAGTTTATATACCCAATCTTTTACATACTTTTCAAATAATCATCTTTTAAGAAACTTTAAAAAAGTAAAAGCAAACCAGAATATATCCTAACCATGTATAATAGTCTGGATGTCATAATTATGAAAAATTCTATGCTCCCGCTAAAGTATAGTACCATAAAATTTTTAATTAGTGGTAATATTTGTCTCTTTCTTCTTTTTTTTTTTTTTTGGCTAAATCACAAAATGCGCCTGTAATGTTGCATCAGTAATAAATTGCCTACAAATTATCCACTTAAATTAATAAAAAATATTTACGCCCTTCTATACATAATGCTTTGAGAATTTTCTCTTTTTTCGTGCCAAAACTTAAAGTTTTAAACCAAATTTACCCATGGGCAAGTTGAACAAACTGTTAAAAGAGAGAAAATTCTCAAACATATTTTGATATGGAGTAGTAGTGTTTTGACAACTCTTGACTTAAACAAATTTTGCTAAGCGTTGACTTGGTTTTGTTTGGCTATGAATTGCCTTCTTATTGTCCTTATAAATGATGTATTTTGCTACTTTTGTTACTAGATGAAACTAGTCTTGCGTTGTTTTTGTTAAAAATATAAGTTTATAATTATTATATTTTTTATTGTTGTCACTAGCATAAATGGCATTACTAGCATTTCTTGATGCTTTATTTTGAATATATTTGACAGAAATCATAATTTTGTTTTCATTTTGCAAGTTGCTCATTATACAACACGGCAAAAATAAATTATTCATATATTTTTCATACTTTTTTTCCATCTTGAGTGCATATAAAAGAATAGTTTGTCACGAAAAATTTTGCAATTTTGGAGTCATGATTTTTATTTTTTATGTAAGAGTGTAACAATAACATTGGCCTAGAGGTCTAGTTTTATTTTGTTTCTATATAGCAAATCGACAAGTATAGCATTAGCTAAAAAATTGTGAGGGCAAATTTATCCTCCAAATTTTAGTAGCTAAACTTTAGGGATAAAAACTTCAATTCAAAGGTGAAGTGTACATAAGGAGATAATTTGTTACTGAAGTAAAGGGTAATTTACATATTTCCTAAACACAAGGAATAATTTGCTAGTGAATCAACATTTCAAGGGGCATTTTGAGATTAAGTCTCGTTTTTCAGTCATTGTAGCATTATTAGTTAAAAATTTGGGATAATTTCACACACCTCCCCTGAGGTATGTGGTAATTGCAACCAGCTCCCCTCTAGTTTGAAAAATTATACATACATCCCCTCTTTTAACTTTTAAAACTACAAATTACACCTAGAATGGTGACATGGCAAAAAGTTCCTCTTGAATACCCGATAATATCCTTGTCCATATTTAATAAATAATTTTTTCTTCCAATCACCATCACCCACCATCATCCACCTTAGGCCAACCATCGGCCACCGATCCACTTCCTAAAGCCCTATTTTTCTCCTTTGAACAACCATAAGATTATCTCAAATTCCAAGCCCATAGCTCTCTAATCAGTGATCCAAAGCGTGCAACTCACTAAATCAGACATCTTTTAAGTGGAGCCGGAATCCTAAAAATAACAATCACCAAACATTATGCATGACACAGGTACATTCGGCACCATCACCTTCCACCAATTTGTTCCACTCCTCTTATGTGAAACAACAATAAGCAAGAAGGAAGAAAAGATATATAAGCTCCAAAATTGACGAGTATGCATTTTTTCCATTAATTGATATGCCTTGCCTTCTTTTGTATTATTTCATCTGATTTAGACTTTATGCATACTGGTTATACGGATTGACATTTGTTTTATGGAGGGATGGGGAGATTGGAGAGATGGACAATTACCCGAGAGTGAGAGTGAGAGAGAGAGAGAGAGATTTCTTACAAGTTGGGGATGGAGATCAAAAAATGGAAACTAGATTCTTCAAGAATAAAGATTGTGGAGTGATTGAAATTTGTGAAGGGATTGTATAGTCTAGGCTTGAGAAGAGAATAGAGAGGCGTATTACATTGCAAATGAATTTTGGATTTGTAGGTATGTTCTCTAGCTTAAGAGAATGGTGTTCTACTGCTGGACTTGCAAAGTTGGACCTTTGCGTTTTTGCTGGCAATGGCTTTTCTCTTTTCAGACATTTGGTTAGTGTAGTGAGGGTTAGCATGGTCATTTTAAACAATAAAGGGAGGTAGGTGTAATTTTTTAAACTAGAGGGGAGCTAGCTGCAATTATCACATACCTCAGGGGAGGTATGTGAAATTATCCCTAAAAATTTTTAGTCATTTTAGTTATATTACCTAAAGCTTTTGCCATGAGGTATCATATTTAAATGAGAATATAGAATCCTTCTTAATTACATACGGGTTCATTTTTTTTTTTTTTTTGGTCTGATTGAAAAAAGAGACAGAGATATCCCATATTACAAAATCATGATGGAAGTGGAAATTTCTCGGCTAAAAACTCTCTTTGTTGTTTTCCTTTTCCTTTATTTTTTCACATTTTGTTAGAAAATGAAATGATTCAACAAAGTTTCATTAAGATAATTAAAGAATAAAGAATATTTGAGTATGATAACAAGGAAAGTAAATTTATATTCCCCCCAACCCAAAAAAGTAAAATACGGGATTACAAAAGATATTCACACAATTCAGTTTTCCAAAGAAAGAATAGGATCCAACATGATAATACAGCATGTAGATTTGATGTCTGTCATAGTGGATGCATTTCTTTACCGAAATCCATTTTTCTTTTTTATTTTATTTGTCCCATGCTAAAATAGTATATGATTCCAAGAACTATTGTACAAGTTTGCCTAATTCTTTTAATAATTTAGTTCTTTTTCTTTCTCCAGTGAGAAACAGTCCAAAAAATTCTTCAATCAAGGCTTCAGAAAACAGCCTAAGAAAGAAATTAGTGCTGAAATGGATGTGTCATTTCAATCGGAAAAAGCAGAAATGTTAATACCAAAAGATGGAAGACATCCCAATTATTCCATGTCAAGAATAATTCCGGACAAATCATTAGCTATTCACTAATAGCATATAGTTAACGATGTTTGAAACTATTGTTGTTTTTTTCCAATCATTCATTATTGTACCTTAATTGTCATCCATGCATTTATACTCTAGACAAACCTTGATCAGAAATCCTTTTTCCCTTTGGCATTTGATCTAAATTTTTTTAAACAATCCAATTTGGTTGGCTTGGTCACCACTAATCCTTTAAATGCTAAGTGAGGTGGAGGTCAAGATTTTGAACCCCGCATCCCATAAAAAATCCAAATAGATATATAATGCACTCGTTTGGTCCATCATGTGTTTACAATTCATTGGCTTTTTGTGGATATGATATTGATGACGATTGAAAAAAAAAAATTTTGATCTAAATTTTTAGGTCCATCATGTGTTTACAATTCATTGGCTTTTTGTGGCTCAGAGGCTGGGTAGTAAATGAACATGTCGACCCATTTGGGCATTTATCGATGACAAAACAATGTCCTGGAGATGGTGACTTCTTCGATGTCGGTATAAACTGTTCATTTTTCTGTAGAATATACTTTGTTTAAGTGGTATTTAGTGCGAAGGTTGTCTCAACAATTTAGTCATTTGTTCATACTTTTATGTTTGATTGGCACTGTCGCGTGATTTTGAGTTTTAATAGGGAAAAGTCAATGTATACCAAATTTCGAATCATGGGGAAATCCAATAGATTATATATATATTTTTTATAAAATATGTGCTCTTTGGTCGATTAGTTGATTAAACTTCTCTCCAGCAATAAGCAAAAGCCAAAAATAAAATAAAATGAAATGAAATAAAATAAAAAGAGGAAGAAATAACAAGATGGATCTTTTTAAACCTAAAAAATTTCGGGTTTAAAAATGGAAACAAAATTACCTAAAGAAATTTGGAATACTCTTAGTGCTGTTATGGTAAGAAAAAATATACCAGTACTGGATCATTTTTTTATTAAGTTTATTCATATCTGAGTGATTCATGAATTTTTGAACATCAGTTTAAATCAATGGTATACTACAAAGTCATAGAATATTAGTATATTGCTTGTACTTCACTTGTATTTTTAATTTTTAAAATGTTTTTATTTAGTTTTTGAGTATCAATGTAGGTTTTAATGATCTTCCAAATGGATTTCGGCCAAATTGAGCTGCCATCCATTTACAAGACACATTAATCATGAATAACACTAAAGACTAAGTATGAATTTATGAAAACTTTCGAGATGAAGACCAATTTTCTTAGAAAATTAATTCTCTAGACGTAATCACTCCAAGAATAAACGTCTTGAAGAAACATTAGCTCAATTTGGCTAGAAATCTCGATTGGAGATCATTTAGAACTCAATTGGATGTTAAAATTAAATACACAGATTCAAAAGGTTAGTATCCAATGACACTACTTTTAAAGTGCTAGATATGCCACTTAATTAGCTTTTTTTTTTTTTTTTTTTTGAAAATAGTCCAAAGGGTTAAGGGAGTGGAAGAAGGGAAAAACTTAAGGTAGGACTCACTAACTCACACCATTCAAGTAATTGTTGATTGAAGAAGGAGCCAATGAACTTTAAGTACATTCTCAAGCTCACTAACTTGCATAATGTAGGACTTTTTTTCTTTTGAAAGGGAAACTTAAGGTAGGACTCACTAAGTCACTCTACTCAAGTAATTGCTGATTAAAAGAGGAGCCAATGAACTTTAAGTACACTCTCAAGGTCACTAAATTGCCCAATGTGGATCTTTTTTTCTTTGAAAATAACCCAAAGGGTTAACACTTAATTAGCTCTTCAAATTAAAGGTGCACCTCAGATTTAGCTAGTAATCTTTGGTCATACATCTAATCTATCCTAAACCTTGAGCACACCTAAATAAATAACACAACTTCTCCTAATTCTTAGCACTATAGGAACCATAGACAATCTTAAAACTAAACATGGCATTTATGTAAGATTCCTCAAAGCCAAAAGCCTTGGGAAACTGACATCTAATAAATGACATGAATTGAATATCCTAATTACATGCTGAATGCTGATTAATTAACTTAATCACCAGATGCTTCCAACCCACATTTCTTCCTTCTTAAAGATCTTTTTGAAAAAAAAAAATTCCATCCGAAATTGTCTAATTCGCATTATCGAGGAATAGTTGACATTGATCCAATCGCTTAATTATAATATTAATCACTTTCCTTAATAACAATAATATATGATATCATTAAGGTTGAAGACGAAGAAGTCCATTACCAACGGAAACCAACATATTTTGTCAGTCTTCCATTCTGTTCCGTGTCGATCGCTGGGGACAAAGTTCTATAAATATAAAATCAACTCCTATTTTTTTTAGTAACAAAGTGCAGGTACCATAATGTATAGGTTTTTGGGATTTTGTTAACAATATTGTTTCCCAATGTTGTCGGGGACCCTAGGAGGTTTCAACTTTGTATTTGATATAATATTAATGCCTCTGAACTTCTGAAGAAATTTTCTTCCAGATAGCTGTAAATTTGCATTGGAGAAGTGTACGAATATCAACTTGGAATGCTCATTTTTATGGGATTCAAATCAGTAATATTTTAATTGTATCACTGTTTGACTGAAAATTAGCCTCAAGTATTACAAAACTTTTTCAAGATTTGCCATGATGATTTAATTTGGTCCTTCATTCTTTTTCTTTTTGTTTTTTCTAAATTTTGCAGAGTTGAAGGTAACCACCCCAGAGAAAATCTAGTAGCATCACGTATGAATTATTGAGGCTCAAATTCGTCTAACACTTGTGTTGAATAGCGACTCGAGGCCTTGCAAGTTAGGCCCTTCATTTCGCGCAAGTTGAGGTGTTTGTAACATGATTAGTTTAAAGGTGCAACCATGTTAAAATGATGGCGTAACTATGCTAAAGCATGGTGAAATCGGATTTGAGGCCTCACAAGTGCTATTTCCTACAAGTTAATAGCCCTGATTTAACGTGGTAAAATGGATGACGGAGATGTTGTCAACTGGATCAAGTTTGAATTAAAAAATATAAAAAACGAGGTAGTTTTTGGGGCCGGGGGGGGGGGGGGGGGTTTAGTGGTTACACCACAATTCTAGATAGTTACAATAAAATACTGGACATTTACACCAAAATGCTGAGCATTTATTTGGTCTCAACTTGTGAAAAATGGCAAGGGGCCAAAATTATGAAGCCTCATGCCCGATGAAATCATTGCCACTAAAAAACGATGTCATTTTGTCATTTTAAATTTAGCTTTATCGTTTTAATCTCGTTCATCTATTTTCAATCTTTTAAATCTAAACCATCAATTTATGCCAAATGGTACTTGTGAGATCCTAAGACCGGTAAATAGTTCTAGTAAAGATTCAAAAAATTATTGGGCAATTAAACTTGTAAACTTTATTCAAAAAAATCTGGAGCTGCAATTCCTATATTGTTTTCCTGTATATATAAATCTGGATGAGTTGTTATTTATCTATCTATTTATTTATTATTTATTTATCAAGAATCTGAAAAATGGTTTTGCTAGTGATGTACCAGCATGCAAATAAGTACATAATTAATCCTTTCGTTTAGAATAAAGGTTTGTAGGTATGAACGTACATATGCTGTCTCTTGCATATATGCATCTAGTGTATTAAATGGTCCTGCAGCCCAAATTCCAAAAGAAGCTACCTTAGCAGTAAATTTTTTTGGGGGGCTCAGAAATCTGAAGGTGCATAGTTGCTTATATAATAAAAAAAGTGAATAGAAAGATTACTACTTTCTTCTTGGTGGAATAAACCATCTTGACGACCCTGCCTCTTCCAACATAAAATAATATGACAAAATCAAAGAAATATTCAACTTTGAACTAGTTGCTTGGCCTAAATACTAATTTATTCTGAGAATTAATTGTTTCACCGTCTAACCTATCCAATTGGTCTGAATCTGATCAACATCTTAGATTTATATTTGTATGTTTGTGTAAAACATATCTGTTTCCAATACTAAAGTCTGTTAAGAGAATGCATAAAAGTAAAATTTACCAAAATGAAGTGATACAGTAGTTGCTTTCCTTAAATGTAGAATAGTGGTTTCTTCCTAGCAATCATATAAATGCACAAGTTATGTGACATGCAAGATTTTAAGGCCACAGCTTATTAGTATGATAAATATTCATCTCTGAAAGTGGTTATGTCGCACGACCTTGTTTACTCGTTCAAGAAAAAATTAAATTTTTGCTACCCTTGTTCTCTTGTCAATTTATAAAATTTTTGTAAGAAAAGTGAGTATCGGTCCCTAGAACCCAACTCAGTTAATAGGAGCATTAACTACATAACTGTAGAGTTTATGATTCGACTTTCAATCACTTGCCTTTCTCCTTTTTTCCTTGTAATCTTTAGAGTCTCTCTTACATCCATCCGAACATTTTAGTATATTGGGATGTTTCTATTTCCTTTACCAAATCTAGACGGCTAAATGCAAGTTGGATACATATACAGACATAACCCAACCTATGTACAACCCAAGTCTTAGGCTTGACTGAAAATTCACATCTACTCATAATAAAGGGTGTTAGTTGAGAATTTGACCGTCTGTTAAATGGGAGGCTATGGGGACCAAGTCTATCCAGAGAAAAGCCAGCCATATATGGTCGTGGGGTGACTCAAAATTTGAGGAACCAGAAAAGTAAATAAAGTTACATAATCAGAGGTAACATTTTTCCATGATGCGCGCAAACGCTCACAGACAGAGTTAAAGGCCTTTAAGCCTTTTCACTCTCTTTCCTATACGCTAAAGAAAGATTTATCTCTGAATAATCATCATTGTGGCTGCTTCATCAAGCTATTCACAATCTTTGTCTGTTTCGTAACATTCAATTCTTAAAAGTTAGCTTTACTTCACAAATTCTTTAAACTAATTTTACTAAAATGCAGAATTTTGAAATTAACAAGAACAAATGGTATTACTAACAATATTTTTTAGCGTCAATAAAAAAATTGTCACTAATTTGCATCTTTTAGTGACAAGATTAATTGTTATCACTAACATATATTAAATGTATGTATGTATTAAAGATTTCTAATCTTTTAAAATTTATATGTAAACCCAAAACATCGGCAGTTTCTAGCTGTTAATGCTTGGTCTCTCCTGCTCCTAGCAATTTGATATAGGCGGAAATTTAATTTTGAAAAGAAAGGGTGTCTATACCTTTCAATTTTTACTTGTCCTCCTTTTCTATTTGTCACTAAAAAATGAAAAGAAGTGAGGAATTGAACATGCTTTATATTCTTTGGTCATTCCATTATCATTTTCAGTTCCTCCAAACGAAACATTGTGTATGAGTGTATTCTTATACATTTTGAGTATCTATTTTTTAAGCAAATATTTATTGAGTTAGGAGTAAAAAATTATTATTTTTTATTTAATTTGTTCTAACATATATAATTTCGAAAATGAATATACGCAAATCTATCTTTGTGCAAGTGAACACGTATGAATTCTTAAACCTACGAACTTTTGAAATATTACTGTACATCTTATATGTGTATTTAAGACATGAAAAGGTAAATCGTGTTTGAAAAATGATATTTTGTAAAATTCATAACCAAACAGAGCTAAAGCAAGTCATTAATGAATTCTTACTCTAAAGTACCCAAAGAATTTAATTTATACGTACGTCCTTCCCACATGCAAAACTCCAAAGCTAAACAAAACGGTAGTCATGGTGGCTACAAAGTCATGCCTGGGATTTTTATCAGGAGATTCTTTTCTATAAGTCTGTTTTGGCTAAGTTTTGCTTGCTAGTTTCTGCGTATAGTTGCTAGTACAGTGGGGTAAGAGCTACGTACATAGGCCATTTCCTACTTTTGTTTTGAGTTTTCTCATGAAGTACTCTTTTAACAGTTAGTAATCTTCTTTTTAAAGTTTAGTTTAAATTAAAAGAAAAACAAGTAAAAACAAATCAGGAGCACATGCATGAGCTAAGAGATAAATAAAGTTAAATTTGTATTCAGAGAAAAGGAAAATAATGAAAAAATGGAAGACTAGATGTTTGGTTGCATAGATGTAGATAATTTCTATAATCACCTTACCATTTTAAGAAATGTTGGAAATCTACGTCAATGTACTGTCTAACGCCACATACAAGGGTGTAACGTAGGCTTGGCACCTACAATTGTAAACACCATATCTTGGGAACATGTAATTAGCCCATGAATTTTTTTTTTCTGATAAAAAATAGGAGTTGGAGCTTCTTTTGCGTCATTCGTTTTTCTTTTTCTTTTTTAATTTAAGATGAACAATTGTGATGATAAACAAGAGAGTCTTCATTTCAAATATCAACTCTGCACTTGTTTTTTTGCAACACTAACTGAGACACTATTTAATTGTTCATACATATACATACTAAAAAATAAACATGTGTGTGAATTAATTTGTTGAGTCACAGCCTAAATTTCAATTTCCTCAATTTGATTTCATCCTATTTACAAGTTGTTCAAATTGTTGTAACAATTAGCACTACAAATAGAGATTAGGATGTGAAAATTATGCCTGGTTATCTACATATGTTTAATCTTGAAATCTTTTCATGGATAAGGTTTTTGAAAAAGGGACATTTTATGGGTTCGAGTTCAGTGAAGAGTGTTGGTTAGAAAGGCAAGTATGAGTTGTTGATGGACAAATGCTCACGTTAAAAGCTTACACTAAAATTTCCTTTTCCTCCTTCAAAGAACACACAGGGGAAAAGAAAAGAGTGAAAAGGAATCAAAGTCCCAAACTAATTTTCTTTTCCTTTCTCATCTTTTTCTCCCTTTCTCATCCCTACCCCCACGTCCACAAAAGAAACACATCTCTCTCTCTCTCTCTCTCTCTCTCTCTCTCTCTCTCTCTCTCTCTCTCTCTCTCTCTCTCTCTCTCTCTCTCTCCCCATAGCCACTCAACTGTCATTTTCTCACATATACTTCACACAAAAGAAACAACCATTCACTTCATACCTTGTCATTTCCTCCTCTCTCTCCCTCCCTCCCTCTCTCTCGCTCTCTCTCTCTCTCTCTCAAGTCTCAAAATCTCTGCAACCACTCCCCTCAATTCATCATATAACCCCATCTAAACAAAAACACCCGGAATTCTCTCCCACTTTCCTCTCTGCTCCCTCAAAATTCAGCAGCCATATCATCAAAACCCCTCCAAGAATTTCTAAACCTTACCAGCCCTAAACAACACCCTACAATCCCAACACTTGAAAACAGCAAAAACCAAGAAAGGGGAGGTTGTTATACCTTGGAGGAAAAGAAGGAAAAGGAAAGAGAGTTTTATAGGGTTTGGTTTGCTAGTTGAACATGGAACTGTTTCCAGCACAACCAGACCTTTCTCTACAAATCAGTCCTCCAAACAGCAAACCTTCTTCAGGTTGGAAGAGGAGTCCTACTGAAGATGAAATGGATTTGGGGTTCTGGAAACGAGCTTTGGACTCGAGAAACTCCATCTCCTCAATGGCCAAAAGTACTGATAACTGTTTTGAGCTTTCTTTATCTAATCCAAGGGTTTCTGAACCAAATTCCAACCATTATAACCTCATCCAGAACAGTAACAGTGCTACTAATATCATCCACTCCTTTCAGCAAAACCAGTTCCCCCACCAGCAACAACATCATCAACTTCATCATCAGCTCTTTCAGCATCAGAATCAACAACACCAACAACAACAACAACATCAACATCAAGGGGGATTAAGCCCCGAATTCGGCTTTTTGCGACCGATAAGAGGAATTCCAGTTTACCAAAACGCTCCTCCTTTTCCATTTGTTCAACAGTCTTTAGATAATACTTCTGCAATCTTATCTCCTTCTTCCTCTGCCGCTACTCGTTCAAACCCTTTCCAGCCTCAAGGCCTAATGCGGTCGCGATTTCTTTCGAGGTTTCCAGCTAAACGAAGCATGAGAGCTCCCCGGATGCGGTGGACAACCACCCTTCATGCTCGCTTTGTTCATGCTGTTGAGCTCTTGGGAGGCCATGAAAGTAAGCATCGCATAGCGCGCATATATATATATATATATATATATATATATACGCATTAAGCTCAATAATGTTTTTATCATTATAGCCTACTAGAAGCTGGTATATAGTTACAACGAGTCCACTTTTTGAATCTTAATGGATTTTTTGGGGATTCAGGAGCAACACCCAAGTCAGTTCTTGAACTTATGGATGTGAAAGACCTCACCTTGGCGCATGTTAAATCCCATTTACAGGTAAATGGGCCACTTCTTTCGCTAGCTCAATTAGTTTTCTTCGTTGCAGGGAATTAATTTCGACTTTCTTTTATTTTCTAGCAATTTTTGTTAGCTTTAGTTTAGTTTTAGTCCGTGAATTTTCTACAATTTTGAAGGCTTTTTTTTTTTTTTTTTTACTTTGGTGTGTTTTTGAAAAGCTGAAAACTTGCATTAGCACTGTAACACATACACAGTACAAAATGGTCATAATTCACACATTTCAAATTCCAAGGTTTTCCAACAGAGAAAAGTGGCCTCCCTCTCTAAAATCCTAAGCACTTCTTTTTCTACTAGATCTGATGCTTCTGCTACCTATTAAGTAGCTTTTTGCTTGGAAGAATGAACCATCCATCCATCCATGTAAAGAAAAAAATATCAATAATCAATAATCAATGACTCAGAGATAGAACAAAAGAGAGAGAAATCAAGTAAGACAAAGCCCGAGGAGAATTGGAAACAGTCATACAAGTCAAGTCAAGACAAGTTTTTGCAGAGTGCATCATTTCTACTATTATTATTTTTGAAAATTCTCTTTTTACAAAAGACAGTAGCTAATGAGAAAGTACGAAACTCTATCATGTCTCAATGATATCTCTATCCCTTTAGATTTGTAGAACCAAGGTGTACTACATAACTATGGTTAGTTTCAAACAGTGTTCAAATGCACATACATGTATGTAGTCTATGTACTGTGTATCATGTACATGGAGGCTGGCGCATATACAAAAAGTGCACCATTTACTATAGGTACTTTTGCATTCATGAAAAGTCAGTCTTAACTTTCCTTGCTTCTGATTTTTTAGGGGAATTAAAAAATGTATGTTTAAGATTTTTTGCTATTATTTTTTCAATTTAATCAAGAACTTTGCCATTTTTCTGCAGATGTATCGGACGGTGAGGACAACTGATAGAGCAGCAGCTTCTTCTGGTTAATTTTCATGACTTCTTCCGTGTGCTATATTAGTTCAAAATATGTAGTGTTGTGTTTTAGATGAAATTCTTTTTAAGGAAATGATTTGTTTTGATATTTTAGGACAATCAGATGTGTACGAGAATGGGTCGTCTGGGGATAATTCTGAGGATTTAATGTTTGAAGTTCAGAACCCAAGAAAACCCGAATTATCAGTTCAACAAGGAAGACAAGATATGCAGCAAGATAAAGATTTTCATGGCCTTTGGAGCAATTCCTCGAGGTAAGAAAATAAATCCTTTAGCTTAACATTTTGTGCATTCCTGGCTAGTTAATCATGTTTTGCTCCAACCAACACTAAATTAACTCCATTTGATCATTGCATGTGTTAATCTAATACTTTTTATTACTGAGACAGAAAGGAATAAATGAAGAACAGAAAAGGAAAAATGGAATTATAATTGCACCAGATTCCTAGGCCAAATTAATTCGAAAAACTAGCCAGGAAATAGATAGACAAAGGCTAGCTTCTTCATTAGTAAAAATAAATTGTCTAGACTAGAGATAACCATTTAGGGTCGTATTTGAGGACTTTACTCCTTTGTCAGAACTACATTTTCCGTTTTTAATTACCTTTTTCTCAAAAAATATATGGGCCAAGAAGAAGTTTTGGTATGAGAGGGTCAAAAAATTAATGAGATGTTTGAATTTTTGCCTATGCTACTCTCACAGAATGAAATTCTGCTGCATCATGTTGTGTGGAACAAGGAGTAGGAAAAAGAATCAGAAATTATATAGTGCTTCTAAAAGTTGATTCAAAGTTTTGTTTTGATCAAAAGATTTCGGTTTTTACCTAAAACTACTGAGTAGTGTGCAATACTTTCTCCCTCTCAACATCGTCTTTGCGTGGTGTGTGCGCAATCATGTGTGTTTCTGAACCAGCGCAAGCATAAAGAATATAATCCTACAAGATACTAACAAAAAGAAGAGAGAAACAAGCCCACTTCTTTGTTCTGTCTGTCGACAATCAGGTTTAAAACTGAAACTCCATGATGGAGTAATAATCTCTTTACAGCGGTTGTCACATGAAAAGCAAGTGCAGCAAGGGTAACAAGAACCTTCAAGACCTCGAAAACAATGGAAATCAATTGACAAAATGAACCTAAATATAGACATATCTCTTTCCTTTGGATTTTGTGGGCTCAGATAAGGGCATTTTAATGGGACCTATAGACGAAGAATTTAGTGCCAAAGCTGAACTGAGTGATGGCCCATATGTAGAAATCTTGGTGCTAAAGCTTTACTGGTATTCTTGAAACTTCCTTGAAACCTGTTTCATTAAGCATAATATGCGGTATCACATGGGTGGGTTCAACTTTTTTACTATTATCACAGAATATAAAGTGAACAACTATAAATAAGACAGTAAAAGATAGCCTTCTTTTTCTCAGTTTGCTTATAGCCTTCTTTTTCTCAGTTTGCTTTTTTTGCCCCTTCTGCATGGCTTCCACTGATAGGAAATATTCTCTCAATGCATTGTTTTGTAGCAGGGAAGCTTGGCTGCACGGTAAAATGATGGATTCTATAGGGAACATACCATCTCTTGAGGTACAAAAGAACTCATCTTGAAATCTGCCCCCTATACTTTATTCTCTCTTTTGTTCTATCTTTTTATTCCTTTTTTTAAAATGTTTGAATGAACGCAATTTGAACATTAGACACTACCCTTGAATGGGCACCCAATAAGCACCATGGTGTGCACCAAATAAGCACAAAAAATTCGATGTGTGGACTTATTCTATGAATAATTCATTTGTGCAATTTTTCTTGCCACATTGTTGAGTAGAGTTGTTTTGCATCATATGCACACAGTATAAAGTAGAATGAGAAGGGGGGGAAAAAAGGCTTGCTTTTGTAAAGTTGTGCAGGTCATTTGCAATATGAAGGGTCAAGAAATTTAATATACATGTAATCCAAAAGAAGGAAAGCAGCATCCCAAAAAAATGTATTTTCTTTTAGTAGCTTTAGTCAAAGGATGGAATACAACTAAAGTGCATTGTCCTCATCAACTTGCTATAACCTTAATACCTCGTACTTGCACCAATGCATAAAATCTAATGGACAACTATCAACAATATGAATGCATTTTGCCAAATTAATTCTTACTCCACGAGTGTAACCAATCTCCTATCCCAAGCCCACCTCCTATGTTCAAGCGGACAACTTCAAGTTGTTTTATCTTAGCATAGGAGTTTAATTTACTGTGTCTTAAGCAGACGAGTTTAATTTTCCTGCCCACGCACGTTTGATAATCCTGAAAAAATAATCAATTGGATAGCTTAATTGCATAATTAAGAAGCTAGGTTGCATAAATAAGTTGATGACAAAATGCCACGGTTCCTTAAGTTTCCATAATTTGTTACCATTTTATAACCAAACTTATTATTCACTTCACAAAAGTGAAATCACCATGGCATTTTCTGAATGAAACATGCACTTTAAGAGGCAACAGGCTTTAAGGTACCTTGTTGCTGTAGTTTTTTTATTATTTTTTTCTCTCCTTTGGGTGTGAATCTTGTTGCGTTATCACTCCTTGATAAATATTTCTTTATTCTTTTGAGTTAATTTATCGTTTGATTCCCACAAACATACACGTCTCTCATGTTACCAGTTTTTGCTAAATTGCTGTGCTTCTTTTGAGCATATTTATAACAAGATATATACGTATTGGTATTTTCAGAAGGATATGGAACCAAAGTGCCCAAGTTATGACAGAATATCAGACGTGAGCTCATCAAGCATATCAGAGTCAAGCCCCAAGAAACCCAATCTGGAGTTCACCTTGGGCAGGTCACACTGAAAATCTCTGCCGGATAGTACTACTCATTTTGAAATCATTATAACTTGTCTGACGGGAGCTGGTGAAGAGAATCGGGTGCCCACTCAGAAAATCAATGAGAAAAGAAAGTTTAGAAAAGAAAAGAAAAGAAAAGGAGAAAAGTAAAGGAGAAAAGAGAGGTAAAAGAAGGACAAGGAGACAAGAAAGACAGAAAGCAACAAAAGGAGAAGGGGGAGAATTCAAGGGTGGTATCAAAAAGCATGTCCTAATTCCTATCAATCTATATGAGATGCAAATCATTATATTTAATATTCCTAAGTAAATATCATTAACAGTCCTAATTGATTTTGTATTATTATGCACTTTTTATGAGGGTAGAAAAGGAGATAAAAAAAAAAAAAAAAGAGTAGGATGGTCTTTTAGACTTTTACTATGGGAAAAAAGTGATCCTTGGTAATTGTATGGGCCACTTTATATTGAAGAAAAGAAGTGTATAATTTTCACCGAATGAGTTGGAGCATACTATCTAATCTAATATATTCATTCCTAGGCACTTTCACATGCTTTTACGCTTTCCCAACAAAGGAAATTGAAAGAAAAAGATGACACGAACTGGTAAAAAGGGACTGAAAAATGTATGAGGAAAGAAATGGTAAATAACAAAAGGAAAGAGACAAGGTACAAACTATGAAAAATAATATCTGCATGCACTTTTTTGTGCTCAGTAGCTACGTAAGATATGGGATTGTGATTCTGCTTTTTGTTGGTTATGTAGAATTCGAATCTGTTACTTTAGTAGTCTGAGATGGAAACACTTCATCAAGAATAGGCATATGCATAAGCTGTTAGTCATCTGTCTGCCTGATAGGAGTATTTCTTTCACCAAGAATTATTAAACTTGGGTTGGATGATTAATTCCTAGATTAGAGCTAAATAATTAGCACAATCCCATCATTATTATTCAAGATCAATACCTTTCATAATCTTGTTCGTCGTTCCCCTAAAGTAGGTGCAAAATTTTGAAGTATATTGACTAGAACTTGCAATTTGATTAGGCATAATTTAACATCTTTTGCACTACACAATGAATGACAATACATTTTATGAAATTAATTTTCAATATGTTGATCTACGATTATGAATTAGTCGCCAACTCAGATAATTATATGAAGCTTTTGTTAAGAAAAAACAAGTAGATAGAAAAGTATATAGAGAAAAAGTGAAAAAAATGGCACAATGGGGGTCAGTTAATTCCATTAATACAGTAATTTCTTCAAAGATACCAAACAAACCCCACCAGATGATCGGTATTGAGTTATTTTATTTAAGTTGTTTGGATATTATTCAATAATTAGACTAGGGGTGGCAATCGGTTCGGATAACAGGAGGTTACAGATCGGATTGAAACTCAAGTATAACCAGAAATTCACTGACCCGAGCTTGATCAGTCAACCTGAAATGGGTCAATATAACTGACCCAAACACGACCCATCAGATGTTGGCGGGTTGACCCATTTGACCAAAATAAAAATAAAAAAAAAAACTTCATATGCCAAGATAAGAAGTGCGGTTGGATCAATTATTAGTAGAGAACCTAAGAGAATTGGACTATTCCTTGTTGTGGGCAAAGAGAAACATGTGTGTGCATACGGCCATGTTTGCATCTGCATATGGTTTGCTTCAATAAAAATGTAGGAAAGAATAAAACTGCTTTAGATTACTATCATGCATATAATTAACCATTAATTGAGATAAACTGAAAGAGAAATAATGATTAACTTTATTTTGACTTAAACCTTTTTTTTGGGTCAAACGGGTCGACCAGATTTCGACCCGAACCCAATCGGTTTGTTTGGCGGGTCAGTAAAATTCGACCCAAACCTATCAAGCTTTAACCCAACCCTGTTATTTTCGTGTTAGATTCGTGTTGTGTTTCGCGTCGTGTCACGAATTGTGAACCTAAATTAGACTTAAATAAAATAGGCTCACTGATTTTCACACTTTAAATCTGCCGACAAACAAAATAAATAGGAAGGTAAGGTTTTGAAAAAGTGATGACCAGGGGTCATCGACATTTGTTTCATTCAATAATTGTTTGGGAAATCAATTTAACTTGTGAGAAATGTTTGTGTAAGGATCTGGCAAAATCTTTCGAATAATTGAAGTAATAAAAGCAGAAGCATCCAGTCATGCAAGTCGTAACGTGAGGCACCCATTTTCTCCCGGGTGAAAACAGAAATGTAGTTAACAATAAAAAAAAAATTAAAAAGAACTCGGCATTTGTATTTGTCAATGAATAATGGTGTTTTGATTAAGGCCCAAAGATAACAATAGCACATAAATTTGTTGGCCTCTATACGGCTTTGACTTTGAATAGTAGGCCGCAGCTATAGTGCACAATAGTCACAATAACGACAAAAAAAAAAAAAAAGATAAATTTTTTGTAAAAAAAAAAAAAGAAAGTAGTAATTTCTTCACAAAAACTTACTATTTTATTACGGAAAAAATTATAATCTTTTTGGTGCCTATTCGTCATCACAGCATCCTCCCCAGTATTTTCTCTAGCTATAAGTCATTTATAATCTCGTGTGATTAGATAGATTCTGATTTATGCTTGTTGCTTGTCGGAAAGATTTCACAGTATGTTCAAGTTGATGTTATATTCTCTTTTTTCCACTGGAATATTGGTGCATAAATGGATCGACTAAAGTTTGATAAGATACGCATCCAAATATTTACATGCTTCAAAAACATATGAAGTCCTCAGAAAAAAAAAAAAAAGAAGAAAACATATGAATTCCACAAAGGTACAAATCCATGAAGAATATAGGACAAGTATAGCATCCAAAATTGCCTAATTGGATAAACAAATTTATGTATGTACTGGATTAAAAACGAAATTCTTTTCCCGGTTATTGGATAAGTCTGAAGCTTTATTAAGTTCTCTTTTCCTATCCAATCAAAAAAAAAATTTTTTTTTGAATACTTTTTTTTTTTTTGGGCTTCGTAGAAAAGGGTAACGAAAGAAAAGGTTATAGGTGTCTTCATAGAAATGAAATTTTGGGCTTAAGCTCAAGTTTAATCTTATGAATTTGATATGGGCAAAGATTAAAAAAAAAAAAAAAACCAGAAGAAAGAAGGCTATTATTATTGGCGTGAGAGTGCAAGAAACCAGGCTGGCTGGTCAGCTGTTTTTGGGAGAAACTAACGGATGAGAATTGAATAGAAGAATATATGAAAAATCCTGCACATACCTAACTATCAAAAGCAGAAACAAAATGGTTTTCAAAGCATTTATTGTGATCTCTATAAAAAGAGGAGAGTGCAGCATGCCGCACAAGTTAAACAACACGTCCTTTCGGGTTATGTCAGTTCTCTCTCAATTCTCACTAATACGGCTAGTTTTTATGCGGTTGGGGGCCACAAGAGTGAAATGTGTATTCCTATTCATTTGATTGACAAAATTGAGAGTGCAATAAATAGATAGATGAGATGAAATTAAGATGGTCAAAATTTGAGCAAAAAAATAATGTCATTTTAGAATGAAAATCGAGTACATTATTTCACTGATGACTTACATTTGTTCACTGACGAGTTACATGATTTTTAAATTGTTTGAATTGGTACGGGGCCAAATTACGAGATCCCATATCCCTTATTTACTGTATCTCTTAAGAGAAAATACGTGTCGTTCTGTTAGGTGATGTAATATTAATATAATAGCTAATACAAAGTGTAATAGACGACAATGAATCTTCTGTTATACTCAAAATATGTAACATGATGTTACACATGCTTAAAAGGGTGACGCATATCCTTTTTGTATTTATTTATAAAACTTTTTAGATTCAAATTGCATATGTTTTCTTTTGAATGTGTGACATTATGCTGCACACTAAGAGTGTTCCGTGTAGCCGTAACAGACGCAATGCCATTTTTATGGGCTGGTGTTTCTTTCCTGTACGTGAGAGCACATTTTAAGACAAAGAATGTCAATGAACGAGAATGAGTGGAGGAGGAGGAAAAAACATGCCCTAGTAGGAAAGCTATTTGGGTAAAATTAATAGGTCGGGCAGTATTCTGATAGCTTCAGTCTCTTTCTTGATGTTATACTACACCATATAGCTATATATAGGACCAGAGCTCTAATTACCCATTTTCATCATTAATTGACCTCAATTAACATCAATGTGAAACTTTGCACTATATGAGGGACTAACCAATCAGAGGAATTATTGGCATATGTTCACACCGTGGTCTATATACCACTGTTTAAATACATGGTCCCGTGATGTGTCATGTCAAAATTTAATTCATACTTTTCGTCCTTTAGAGGGATATACAATTTAGTCAAAGTATTAAATGTGCACAATACAATATTGCTTGTTGCATTATGAATATGAATGGACTAATCATGTGAATTAGTAGGACAAATAATTCGTTGGAACAGTTTAAGCCTGCCTCTCTTTTCCCAACTCCCTTCGCCGCCTGCCAATCCCCTTTCCTTCCCACGCTCCCCCCCCCCCCCCCCCACCCCAGCAACACACCGGCTTGCGGGGCCCTCCGAAAAAAAATAAAGGAACAAGGAAAAAAATTACCATCGCATAAAGCATAAAGTTTAAACGTGAGCTTTTTCCCTCTTATTAATATTACCAAACATAGTTTGAATTTATGGTCAAAATTTTCAAACTTAAATGTGGACATGAAAAAAAAAATTGAATAATAAGTTCAGCAAACTTGTACGCAATTAGTAGAAAATGACCAAATGCTTATAAAAAATATGGTTCAGATTTTAAGGTTTGACCAAAAACCAAAGTACTAGTAGAAAATCGAAGGAAGATTTAGCGTCTTTCAAGGAATGTAAGGGATCCTTGAGCGAGTATTGCGTGCATCACGCGCGTCACGTGGCGTGTCACGTTGTGTACTAGAATCAATCACACATCGCCAAATAATACAAGGTATGACCCACCATTGCCACATGGCGATAAATTATTGGTTCTAGTACACCACGTAGCAATGCACGTGGTGTATTGTATACTTTTCCGGGATCCTTGGCATTTGAATATGAATGCATGACGTGCAATCTGCAGGTACGGGGATCAGGACGATGCTGATTACTACACAATTAGTAGAAAAGAGAGGCTGAATTAATTCTCTGATCAGTCAGTAATGGTTGATAATTGAGAGAAAACTTGGATGGTTTCCGGACGTTTTTCGCTTTTAGAGCCAAGGTGATGGTAACATGACCAGCAGTTTCACAGGCCCGCCAAGTTAAAATGGGTTGGACTAAGAAATGGGAACTAAAATTGAGGGGAAAAAAATCTAAGAAGTGGAAAAGGGTTTTTTTTTTTTTTTCCTTTTCTTGGATAATTAATAGGAAAAGATGTTGCTTTTGCAACATGTTTTCGAATGGAAGGGGAAAAAAACTAGTCCAACTTCCAAGGCTTCAATTGTACAATTATGACATATCTTTGTGTAGTGTGTGTGAAAGAAAGGGAGTGTGTGAGAGAGAGAGTG
Source organism: Mitragyna speciosa (assembly GCA_024721245.1). Classification (NCBI taxonomy): domain Eukaryota; kingdom Viridiplantae; phylum Streptophyta; class Magnoliopsida; order Gentianales; family Rubiaceae; genus Mitragyna; species Mitragyna speciosa. Next base: position 7,237,078 of record CM045559.1, read on the forward strand.
CACTTGTGACAGAGAAAATCTGTGCAGTTGTATGCGTGTGACAAAGAAAGAAAGTGTGTATGCTTGCAAGTGCAAGTGTCTGCATATGCATGTGCAAGAGAGAATGCTTGTATGTGTGCACGCAACTATATGAGAGAGAGCATGTTTGTTCAAAATTCAGTAAATTAAGTGAAAATTATCACTTCAATTAGTAGATAGTGCTTAATATATTAAGTAGTAAAAGAATTTTGTTATTAAATATTTTGAATTCAAAAAATTCTTAATCCATTAATTTTCAACTTGTAGTTAAGTCATCAAACACCCCTAAGTCAGGTCACTACACCACATTTCATTATCCTGGTAAAGCATCATGTTGGTGTTACATCCCTACAAAAATTAATAAATTTTCAAGAAATTGACAAACCTTTTTGTTAATTTACCAGTTTTTTCAAAAAGAAAAACTTTAGGAGTAAATTTGGCATCAGAGATATTCCCATTATAATGCAAGTCTCCTTTTAAGCTTTAACAACTGCCCTACTCAACAAAAATGGTACCGAAAAAACTCCGCGAGTTTCAGTGTTTTCCATTTGCGAGTTTTCACGACTAGCTTGAGAAATAAATCTCTGTTTTCAACATTACCTTGTTTTAGACTTTTCTCATGATTTCTTGAAAAGAATAGTCATCTCGTCCTTGGGACGAGAGAATGCTTTTGATTTTTAGGACTTTTTATCTTTGTAAAGGCATAAGTGGAACAAGAGCTGCCAGGCCATAGTGGCATTTTGAAGTTTAATAAGAAGACATTACACTTTGTCTTTATTTTTTGATAAATTAATGAAGGTTAAAACTTGATAAACTAATGAAGTTTAAAACGTAAAACCAATCATTTACTGCGAAAGCAACAAATTGAATGATTCTTTCACAATCTATTTGACTCATGGATGTTAAAACTACAAGAGGTTTAACTTGAATCCATCAATTCAAGTGTCATTGCTCAATCAATGAGGGATGGTAACTTCCCCAAAAACCTGCCTCTCCCCCAAATATCAAACTAATCACTCCAGTATCTTGTGTTATTTTCTTAAGTACATTCTGTACGTACTTACAAACTTAGGAGGGTAACGTGGTTGAGGAAAGTGGAGGATTTGGATAACCCTATGTAACTGTAAATAGTTAAAAGTTTTCCTAAAAAAATTTAGATCAAATTCAAAGTTTCACAAATGAAGTTCGAATCCAATTCCTTTTGAAAGATGGTTGTTATCATGGATGGATAATCATGCGCTAACAACTTTCTAATGATCTAAGCCAATATTTGCTTGAAAAGATCTTATTAAGTCACTGAGAACAGATGTTAAGTACACATTGTGGCATATATTAATTTACCCACAGTACTTGCATATGGAACACGATTTATTTTCTCCTTTTTTTAAGAGTTTTAAGACGGTTGTTAAGACTCAAAAATTCATCTTTTAGCAATGGGAGTATCGATGGATTTACAATTATGCATTTGAAAATGTTCAAGTATTTTTCTCAAGTAAGTTTCTTTCTACAAACCAAGAAGTCTATTAAGGCGATCTTGAAAGATTTTCACTTCAAGCATATAATTTCCTTCACCTATGTCCTTCATTTCAAAATTTGAGGACAAGCAAATTTTTGAATAACAAAATGTCATCCACATACAATGAAATAATTAGAAACTTCTTTTTGAATGCTTAAGATACACACAATGATTTTCTTCAACCACCATGAACCCATACCTTAGGATGGCTCAATAAAATTTAAGGTACCATTGCTTGAAATTTAAGGATGCCTCGATGGCTTGCAAATTTTGCGCTTTTGGCCTTTTATAACAAAGCCAATTGATTGTTGCATATAAATTTCCTGATCCAGTTCTCCATTGAGAAATGCAGCTTTAACGTCTATTTGGTAAAATTCCCAATCAAAATATACTAAGAGTGCTAGAATAAAACATACTGAGACAAAGTAAAACCTTGTACTCTCAATAGAATCATCTGTATGGCATTTGATTTTGGAAAAACCATTTATTCCTAATAGTCTTTCACCCAAGTGGAAGCTGAACTAATTAGTTCCAAACTTTATCGATCTTCATAGATCCCATACCTTTCTTCATTGTAGACACCAAATTTTGACACACCTTTTATAAAATATGTGTATTACTTTATTTAGGGGGTATTTTTTATTTTCAAGGGTCAATTATAATTTTTGTGTATATTACGTCTAATTTGTCACATCAGGGGCCAAATGGTAATTTCACCACGTAAATATTATTTTATTTCCTAAATATACAATTTTACTATTTTTATCATTATTTATAATTTTAATAATTTTTGGGAGTCATTTATTATTTATTTAAAATTCTAATATTTTAAACTTAATGGCACGTTTTTCAATGCACTCTTTTTTACGAGAATTTTTAAGTGAAAATTTTTATATGTGCAATTTGTATATTTATAAATTTTCTGTAAAAATTACATGATTTTTAGAGATCATTTAGTATTTATTTATTTTTTGTCTTTTTGTTTATTGAGGGCACATTTTCAAAGAATGCATAAATGTTAAAATTTCTGAGTGACAATATTAGTATATATTTTTGAGTGGTAATGTATCTTGTATAAAAAAATTTTTGTGACTTTTAATGGTCATTTAGTATTTTTTTTTCTTTTCATAATTTTTGTCATATATGGCATATGTGCAAATATGTGCTTATTATTAGAATTTTCACATTAAAATTTTTATACAGGCAATTTATGAATTTATAAATTTTTCAAAAAAATTTAATAATTTTTCAACACTATTTACTATTTACTTGGATTTTTCCAAAAAAAAAAAAAAGAAACAGTTGCTACAGCAGCTGCAGCAAAGAAGAAAAATCAATCCCCCTGCAAAAAATTTCAGCAGATTTGAGGGGATTTTGGGAGATTTTTCTTCCCTTCTTCACCCACCCTCATCATCACAATCCTCCCTTCTCAATTCAGACAATTCACAGACCTGTAAAAACACCCCATCTTCACCTCTCCTGCACACACATTTTCACTCCCCTGTTGCCTGCACAATTCAAAAACTCCTCTCTCAGTTTTCCTCTCACCGATTCACACACATCTACACACACACTCACAGCCATCACAAGACACAAATCTCTTCTCTCTCGGCCTCCCCTTTCCCTCCACAAAACACACTCACCATTCACACCCCCTCTCAGTTTTTCTTCCATCAGACACACTACTGCACACACCTCAAGTGCACACCATTTTTCACAAGCTCACGCAAACATCACAAAACACACATTCATATGCACAGGCACAACACACCTGCATTCTACACAATTCACAAACACATGCTCCACAAACACACACTACACACACCTGCAACATTCACATTCACCTGCACTTCACCAAAAAAAAAAAAAAAAAACAGGAACACATTCATTTGCACATATTCACACATCATAAACACATCATTCACACACACACAACACACCTGCAAACACACGCACACCACCTGCAAGAAACCGAAAAAAACGACAACAACAACAACAATCAACATCAGTCTCCACCACCACCACTGGCTCGCCACCATTGTCAGACCCTTCACTGCCCCTAATCCAGGTAAATTTCCTCCTCTTGCTTTCAATTTTTTTGAATTGTCATTTAATCCCTGAAATAGATGCATGTGATAATATATCTAATTGTGAATTTAGAGAATTTTGGGAAGATTTTGGATGAAATCATTTTAGAAGAACAGAGAACAGAGAGATCAAAAAAGAGAGAGAGAGAGAGAGAGAGAGAGAGAGAGAGAGAGAGAGAACGGAGAAACCGAGAGAGATAGAGGACAGAGAGAACGAGAAAGAAGTCCAACGAGAGAGAGAGAGAGACCGGTGAGGAGTGAGACCAGACGGAGAAACTGAGAGAGAGAGAGGGGAGAGAACAGAATCGGGGGGGGGGGGGAAAGAAGAAAATCTGGGAGAGAGAAAAGAAGAAGAGGGGAAAGAAAAAGAAAAAAAAATAAATAAATAAGAGAAATCTGGGGAAAAAAAAAAGGGGGGGAAAAACTAAAACCGAAAAAAAAAATTTTAGTGAAACTACGTCGTTTTGACGTAGTTTCACTCAAAACTACGTCGTTTAAGATTTAGTTTTTTCTAATTTGATTTTAATTAATAATAGGTATTTATTATTTAGTCCTTATTCTTTTATTAATGTTGACGTAGTTTTACTCAAAACTACGTCATTTAGGATTTAGTTTTTTCTAATTTGATTTTAATTAATAATAGGTATTTATTTTTTAGTCCTTATACTTTTATTAATGTTACTGTGGCCCTGAGCATTTTTTATTTGTGCATTTAAGTTTCTGTTTTTTATAGATTGACCCTCATAATTTTATTTTCTTTTCAATTAGGTCCCAATTAATTGCATTTAGGTCCCTCGGCTTTTATATAATCATAATTTTGGCCCCTACGTTTGTTAATTTCTATTTTGACCCCTGTATTTTTATAAAATTATATTGTGACCCCTATACTTTTCTGAAATTACATTTTTACCCTTAAATATTTCTAGAAATTTCGTTTTTATCCCCCTTTTATTGCTGGATATTACAAATTGATGTTTAATGTTGCTATAATTTACAAATTGAACCTTAAATGTTGCTTAAAATTGCAATTTGGTTTTAAAACTTGTTGGAAATTGTATTTTCATATTTTAGCTTGCTGCAAAATTGCATCTTTGCCCTTATATATTGCTGGAAATTTTATTTTTGCCTTAGAATATTGCTGGAATTTTGCATTTTTGCCCCCCAAGTAGCTAGAACTTGAATTTTAGCCTTGAATGTTTGTTGGAATTGCATTTTTACTCCCCAAGTTTGGTGAAATTATATTTTTGGCCTTAATAATTGCTGGAAATTTTACTTTTAGCATTGTGCTTGTTGAAAATTATGTTTTTACCCTTTTAAACTATGTCATTACCTTAATTAGGGTTTAAAATTGTAATTTCACCCTTTTTGTTTGTTGTAAATTACATTTTCATTCTAGAATGTTGCCTAAATTTCCATTTTTAATCCAAACCTTATAATATTTTATTTTTGCCAAAAAGAAAAATTAAAATTAATTAAATCCCCAAAGCTTTTAATTATTGCCTTTCACATTCTATTTTATTTTATTAAGCTTATGATTAATGTTCTAAAATTCGGTTTTTGTTAGCCTAATTAATGCTCCAATTAGTTTCTTTATTTCTCATTTAGTTATTTTGGTAATTCTTATTTGTGTGTGGAAAACTTAATTATGTATTATTGCATTTTGTTTTTATTATTTTATTTATTATTTAGTTTACTTAAATAATTTTTATTTTTCTTCCTAAATATTTAATCATTACTTTTCTTTAATTCTTGTTTATTATTGCTATAATTGTTTTGAATTATTGTGACATGTTTACAGTGATTAAGCTAAAAATTATTTAATTACTGTTTTTTTATTTATTTAAATAATGGTACCTTGATAAGTTTGTTCATGTTGTTAGCATTTGTACCGAGTTTTCGAATGGGAGGTATCCCTATTATCCTTCCAATACTTCTTTGTGTGCTCTTACGTGCTCCTATGTGTTTTTCTATGTGTTTTCATGTTTTTTGTGCTTATAATTTTTATCCATGTGTGAGTGTTTATTTATTTATGTCATATTAGTTACTCGAATTTAATTTTTGATTATTCAAAGAATGTAATAGATAAGTAATATTCTATTTAGCAAAAATTTTTGTATTTAGATAATTAATGTAATAGATAGTTTATGTGTTATCTATTTAGCAAAAATCTTATGTATTTTAGATAGAAAATGTAATAGATAGGCTAGATAGGTTACCTTTTATTTTTATTTTTAGATTATAATTAGGCTTCCTCGGTGTAATAGTTAGGGCTTTTGTGCGCTATGTGTGCTATGTGCTTATGTGTTTTATTCGCTTTCTTTAGGACTTTGCATCTAGAATATTATGCTTATGTGTTATGTGCTCCTATGTGCTTTTATGTGATTATTACTTCAATCTATGATTTATTTATTTACTTGTTTTATTATTATATATGTGTATCGTTGCCACACTAGTCCAACGCTAGTTGTGGTTAATTTCGGTTTCTTCGCTAGTCCAACGCTAGCGGAGAATTTTTAGAAAATAGGTTAGTCCAATGTTAGACGTTTAGGTCATTTTAGTATTAGAATCATTTCTCGTGTGCATTTCATGACATTTCACACACATTTTATCCTTTTTAGGTCTTTTTCCATTTTTCTATGATTTTTATATATACTTTATCACTTATCACCTATTTTAACATCTATTTGGTGCATAACATTTAGATTCGACTACACATAGAATTTTAGATCATTTGTGTGATTTTTGACTAAGAAACGGTCATCTATACACGTGGGAAGCGGTGGTGTACATGCCGTTCTCCCCTCCGTGAGTAAACATCTAGTCACGAGTCCATTGGTCCCTCGTACCCATTATGTTTGCATCCTCACTTTCTTTGTTCACTTACTGTCTATATTACTATTTTCCTTTTCTTTTGCATTCCATTTTGCATCTATACTCGTGACTCCATCGAGGTCTACAATCGGGTTTCGTAATTAATGCGATAATCCCGCCCAAACCTCAATGGAATATTTTGTCCCTTAACGATATCCATTTTTAGGACTAGATCTGCATTCCTATAGTTGCATCCAAATGTGAGAAAATTTTAGGGTTATATTAGGAAAATTTAGACTAAATCTCGCAACTAGTTTCAGCTAAGTTGAAAGGGTGCCTTAGGTGCAAGCCTTCGCCTTCCCTTTCTTCAACTATGATTTCCAAACCTTTTTCTCTTGTTTTTCAAAGACCTGGAGTTGTCAAAAAAAGGGTTTTTCTCATTTTTTTTCTTACATTTTTTCAAAAAGCATTTTCTAAATAACTCATTTTCAATTTTTTACCTTTTATAGAATATTTTCTGGTGACTTGATACACTGAAACTCAATACCAAGTGGCGACTCCTTTTTCACTAAAAAACCCTTTTTAGACTCTATTTTCGGGCCCAAAAATCGTTGCATTTTCAAAGTCCCATTTTAGGCCCTTTTTCTTTTGTGTTTTCAAAATAAAGCATTTTCTAAAAATTACGTCTTTTCTCAAACTATCTTTTATAAACCATTTTCTAATAAATCATTTTACAAAAACGTACACTCTTTTTCGAATAAACACCACAACCACATTTTAATCTTTTTCCTTTTTCCGACTTCCTTAAAAAAAAAAAAAAAAAATGGGGCGAGACATTCATGACATTAATTCATTCCTTAGCTTTTGATGAGATAGCCTCGTGGTAATTTCTCAGCTCGTCTTTATTATAAACAACAATCATAATAGATTCCCACTCAATCCCAAAATGATGTCGGAGAATATTTCACGTTTGCTCCTTCGAGGTTGAAGATGTTCAAGACTCTTTTTAGATTGCACTGAATTGGAAGGAATGTCGCACCCACCATCCCCAATATGTTGAGGAACTAATTCTTCTATTTCTACTAGATTGATGTATGCTCCATATCAGTGTCCTCTAATTCACAGAATTCTAGATTTTCATTCCTCACGTATGTTAGGAAATTCTTCTTCCAAAAATTCCACGTCTTGACTCGATTTTGGTTACCCTTTCATCTTGCTACTTACTAATAAACATATAACCTTTTGAGTGCTCAGAATATCTTATAAAGATACACTTTTTGCCTCGTGGTTTTCTGCTAGTCCAAAACTCATATTGCGTAGAAGGAACTGATTTAAAGGAAACATAATTACGTATACAGGCAACAGTCAAGAATGCATCTCCCCAATAAGAAATGGACAAATTTGCTTGCGCCATCATTGATCAACCATGTCGAGTAAAGTGTAGTTCATTCTTTCCACTATATCGTATCATTGTGGAGTTCCTGGAATCATCAATCGCTTGATAATTCCTTTGCTTTCACATAATTCTTTAAAATGATCAGATAGATACTTGAGACGTTGGTCAATTTTTAAATTTTTTCTATTTTTTATCTAATTAATTCTCAACCTCATTAATATATTTCCTAAAGCAATTTGATGCTTCAGATTTGTGGGAGATTAAGTAGACATGACCAAAGTGCATATAGTCATCTATAAATGTGATAAAGTAGGAATTACCATACTGTGCCCTCATATTTAATGATCCACAAACGTTAAAATGGATTAACTGTAAAGGAAAATTTGCACTTTGAATCTTTGAAAAAGATTTTTTAGTTAATTTTCTAGCTAAACAATGTTCACACGTAAGCAAGTCTATTTCAGCGATTGGGTATAAAAGACCTTTTTTAGCTAATCTTTTCATTTAATCTTGCCCAATGTGGCCCAATTTATTGTGTAATTTAAGTGAATCATTATTTCTATTGTCGATAGAAGCAAGTAGAGAAAATAAATTGTTATGAAAATTAAAATTATTGGTAATATCTATAGCCATAAAATTATCCATAACAAAATCAGAACCATAGTAGATTTTTTCTTAAAAAATATCCAAATGATTATTATCAAACATCATGCCTGAATAGAAAGTAAATTTTGTCGAATCTTTGGAGCATATAAAGTACATCGTGGAGATAAATGGGCTTTCCCTTAAACATTTTCAATTTATAAGAGCTGATGTTGTGCACATCAACACTAGAATTATTTCCCAAGTTCTCTTTAATGCTACCAAATGGAATTTAACTATAATCCATAAACTCTACTTGGTCCGTCGCGACGTGATCAGTTGCCTCAGAATTTGCAATCCACATATGGAGAGATTCGACAATTAACACGGTAGAAGCTACATGACAAATAACACGAGAGATATGGTCAAGGTATACATGTTGTACTGTCTTTGGTTCAGTGCATTCATGAGCGACGTGTCTCATTTGACCACAATTGTAACAGTTCATCTTGCTTTTATCCTTTTTCCAAATTCATTTTTCCTTCTTGTGTTTGGGTTTCTTGTAAGGCCTAGGTTCATAATTTTCCTTCTTAGAAGTACCTCTAGTCTTCTTTCACTTAGGCTTGTATGCCTACGTGAGAACCATATTCAACCATCAATACATTTGGAAGTTTAGCAGCCATTGGGAGCTCTTTCTCTAACTCCAAATGATGTGCAATATCCCTAAAGATTTTGATGCAATCATTGTATGTCAGGTTGACCTTCATATGCTCCCATTTATTGAGAAATGATCAAATCACTACGTGGATCTGTTGTTCATCTGAAAGATTACTCCCAATCTCCTTTATCTCACGTATCATGCCATACATGACTTTCAAATAATTTTTGATCAAATGATCAGGATGTTTCTTACAACTATTAAATTTGATAGTCGAACTACATAGCCGAGTGGTGGAAGTCTTACCAAATTTCACATTCAAAGCCGTCCACAAGCTGTTTGGACTGGTGTATTTCTCATGCTTACACATTAAATCATTTTCCATACTACTCAGTAACGAGATATGAGCGGTACTGCTCTTCTTTTTCTAGCTATCATAAGTTTTACGATATCGACGATGTTAAGCAGTGGTACCCTCTTCAATTTGAGCCATCATAGATGTTAAGGCCTTTAAAACTTCTTGTTCCTCAAGCACATATTAAATTTTATGTTGCCAGATATTAAAGTTATCACTGTTAAATTTTTTACCTTTGTTAAAATTAGTAATAATTTGTTTAGAAGCCATCTAATACAACATGTAGTGTGATTCTAAGCGTAACAATAGCATTAAATAATTATACTAAATTATAAATGAGTAAAAAAACTTTGTTACACTCAAATCACACTACATCACAAATGTTTCAACACATAAATTATTAAAAAATTTTGACTAGCAAAAATCAAAATTATTGAATAATAAATTTACTCAACTTATATGTAAACCAAAAAAAAAAAGCAAAATCAATTAATTTTAAAAAAATGCCAAAATAATCACATATAGTCAATTTCAACATAAATTGATCTCAAAAAATATTCTTAGGCAACAAGAATATTTTGCTCAATTTTCTGGAATATTTTCTACAATATTTTAATTTTCATGCAATAATCTTATTGTCTCTTTAATAAACTGACAAGCCAAAGGGAAAATTAAGGAATTGAGTTGAAACCTTTATTTTAATTTCTTAATTTACAAATATTGAAACTGCCATCAAATCTGAAATATTTTGAGGAAGCAACATATATTTCAAATTATTTTAGTATAGCACAAATAAGAAATTTTTTTATACAAGAATTGCATTTTTTCTAACTTATAAATGATTTTTTGTGAATTCCCAAAGAAAAATACATTTTTTAGTATATTCTTTTTAAATTTTGAAATAGCATAGATGCCTGATCAAACGCATGACCATCATGCCCTTCATCTTCTTCATGCACTTCTGATGTTGATGGAGGCAAACTTAGGAAGCTTCAAGGGTGCACACGGGTCGGATATCCAACCACAAGGGGTATTTTTTGACTCGACCCGCATTTAGCAGGTCGGGCAAAGTTGTGATCTATATCTGCATGTAGAGATATCTGTGATATCCCACATCAGTGGGAAGAAAAGAAATGAAATGATATATAATATCCTGTGTTTGGATTACTAAATAACTTGGCTTAAGCATTTTGAACCCGTGGTTTAAAGCTCAAAAGTTATTGGGCTAGCCCAGACGCGGGATGTTACAATATCCGATAGGTTAAATAGCCGCATTATTTGACCCGTATCCAAAACTTGTTAAACTTGTTTCAAATTCGGAATAATCTAATAATAATCAAAGCACCATTTATGACAAATATAAACTTAAATAATATATATTAAGTCAAGTTTTACAAGCTATGAATTCATCACGATCACTAAAATAATTTCAATTATCTGAAACAAAGAAACACTGTACATCACAAGTCTTATAACAGAAACACCAACCATGTTGAGGCAAAGAGTGAAAAAAACGCAAGATGATTGTTATAACTAGATTTTTATAGCAAAATACCTTCAATTCTTCACATTTCAATGTTGATAATGTGGTGCACTTCACTGCTTGGGATTTCTATAATAGAAGAATAAAAGCTATTGATATGCTAATGTGATAAGCATTTCAAATAAAGAAGACATGATATGCAACTTAACTATCATTTGTAAGCAACATTATAATCATAGTTTAAACTTTAAAGAAATTGGCAAAACAATATTCAAGGGAAAGAACTAACTAGAAATACTTAATGAGAGGCTAATTAATTAGATAATAATAGATTGAAGTTCTCAATCATAAGTATTAGCTCAGCTAAATATGAAATGACTAAACATTAACTTCAGCAGTAACAATAGACTACATTATTGATAAAGTACTGACTTAACATCATATATTATAGAATTAAACCAATTGGAAGTTCAATTTAAGAGTGCAAGTTATATCATATTTGTGTATTAACACAGAATCAATTCTTTTTGTAAGAATAAACTATTTATATTTTAAGAAACTAGTTAAATGACGCATCGGTCCATCTTTAGCATCCATCTTTAGTTAAAATTCTTAGAAGGTGGTTCTTTAGCAAAAACCAGCAAAAGCAGAATTTTAACAAGATCCACTTTCTAATATTGATTCACAAAAATTAATTGGTCAAAAAATTGCCTTAAAGTAGAACTAATTTTCAAATTAAAATTTCAAGTTCTATTCAAATATATGTCATTAACACATAATCATAAAAACGATCATTATCCCAGTTCATACGTAATCAACAAATCCACTCAAGAACATGAAAAGAATTATAATACCAACGAAGGTTAGGACATAAAACTAGTCATTAACAGCGAAAGGAACAAATCGAAGGATTTGTTCGTGATGATCTGACTCACGGAACGTTGAAATTACAAAGAGTTTTAACTTGAATCCACCCATTTAAGAATTTCGCTCAATCAACAAACTCCAAAAGCCTGTCTGTTTCCTATCTATCGGATTAATTACTCCAGTTTCCTATGTATTTCCCATGTACATTCTATACGTAATTACGTACTTGTAGACTTAGCAGGATAAGGTAGTTGAGAAGAGAGAGGGAGTGAGATATTTCTACATAATTGTAAACAGTTAAAAGTCATCTAGATAAAGTTTAAATCAAACTTAGAATTATTCTGATAAAATTCAAATCAAACTCGTTTTTAAGAGTTAGTTATCTTCATGGATGAATAACTATATGCCAACAACTGTTATCAAGAGGAACTCACTGATTTCTTCTCTTCATCATTCCATCCACAAACTAAAAGAAGAATAAATGAAAATAAACAATGATATCAAAGTTCCTAGAAAATTTTAATAGTATTGTGCAATTTGTTTATTTACCAAAAAAATAGTACAATTTTTTCTTATTTTATCTCTCAGGTAACTTGAGGAATTACTATAAATATTCATGACATTCGTCAGCCACAAGTATTCTTAGTCCACAGTTTGCTCCTCGGCGTAATGTTGCCGAGAATTTTCCTAAAACATGGCTAAAGCATGATTCTGGAATTTCTAAGAAATAGTAGTATCACTCCTAAAATTAACACAGTATTTCTCTAGTTGCTGATTCTCAAAATCTGGCTAATTGGGCTAAACTGACCATAAAGTGGGAATGAGGGAAAAGCTCAAGATATTACAGTAGGATTTGACATAACATATGAACAATTGCCAAGGATCACCCTATATATGAAACTTAGCTAGATTTTGTTTCTCATATCACACCTCTCACACCCATTCAATGTGAATGTCATGAGCAAGAAAAAGAGGTTGGCTAAAAGAAACCATGTTAAAATTTGTTGGCATACTAAACCAAGCTTAATTATATACGTTTCCATATTATTTTTTGCAATATTGATTAAGTCAAGTTAATGATTGTTTTATTAGTTAGTAGTTTGTATATTCAATTTAAGTGATTTTTTTGTGTTGGTTATTTTTTATTGATCTTTTTTTTTTTTTTTTTGGTGTAAGTAGGTTCTTTGTTCTTGTATTCCGTTAAGAAGAGTGAGATACTGAGAGTTTTATTCTTATTATTGATTAATAACACATAGTTGTTTTTATTTGTCTTCTCCCACACATATATTTATGTGTGTAAAATACCTCATTCTATATATTTGACCGTCACCCCACTTCTATATTTTTGTGGTTCTACAAAAGTAACATATCTTGGAACTTCTCGTAATCACAATAAACTTTTTATGTTACTGTGAAACATTAAAAAGAAATGAGAAAATATAGCATTATTTCGTTGATATATAATTTATCATAAATATAAGGATGAAAGTTGTTTTCCAATGGATGTTTTATCAATACAAATGTCAGCAAAGAAAAACAATAATTTATAGGTAATAATTTATAGGTAATATGATTTTTAAGTCTTGTAATCTCTTGGCTTAAAAGTGTCCGAAAAGTTGTTTAAGGTTATAGTACAAAATTTTGGGGTCAATATTTAAATATTAATTTTGTAATTGATGGCTAAGTTACAAATTGATCTATCTAATGAATATGAATAAAGATTCTCTAGGACTTCAATAGCTTACCAATAATTTTGATTTGGGAAGGGAAGGAGAATCATTACCAGAGAATAATAGAGAAATTCTCATGAGTGGCTATAATTTGACCTTGTTTCACTTGCATTATCAATAATGCTTCTATCAATAGGTCTTTTCAGATTAGTTATATACTATAGATGACTTTAACTGGATCCATTGTAACCAAGTAATTAAAAGGTCCCAACCACATTAAACATAACTGTGATTTGTGACTGTTCAAACTAGGTTGTGCCATGTAGAAAGCTTTATTTAATGAATTATTAAAGAGATTGGTGCATCAATTGGATTCAGCAGAATCTAAGCATGCCCACTGAAGATGTTCGGCCTTCTTTATATGGCTCAAAAGGTCAAACATTTATTAGTAAAGCAGTGACCTAATTAACTTCTGAAAGATTAAACCATAAATGCCATAAACAATTTTGTTGTCAACATTTAATTTGGGGTTCAAAAGTAGGTTACATTTCTTTGAGATCATGTTCACACTCAATCCCCGTGGGCATCTTGTTTTTGCTATTATTATTATTCAAACTAGCTCTGCGAGGCAGGTATTTTGTATTTTAAAAATAAATAATTTTTCAATTTATATGAAACATGAACAATAATTTAAATATATTTAAAATTGTTTTTAAATTTAAATTTAATATTGTTTCTAAATCACCACTCGTAAAAGGGGAAATCTATAATTTTTAACAATATTTAGTACGTTTTTACATTCTTAATATATAAGTGAATTAATTTTGACATCGAAGAGTGATTGTAATTATTTTGATAGAAAAATAAATGAATTGCTACAGTGATGGATAAATTCCAACCTAAAATTGAATATGTAAATGTAAAGAGAGATATAAATTTCTTAGGATAATTGTTGGTAAGTAGTAAAATTTTTAAATAAGGAAATAATATTAATTAAAAATGAAAGGATATTACTTATTGAAAAGCCGTTGAAAATAAAGAAAAAGATAATCTGTCCAACTCAATGCTACATGGACACTGTGTTAAACAGAGTTTATATATATAATAGGTTTGTCACGATATCTCTGTTACTAAGAAAAAAGGCAATAATATATTCAAATTTTTTAATGCCACCACATTTCACCTCAGGTGTCAAATTCAGAAAATATACAAGTATCTGTGCCAGGGGTTGGGGAAGTTTTAGAAAGAATCATGAAACTCATCCAGGACCTAAATTATGTACTGGAATACAGAAAACATGATTAATTAAGAACCATGCTTTCGTATGCACAATTCAGGGGTTTTATATATATATATATATATATATATATATATATATATATATAAATATATATATATTGACACTGTTTTGTGAGGCAAATTCTAATTTTCTTAAAGACCTGTTAATAAAATATTTATTTTGTCTAAGTGCAAAATGAGTATGTTCAATCTATTGGAGCTATATGCATATGCCCATCTCCTTTTTTCTTTATCTTCTCTTTTTGGCCTTCGCCCTGCGCCGGGGGTTGTTATGGGAATATGGGAGTGTTGCTTTCTTGAGAAGACCTTACAAGGAATTTTTGGATTTAAGGAAAAGGAGAGAAGTAATATAAATCTAACTGTTATGTTTACTATTTATTTTTGCGGGTATTGTTTAAATGTAATTATACTGTAAGAAGTGATGCATTAATGGAATGGTAGCACAAGAAAAAATATTAAATGCATTATATATATTATTACGTGGTGTATTATAATTATTAATTTATCGTTACATAACGATGATAAATCACACTTTATATTATTTAATAATTAATTATTAATTTTAATAAATCATATAACGTGACATGCCTAATCTACCCAATACCTATTCGGTAGCATAGAGTCCTTGCACCAAAGTCAAATGTTTGGTATTCCGTAGCAAGTGAATAATTGATAATGATGACAGTTATCAGTCACTTCTGAAGTTATTTTGACCTTAATTGGCTAGTTTATTTTCCGAGCAATAAATGCACAAACAGTGGAAACAATTGAATAAGTGGATCGAAGTGGGAAGGAGCCATCTGAGGTTTAGTCTAAGACTGAATGATCTAAGCCTCATCTATGAATTAGGTCACATAGCCCCTAAACTCTGGGGTGGAAGAAGGCTTCTGATCCAGACAATAACATAAAACTCCAGTCAAACCAATACAAATATGACAAGGGTTAACAACACTTTGCCCCCTAAAGGTATACGGAAGTCATACTTTACCCCTCTAACCGTTAAATATATACATTTTGTCCCCTCAATCAATTAGGTGAGCGAAAATTTGGTTAAAAGAATATTTAAATAACACAAATACGCTTGACTTGGCAGAGAGGAAAATTTTTTGAAAAAAAACTCAGGCGTTACAATATTTTATAAAAATAATTCTGAAAAAATTTCAAATAAAATAAACTACTAAATTTTAAATGAATTAAATATGAAAAATAGTTAACAAGAAATGTGACAATGATATCATAAGAATATAATTCTTGTACTATTGGATAGGACCTTTACTAATTTCTTATCAAATAAAAGTTACACTGTTATAAATGCAAAGTTAAAATTGAAATTTTTGATGTTGTAAATTAAGAATTTTCCTTAAACAAAGAAAAAAAATCAAAGTTTCAATATTAGCTTTGCATTCATAACAGTGCAGTTTTTATTTAGTAAGAAATTAGTAACACTATGTTTGGGAGGAAGGAAATGGAGAGAAAAGAAAAGAAAAGAAAGGATTTTAAGGTGTTGTTTTGTTTGGGAGTAAGGAAGGAAAAGAAAGGAAAATTTATTTAATCATTTTCCTTTGTTTGGGAGGAAGGAAAGGGAAAGAAAAGAAAAGAAATGGAAGGAAAAGTTGGCTTGTTTTGGCCAAAAAATTTTCCTTCCAAATTTGGGAGGAAAATGTAAGAAAAGAAAGGAAAGTTGCTTTCCCTTCTTTTCTTTTCCCTCACTTTCTTTTCTCTTCTTTTCTTTTCTATCCCAACTCCCAAACTAAGCCTAAAGGTCTTCTCCAATAGTACAAAAAGTATAATTTTTTAGGATATCATAGTCACATTTCTTGTTAGTTATTTTTTATATTTAATTCATCTAAAATTTCATAGTTTATTTTATTTGGAAATTTGTAAAAATATCTTTAAAAAAATATTATAACGGCTGAGTTTTTTTTTTTCTAAAATTTTCCTCTCTGCCAAGTCAAGGGTATTTGCATCATTTGACTATTTATTTTAACCAAATTTTCTCTCACCTAATTGACTGGGGGAGGGGGCAAAATGTATATATTTAAAAGTTAGGGGGCCAAAGTGTGACTTCCCTATACCTTTAGGGGGCAAAAGTGTTATTAACCCATATGACAATTTTGGGAATATAGTTGGAGCCTTTAAAGCTCCGAACTTTGATATACTTTCATGGAGAGGGCTAATCAAGAATGTGACATTGCTTTTTCTTTGAAGGTTACTATTTGAATTTATTTCTTTTTTATATATTGTTTGCTAAAAATAACTTTATTTTTATAAACTTTTTTTTTTTTTTGTAAATTGGAACCTTTTTTTCTATGTTGCTTTTTTCTTTTTTGGGTTTAATTTTCATTTTCTCCATGCATTGGGTTCCAGATTACATTCTTTAATGTCATGCTGGCAACCATTTCATCAGAATGAAAAGGTAGTGAGGAACTATTAAAGATATGATAGGTGCAAAAAAATTAAATTAATGATCAACACACTTTCTAGTATACCGTGTCGAAAACCAGGATTGAATTATCAATCATGTAACTAAAAGCAATTAAATTCTGATTTTCTAAATTTTTTTAAAATTAATTTTTACGAGAATCAGAAGCAAGGGAGAATAGATTGTGTTAAATTCCCTTTTGGAGGACAGGTCTGTGATTAAAATTTTGAACCAAAAAAAAAAAGGATTGGTAATGTTAGTGCAAATTGTTGTCCACTCTTTTTACTCTATCTTGTCAAAAAAGACATAGCAATTGCAACTATTTTCAGAGATAGCAAATTGCTTCCTTGTGTATAGCTTCGTGTACCAAGGGCACCGTAGTGCACCCTCTAATCCGATGGTAATTTAGTCCCATCTGTTTCTTTTGAGTCCAATTGGATCTCCCGAAAAATAAGTTAAAAGTATGTGAGAATACAGTTAAATCTTGACAAAAAAAAAAAAGTGTATGGCTTCGTGATCAATGCTGTACAACACTGAAGAGGCTATTCTTTTTATGCACCATAAAATGGGTACAGTTGCATACTAATGGAATTCAAGGATGTACATGAATCACCACCCAAGCAACAAATTTTTAGTTCAGCTAATCTGTTCAAAACTTGAAGCTCAATGAGGTAATTTGTAATTTGTAAGGCTGGCATTAAATAGTACTAGTAACCATAATTTACTTGAAGCTGATTGATTATCACATGCGTTGAATCTTCTTTAGAATTAAAATGCCTCTGGACTACTTTTTTCCATCTGCAACACATTTGGCACCAGCATGTCATTAATTAGGCAACATCAAATTCCATCATGGAGTTGTTAGTGTAAAACAAACAATCATTAATAACTTTGAAATGAATAAGACAAAGAAATATTACTTTTAACTTTGAATTCGTGGGCACTCTCTACCTCACTTTTTAACTTCATTATCCTAGAGCCATGTTCCATGTTCATGATCCTTTTCTTTTAATCATGTTAGAAGCATATACTAAAATAAGTTCCTTTTCATATTATTCATAATTAATCTACCAATCTGGAAATTTCTACCTTCTATGTTGTCATTATTTGTTAATCTTTCAATCATCAGCAATTCTACAAAATATATTTTGAGGAACTGATTAAGTTTGGACTATATCTAATAAACAAAAATTCTTCTTTAATATTTTTAATCAACCTTTTAACTTCCATCACTGATGTATTCAATAATCTTATCTAAATCTTATATTTCAGTAGCATGACTTAGCCCAAATATTGTCACATTCGTTTAATTAAATAAAATTTTTTAACTTTCGACGTCTCAACTTAAGTCTTTTTCTAGCACTAGACTATGGTTACAAGCCCATAATCAATCATGCAATCATGCAATTGGTATCCAACAAAATCATGCAATTGGTATCCAACAGTGTACAAACAATCATCAAGTGAGTGTTTTTTTTTTTTTTTTTTATCAAACCTGCACTATTACATTTGGGGAGGAAAATAGTGTTTGTAAGATTCGAACCCCCGATCTCTTGGATACAGTCATAGAATTATAATCGCTCGATCATTTATTCATTCTCATCATCAAGTGAGTTAATCTCAACTAAAATACAGCTTGACACGATTGGCTAAAATGAAAATCAACCAAATAAAAACTTTATATTTTGCAGCCTTTTAAAGCAAGTAAGAAACAAAGAAAAGAAAGTAAAGAAAAAGTTTTGTGACAGTTTTAATAATACTTGTAGCTTTAAGTCTCTCCTGGCTGTCACCAGTAATATCATGTAATGGACACTAAACAGAGACTCTGGACCCCTTCAAAAGGCCTAGACCTTCTAACCAAACATGTGTATGTACAGCACCATCTCTATAAAGACTAATAACCATAGCCAGGAGACAGACAAAGAAAGAAAAGAAAAGAAAGAAAAAGAGATGTGAGAGAGAGAGAGAGAGAGAGAGAGAGAGAGGCCGTACTGTCGTGTTGCAGCGACAGCAGAGAGTCATCAGTAGGTGCAGGTCAAGAATGTCAAATTATTTAATAATCATTACACTATCATTCATTCTTGGACCACAGATTTGGACAGGTGTCATGATCTTGGAGTCTTGATATTGACATCTAACAGGTCTTTGGCCGTCAGATTTTGGTGGGGTCTGTTGGGGACAGTGATGAGAATGACTGTAATTTGACGCCTTGTTTTCACCCAAAAACTCAAAAGCTCTTCTTGAATTTTTCTCAGCCTTGGTTGAGTAGCTCGAGACACTTTTGCAAGACAAAAGAAGTTGCGATGAAGGTGACCCCATTTCCGTAATAAACAATGATGAAGATTTATGTCTTCTATTGCTGGGTAAAATTTTAGTTTTGCCCTAATAGTTTCTTTTAACATCAATTTTGCCCCTTTCCAAGTTAAGAAAAAGGTTCTTTAATTAGTATTTCGATGTCAAATTTGTTTCTTTAAATTTATTATGGAGAAAAACTTATATATATTTATTACGGAGAACAACTTATATATATATATATATATATATGAGAGGGGGGAGGACACAAGTTAATGTATTTTTTAAGAATATATATTTAAATACACTTTAATTTTGAAGGCTATCTCGATTTAGAGCCGCGCCCCACTTTGAAATAACTAACTATAAAAAAAAACTTTTCTTATTTGTTTCTTTGTCTTTAGTGCTTATTTCTTTGAAATTTAAAAATTCAAAGAAATCAAAAAACAAAATTTTAGTTCTACTTAATTAATCTTTTTGAAAAATTGCAGTGCAACATTTAGTGTGTAAGCATGTTTACAAAATCATTTTTATGGTTCAATTTTTAACTTCTTGGTGATCAATGTATAAGGGCAAGATGAGAAAACAGGTTGATGAATTATATAGTTTAAACTTTATAAAAGCTGTTTTAAAAATGGAATATACTAACAACAAATGTCTCATTTTTGCCAAAAGAATTAGTCACTGTTTAGCATGTGTCACCTTTGTATGTCGTCATGTCACAGAACCAAAATTATTAAATGTTATTTCACGTCAAACGATTTGATGGCTGTGTTGTCCGAAATCTGTCATTTTAGGACAATTAAGTAGCTAGGCAACTTTAATCCTCAAGAAAGGAGGCTAAGACCCGTAGCATTGACGACATAACAAAATTAATGCGCAGGAAATAAGCGAACAAACTATTTGCACATTTTAGAGTTCTAAAATTTTTCTCTTTTTTTTTTTGTATGAATTAGTTGGAAATTGCAATGAAATTAACGTTGTGCTAATTATTGCTAAAATCTTTGAAGAATTCCTTTTTGTTATCTCAAAGTTTGATTCCAATTAGAGAACTTGATTTCTCTGTCGTGATCTTTCTTAATTTCAGTCTGAAATTGATGCATTGAATTGTCACCTCTGTCTTTTCTTCTTTATTTTTTTATGGTACTGAGGAAAAATTGTACATCAATATTCTCTTGTTATGCATTACAAAATTACAAGAGACAAAGAGAACAACACAAACCAATTAGAGAAGAAGAAACAACAAAACAAACCATCCTTATTCACTACCAAACTCCTACAAAAGAAACGCATAGTATGGCGAGATTCTCGCGGGTACCAAACAATGCTATCATTTCTCTATCATTCTTTTCATCATCACCTATGCATACATTACGCACACATGTTATTATTGTACCTATATCTGTATGCACAGAGAGAAAGAGAAAGGCTAATAGGCATATAATAAATCAACGAAAATTTAAAGAAAACGAAGAGATAATTTTACACATCTCAAAGTTTGTCATAATTACAGTTAGCTCCTATGAAGTTTTAAAAATATCCCTTTTCTCTCTTGGTTATGCAAAATGACTTTGATAACCGTTGCTGTGGAATCAAACCAAACTTGTCCAAAAGGGGGGGGGGGGGGGGGGGGGGGGGGGGGGACACAAACAATAAGTAAAAGCAAGTAAAGAAAAAAATCCCAAGTCTTTCGTCCTTTTAATTGAGCCTTCCAAGCTATTTACGCTTATTTCTTTTAATCTATTTCTTGAATTGATCATCTCTTCAATTGATATAATTGTTTGTTAAATTTTATGAATAAAGATAAAGAAAATAGGACACTGGTAGTGAAAATTTTGGTATGTAAGATAGAATCATTTAGACTGGCTAGATTACTGGTTTTGGAGAATAGAATCATTGGGGATTGAAAATTTGGTACAAGAATATTATTATTTTTGACATTTTCATAGACTAATTAATTAAGTCTCGTTATCCTTGTTAAAATCAATTAAAAATATTTTAGGATATTTGGTTGCTGTTTTGACTTACATTATCAATATAGGTGTTGCTGTTATTAAAAAAATATAAAAATAGGGAGTGTAGATGCAATTATTAAACATGAGGAAACTATCTTCGACTATGACAAACCTCAGGAGAGGCATGCAAAATTATCCCACAAAAAGAATTATGCTGTCATGCAATAACACAAGACACACGAGTGATTGTAAGAGACAACTCATACACTAAAAAATACATAAAATGTTAAAAATAATAAAAGCAAATGCAGTCAAAGGCAATACGACATTAATAAATTTACAAAAAAGAAAAAAAAAATCATGCATGCATGCATGCAGGTATGCAGGTTCTGTCTCTCGTTCACTTTTAAAAAAAAAATATGGAATGGCATCGTTTCTGATGTTAAGAAAGAGGGACAGATAGACTGAGACAATGTGATGGAGAGAAAGAGATAAAAAGAAGAAAAGGGACCAAAAACCATTCAATGATTTTGCAATAGATTGCATTATGATTGACCCCTCGCTGACCTGAATCACTGACCATATTGCCCGATAACCAGCCAGCAACCTCTGCAGTACTTCTTCTGTCCCCACCCCACTCTCTTCCATCTCGTCTGACTCTCTCTCTGAATAGATAGAAAGAAAGAAAGAAAGAGAGAGAAAGACACTGTCCCTTTATTCATTCATTTATTCATTACTAGTAGCAGTACATCGGATGGGATGAGAATATTTTGTCTATGCATTCATATACACATGGATCCATGCATGTATGATGTATATAGTATGATCAGGCTTTTGTTCTTTCACATCTTGGGGCAGGGAGGGGGTTGCGGTTGGGGGTGGTGGGGCTAGTTCTAGTAGTAATACATAATACTAGCAGTGAAGTGATTCGTTTGGGAATTAGGGCAGAGGGTGTGATGGAGACCATACTTCCTCTCTATTACTGCTTCTCTCTGCAACTCCTAAGGCCAGTGCTGTCTTTGTCTGCCCGGCATTCAAGGCGGGCTCTCTTCCTACTCTCTCTCTCTGATTTTTCACTTTCTGATATTACCTTTTTTTTTGTTCTTAGTTGTGGTATCCAATGATTCTTGGTACTAGCAGTATATATGTGGTTGCAAAAAGGAAAAAAGAAAGGGCAAAAAAAAAAAAAAATCCGATTTATATTTACTCTTTTTCTGATGCAGTCAAAGCAGAGAAGCTCAAAAAATGTGTGGTTGTTGAAGACATTAGTGTTGGACATGGCCTTATAGACTCATAACCTCATAGGGAAGCTCAAGCCTCAATACATAGGGTGGATTACATTTTGTTTCATCTATTTGTGGTGTGTGTACTTTATTTTTTCTCTAGTTTCCTTAATCATATCAAAACAGCTTCTTTCGTATTTATGTGATGGAAAAATATGTTGCAAGAATCAGGAAACTTCTTAAATGGACATGCATAATCAATAAAGCATTTTTCTTATCGATTTCAAAACTCATTGTTTTCTTCTCTTAACGTAACACTCGAACGCATCAAGGATACCATACGGTTCAATTCCAAGTTAATATTTCCATAATATCTTGAGAGCTACATCAATTGGGAATTGAATATACACTTTTTTTTTTTTTTATCAAACTTACATTATTACAATGGGAAAGAAAAATTGGTATTGGCGAAATCTAAACTTCTGAATTCTAGAATAGAGTCGTAAAACTCTAATCTTTCAACCCTCTAATTCATTCCAAATGTACACATTTGAAAACAGCAAACTGTAATGATAGAGGCATGTGAAGTCTGTACTGTAAATATACAATTTAAGTAGTGTGTGAGCATTTAGATTCAAGAATCATGTGGGCTAGGTTAAATGGGGAGACATTGTTCTGTCCACAATGTCCAGGGATTACAGAGCAGCCCACAAAACTTGTTAATGGACTCATGGGAGGTCTACATAGCGATGGGCTTTCATAGTCCCTTGGGCTTGTAGATCCCTAAGATTTAAACAATTAAAATTGGACAGGACTTGTGATCAAAGTCTACTTTAGTTAATCCGCCGTTGAATAGTAAATGTTAAAGTCCCCAATGGGCCAATACCCAACTCAACACGTTCCTTAATTCGAAAAAATTAATTAACGTTAACTTAGCAATATATACGACTAATGTTTTCTTCAGAAACTCACCCTAATCAACGTTCCCATGGGAATACTTCAAAAGAAAATAATTATTTCCGTGTTTTAGAAAAAGAATTCTTAAACGAAATATATTCAAATTTGATGTAAATCATAAACTTAAAAAGATAATTGTAGTGCAAAATTATCAATTATCAAATTTAGAAGCATTTATATCATTTGCCCTATTCCATAATGGATCTTAAATTGCAATTCAGATCACATTTTTACAATATAGGTTTTGGCAACTATAAAAGAAAAAGTTAGGCTAATTAACCTATACTTTGGTGCGATAATTTGTTAACTACTAATTTTACAAAGTACTTGGATAAATCTGGTCTATTAGTTTACCATTTAATGTTTTACCAAAAAAAAAAAACTCTTATGTTTTAAGTCTAATCACATTACAAAAAAGGATATTAATACAAACATACTTGGATTAATTAAATTATAATGAAACTCAGCTTTCATTCAAAAAATTTTCATATCTTTTATAAAAAAAAATTGATTTTAAGGATTCAGTGTTTTTTTTAAATTAAAACCTTTTATAAAATAGTGTTCTAACTTTTATAATCATTATCATTTATAAAATTTTATTTTTTATAATGAAAGCAGTGAGCTTTGCATGGATTAAAAACTAGTTAATAACTAATACTTAAATGTTGAAAAAAAAATTGCCAAACATATTTAATCCCTTATTTTTATTCTTTTTTGTGTTATTAATAAAAAAATTTCTATTAATAATCTGTTAATTAAACTACCGTAATTCATGTATAAAACATTTCCTAAAGTTAAGCCTTAGATATTTTTGAGTATGCAATTCCCTATGATATGATGTGTGTTTATGTGATTTCTGTCTTCTGATAAAAGAAAGTTGGGTTGAAAGGTAGCTTTGCAACTGTACTAACCAACTCTTTTATCCTCTGCAGCCAAAAAAGCTGAGAACCAAAATGGCTGCTTCTAATTCTACTGCCACCTCTTCTGCAATTTTCCTATCTTCAAATTCAATCAAAACTCAGTACAATCTTCTTACGAAAGCTGTTGTTTCTTTTCCAAAACCCAAAATAACAGCAGCTACTAGCCATTGTCGCATAATTCCCAGATGGGCTTCAGCCAATTTCAAATTCAAGAAACTCAAGGGTGTTTTCTGCAGCACACTCCCCACCGTCTCCACAAGCACAACCCATTACGAGGTAATATTCCTTGACCAAACAAAGTCTCTGGCTTTCTTATTTGCTCCAAAACGAAGGACCCCAGACAAATAAGAAAGAGAGAAACACAAGATAATGCTGCTTTTTTTTTTTTTAAGTTAAAATATGATGCAATTTAGTCCCTTCTTGAATTATGTCATCTAATATATATATATATATGTTCTAGATAGTTTTCATGTGATTAATTGTGAAGAATTGTACTTAATTATTTATTTACTTTTTCTAGTTATGTTTATTATGCGATGGGAAAGATTTATGGCCTTGCACTTAGGAAATTTAGAATTCTTTATTAGGTTATATAGATGAGAACTAGAGAGACTAGAATGAGACCATTTATTGATTTCTTTATCATCATTTTTTATTTAAAATTGTTTGATTTTGTTCATGGAATTTGGATTTTTCGAGTACTGTACATAGTCGAGGCATGTCTGAGAATAGCAGCCTAAAAGAGGATAAAAATGTAGAAATTCTTGGATTAGGTTCTGAGAGGAAAAATTTAAAAGTTTGCCTATGCTTTCTTTTGCTGTTGTGATTCTACTGCTCCACTCTTGTCCCGCTAACAAATTTATTGGCTATGCTTTCTTTTGCTATTGTGATTCTACTGCTCCACTCTTGTCCCGCTAACAAATGTATTGGTTGAGTTATTGACTTTATCATCAAGAATCAGAGATTAGCAAGCCCTGCGCCATTTTCCATAGTTTTTTTTAGTTGAGTTTCTTCTCAATTTACTATTCACCAGTGGAAATTTGGTGGCTTCATCCTGTGTTGGTCATTAAAATGTTTTCTATTGAAATCCAGTTTTCTGATGGTTCTTCCGACGTGGAGTTAAGATTAAAACTTGGAGTTTTAGATGTAAGTTCCAGGGATATATTTGTAGATGCAAATGAGAGTTCTTTAGTGATCAAGGTGCAGCATTCTGGATCTCTTCGGACTCTCATGGACACCAATTGTCTTTATGAGAGGATAAAGCCTTCTGACACAATATGGTACAATCAACATGCACTGTAGCATAGTTTTATTAGATCAGTTATCAGAGCATTTGATTTGAATTTAACTAGTATCACACAGGTATATAGATGATGATGAACTGGTTGTTAACTTGAAGAAGCAAAATCCAGAACTATATTGGCCTGACATCATTGAGTCCTGGGAGTCCCTTACAGCAGGAGTTACACAACTTTTGAAAGGAACATCAGTCTATTTAGTTGGAGAATCAACTGAAATAAACCAGAAGATTGCTCGAGAGCTAGCTGTTGGCTTAGGGTAAAAGTCTCTTTTTTTCCTGTCAATTACATAGCTTAAATATTGCTTGAGCAATTCAGTATTTGTACACGAGGTCCTGTTTGCTATGCCATGGCCCCTTAGGCACCAAGTCCTATTTTTAACAATTTTAAGATGAATGAATATCTATAAAACAATCTTATCTTTGACAGATGGTTACAAGCAGTCCTAAACAATTCTATGGAATTTACCTTTTTCTTTATGCCTTTTCATTTCAAATAGACTATCAACTTCCATAACTAAACTTACTACTTCTCATCACAAGTTTATACCAAGGATCAGTTAATATTTGTGGAGATAAATTAAGAAAATTAAAAAAGGAAAAAAAAAAGATTTTGCAATATCAAAATCATTTGCTTCCAGATTATTTGTTCCAAAAAGAATAGTGAGGGGATTTGCTCAAAAAATAGTCCTAAATATGTTTCTTACAGTTTACTGATTTGTGAGACCCGAAACTTGAACATGGTAGTACTTTTTATTCAATCATATGCAAGCAAATTGTCATTTAGTGTAGTTTTTAGATACTGTCACCATAATGCAATGCACCTGGCTTGTTCTTATTCGTTATCCAATGTCTTCTCTGGGAACCATATAATTGTCATATCATTTTCACATTTAGTGAAAACTTGTTCTCCATTATTGCCCTGAATCAGAATAATAGCAAAAAGTAATAAAGAGTGCAATGCAGTGCGCGAATGTTGATTCAATATTTAGATCATCATGTTTATTTATGCTTTTTATGTTGTTTTGAGAATCTAATGTGAATGCACCATAATATTCATCCTTCTATGTTTTTACTTTTAATTCACCTTTTTCATTCAGTTCGACTTAGTAGCCATTAGGGATGCCATCTTGCACAAATATGAAGTGCTCTTCATAAGTTTTGCAGCTTTTTCAGAAACATTAGCAATCCATTTTTTTGGTGTAGTTCACTAGTCTTTTGCCCTGATAGGTTTCTGCATAGTAGTCCTTTTTTTTTGTGGTTGTTAGGTATACACCTCTTGATACGAAAGAGCTACTGGAAGCATTTGCAAAGCAGGAAATTGATTCATGTGAGTGTCCTTAAAAATTTGTTAATACAAAATTTTCTTCTTTATTTTTGAGCTTATAATGCAGAATATGGTTTGAAACTACCATTCTCTCTTTTA
Organism: Mitragyna speciosa; assembly: GCA_024721245.1. Taxonomy (NCBI): domain Eukaryota; kingdom Viridiplantae; phylum Streptophyta; class Magnoliopsida; order Gentianales; family Rubiaceae; genus Mitragyna; species Mitragyna speciosa. The sequence continues at coordinate 7,264,312 of CM045559.1, forward strand.
GCGTTTGCTGTCTTGTATTAACTATTACAATTTATATAATATATATTACTTTGTCATTGATGAGGACTATGTTGCTAATAATCTAGGAGTGCAGAGGCAATACGTCTTTTCACTGGGAAAAATAAAGTCTAACAATTTAGAGCAGGTTTATTTATTGTTAGTATGTAGTGTGTTAACTTATAAGATGCATTGTGTAGTATAAAAGCTTTAGAGTTTGAAGAGTGTGATTCAACTTTTTAGTCACTCGCTCCTATTTCTTTAATTTTTTCTCCTTATGAACTTGAGTGCGTGGGTGACAACTATAGTCAACCTTATGGCCTGATCCAACAATATAGTAGGCCAGTACCATGGGCCAAGGCCAGCCAAAGGTTCAACTGTTGGAAGTAAATTGTGTACAAGAAGGAAAACTGTTCTTAATTTCACAGAAAATGCTGAAGTCAGTTCTGATGAATACTTTCCAATTATTTTGATCCCATGCTATGCATTAATAAATGTAACTAATCCAGGGGTTACTTCAGAGGGCTCTGATGCTGTGGCTGAAGTAGAAGGTGCTATACTTGAAAATTTGAGTAGGTATTGACTTTTCCCTGTATTCATTTACTTGGAGTTGAAAAGATGAACATCTTATGAATAACCAATCTTTCAGTCATGCTCGTACGGTTGTGGCAACAATAGGAGGGAAACATGGTGCAGCTAGTAGGGCAAATAAGTGGAGGCACCTGTTTTCTGGATTTACCATTTGGTTATCACAATCTGAAGCAACAGGTGATGCATCTTCTCCTGTTTGATAACATCTAATGTCTGAGAAAATAATTCGCTGGATTTTGAAAGGCAAAAATTTTTAGTTATTTTGGTCTGCCTTGTCGTTCTGTTAACACTCAGTTGAATTCAGTTGCTTGTTAGTCTTCATGATCCCAGGCCCATACAACATATTCCTGCAATGCGGACCGATACATGATAATGAAGAATGCATGATGACACCCTGCATGCATTAGATGTAGCAATTGATCATCTATCTTGCGTTGTTTGCTTTCCAGATTGCATAGTTCCACGAAAAGGCATTGTAAAATAGATTAACTAGAGTTGAAAAGCGTGAAAATGCAGCTATTGATTGAAAAGATATTATCACTCGAACATTTCAGAATTGGGTAGGAAATGAAGCAGTTGTTCCTCTTATGCGATTGAGTTCTTGTTCCAGCAGAAGTATATCTGTTGTGATGCAGTTTTAAAGGACCATTCTGATGTAAGGCATGGTATTTCATTCTTTAAGAATAGCATTGTCATGAACTTCTATTTTCAGATGAAGCTTCAGCTAGAGATGAGGCTAGGAGGCACATCCAAGACGGTCTTCAAGATTTCTCTAATGCAGAAGTTGTGGTCAAGCTCGGAGGTTGGGATGCCAACCATTCAAAAACTGTAGCTCAGGCTTCATTGAGTGCCCTCAAACGCTTAATTTTGTCAGATAAAAAGCTTCCAGGTTTCCTCTTCTCCCATTATCAGAGAACATATATTGTTTCATTACTACTTAAGAATTAGTTGCTGACAAAAGCATGAAACCTGCATTTTCACAGAGACAAGATTATTTGCTTCCATACCACTAGTCTTTGAAGGAGAATAGGGCACGTGGATGGTATTTTCCACAAGAAAAATGAAACAACAATTATGCATTCCCTAGGCTATAATAGAAACTATAGAAGTTAAGGAAGCTGTAAGTCAGGTTTTGTTTAGGGTGCGGAAAAAAAAAATCTGAAGGGGAATTGGCCTGGTGAAATTTGAACTCAACTATGAGATGAAGAAAGAAGACCTTGACCATTGTGCTTGTAAGTCAATTAAATTGCTGTTGATTAAATATCAAGCTAGCTACAGGAAATTTACCTATCTATGTGAAGTTAAATTGAAAAGTGCATGCGTAGAATGTCAGTCTTGTATGTAACTCAAATATGGCTCTCAAGAGAAAGAGAGTGCATTGCTCTCCTTTATTGTCTCTTTATTTTTTCCCCTTATTATAGGGTACATATTGTATTGCATGAGAAAATGTTGCACATATCCTGTAATCAACCCTTCTTATCTTCTTCATTATGGTTGCCATATTGACATGATTGACTTGTTCACATCTCAAGGTAAAAAGAGTCTTTACGTAAGGTTGGGATGTCGAGGAGACTGGCCAGATATCAAACCTCCTGGATGCGACCCATCATCAACAGATGATACTTCCCTTCCTCAATTATAACTCTTGGCAAACTGGATGGACACTTTTTCAGCACGAACACACCTGTTTTATTGTCTATTTTTTAAGGGCTGTGGAGATATAAGAGGTAATTAAATTAGTTCCAGAAACACCTTGTTATCTTGTGGCTTGAATGTTGTATTCCTCTCTTGTGCAGTGGACTGAGCTCACAGATAATTCTATGCTGTAATTATTGCAAAATAAGCATATCATTCTCAAAAGTTGATTTTCATTTACTTTCATTTCTCTATGCAACAACACAATATGGGGTCATGCCTAGATGTTTCCGAATTCTTAATAATCAGGGTTTAGGACAAGTTACAAATATATTCCATCTTTTGAATACATGCAATTATCACCTAATGTAAGCTGAGGATAAAACACATCATTAAGTAAAGTAGAGGCACCTTTGGGGTTTGATTTCAAAAGTAAACTAGAGGCACCTGGCACATTGACACCAAAAAAAAAAAAAAACCACAATTCAGGATTTCGAGTGTGTAAATCTATAGATGTGCTAACATTTAAAAGCTAATATGTATGTTATAGATATGTTCCCAGCCCGGAGAGAAGGATCCTAAGAAAATTAAAACAGATAAACCTAATCAGCCTCTCATATACGATGCCAAAATAATAGCTAATTTTTTGTTCAAAATCAAAAGGTGCGTGAGGTTTTATGCTTTCTTTCTGTTTTAAAGTACGAAGCTAAAAAAAGAAAGTGCCAAAGCAATTTTCAGGTTTATATTTGAGAAATGAAAAGCTAGAATTTGAAAATAAAACATGCTTGCTGAAAATAACGAAATTAGTGATTAACATATATATAATGTAGTTGATATTTTCATATTTTCAGCTGCTAGTTTTGTATATTATCTAAAATTTGTTTGTGTAAGCGTAGATCCAATGTGTATATAATTTAGAAAATAGAAACTAATAAATGAAAAAAAAAAAAAAGATGATCGTCCAAATTAGTTTCTTAAAAAGGTCTAGGGGCTAATTTAATCACTTTTCAGAACCAATAAATCATCCTCGTGTGTTATAGAAAAGCTAAGATTTTTCCACCTTTGATGATAATAGTAGTTAGCACATCACATGTTACCAAAATTTAATGACGTACGTATTCTAATCCTAAGTGCTACTGATGTAACCCAATTAAGAAATTACCAAAACTTTAATATTAGCAATGCAAACAATTGATTAGGATAAGACAAATTTATATGTGCATACAATTATTAACTTAATTCATTACTTTATCATTTCTAAGTAAAGCATCCAGTGATTAATCAGCCTTCAAGAAATCTAGGCAGCAAAACAACCACCACCACCGCCATCATCAGTATCAGCTGATAGTTCAAGAAAACTAATATCACTGGACAAACCTAGAACTACCATCATCTGCATCAGCGGTCAATCTTATAAAGAACAGCAAAACAAAAACCAATATCCTCAGCATAGGCAAACGGTTCAACAAAACTCGAGAAACTGTTGCAAAATATAGCATCAACGTGGTCATGTTTTGGCCCAAAAACCAATTTTTATTTTCAATAACACTTGGCCTAATCCTTTCCACTACAATGACATGATGCTGGCGCAAGAAAGTTACATGCTAGGCATGTAGCCACCAGAAAACTCGGTTTGGGGACAACGAGGATCATCGAGAAAACTTCTCGCAGCTTCAGGAGGAAGAGGATCAACCAGAAAACGTTCCACGGCCTTTAGTGGATGAGGATCAACTAGAAAATGGTGCAACTATGGAATCCTCCTCAATCTCGTGGTCGAGGGAATCCTCTTCAAGAATCCGATGAGTCACAATCAGTTTCCTTCTGCCTTTCCAGCTTGGATAATGTGGACGAAGAGTTCGTCAATTCTAATGACAAGTATGAATATGAGGAGATCTCTTTTCTCGTGGGATCAGAAGAACTTGGCCGAGTTATAATGACAATAATTTGTTGGAAGAAACCATCTTTAAACATCTAAAAACCAGAAAATATCAAACACCACCCAATCAAGATGAAGATGAGCAAGGAGCTGATATTTACGGAGTCTGCCAGGGAGACATCGAAAGCAAAGACATTTTGGGAACTCCACAATGCGGACATGAGTACCATGCAGGTTGCACCACAAGATGGCTGCTACAAAAAATTGTTTGTTCGACTTGCAAACGCCCGGCAATTCATCAACAAAGCTAAGAAGACTTATTTTGTTCATACCCCCTCCATTCCACCATTCCACTTTGATAGTCTTGTTTTCCTTTTTCATCCGTCTCAAATTATAGTCTACTTTCAATTGAAGAATGTAATTAACTTTTAATTTCTCTAAATGGCTGCTACAAAAAAAAATGTTTGTTTGATTTGCAAACGCACGGCAATTCATCAACAAAGCTAAGAAGACTTCTTTTTTTCATACTCCCTCCGTCCCACTTTGATAGACTTGTTTTTCCTTTTTTATTGATCCCAAATTATAATCCACTTTCCAATTGAAGAATGTAATTACTTTTAACTTCTTTAAAATGCCTTTATTTAATTATTTTGTTACAAGTGAAATAACTAACATATTAATATAACCAACCCAGCTTTGCGGGGTTGGTCAGGGAAGCACCCTTAAGGTGCTTCTCGTGCCAAGGTCGGGAGTTCAAACCTCGACCTTGGCATTTAGGAAGGGGGAGGGAAAAAAATAGGTAGATTTAGGATTAGAAGCCACACTTTAATTGTGTGTGGCAAAAAGTTTAGGAACCTCGGCCTTGGTTTTTAGGAAGAGGGAGGTAAAAAAATGGGTAGATTTAGAATTGGAAGCCACACTTTAATTGTGTGTGGCAAAAAGTCTAGGAGCTCACCCCAGCTTCAATTTGGAAGCTTCACTCTAATTGTGTAAGGCAAAAACATATATTGTAATGAGAATTAATGATAAAAAAAAACATATTAATATAAGTGCATAGCAAATTGTGCATTCATATATCAAACGGAGTTAATTTGACTTGTGGTGTAATTTTCTATTCTGTATTTAATGTAAATGTTTAATGATAAATATAAGAGTATTTTAAGAACATCATCAATTAAAAAATTAACTAATTTTTCTTAAACTGTGTAAAAAAACTGTAAGCCTATTAAAGTGGAACGAAGGGAATAAAATCGAGGGCTTTTTGAACGTAATTGAACCTTCCAATTCTTGTTACTATTTTTTCATTGCCTGAGTTTGTAATATAAGCTTCGAATTTCATGCTTGGATACATGGATAAATACATATATTTTTGGTGGTATGATAAAATTTCATTGTTTTGACTAGTAAGATAGCTGTAAAAACTGAGGTGCATACTACTTTGATGGATCCTAGTAGTTCTATAATACAAGTTTGAAATCGAAATTAATGTTGCATAATTACAATTTGAAGGAAATATTGGGTATGTCATGTGATGATATGTTATGCGCCTAGTTTTGCATGGCTAGTGGTAAACTTACTATTACGTAGCACTGTGCAATATATTTCGAAAATAATTAGACATATATCACCTCGTCTAAGTTCCTAAAACAAGTTTAGACGTGAGGTGGTGATGCTTAGTTTTATTCAGAAGATTCAAGCTGTTATATCCTCTAACCTAGAATTTAGAAAAGATTCAAAGAATTTGGTCCAAAATGGTAGTTTGGGATTCATCTTTGGAGTTTGAATCTTTTAGTAAGAAATTAATACACCATGCATTACCTTAAGCTATAATATATTAATTAATTATTTTTTTTATTTTTTTATTTTGTTATTGATGTAGTGTGGTACTAGTTTTGGAGTTCAAATCTTTTAGAAAGGAATAATTCATTTACTGCATCGAACATTATCTGAACTTGTAATCTATAATTATTTTGTTTATGATATTTTATGCACCTGGTAGGGATGCAATGAAACACATTTAATTTCACTTGGCACCTTCTGAATTATATCAATTCTCACTTTGCCCTCATAATTCTAATTTAAGACACATTATGCCTTAACTTCCATATCCCTCCCATTTTAACCCTTCCACATCCATCCCACTTCAACATTTCTATTAACCATTTTGAAAACATTAATGGAATTTGCGTGTGTATACACCACACAACATTGATCGATGAGTGTGCCCCTAACACATAACCTACTTTGCATGGTTAAACTCTGATAATTGGACGCATTGCACCCCTAATAATGGTTTAATCTATTGTTATAGATTTTCTGTTTATATACTAGACATACTTAAGTGCATATATGATATTTGGCACATCCCTATCGAATTTACAAATTTATTTCTGTAAATATTTTTCGTATGTAAATGTAAGTGTTGGCACCTAAATATTTTTTTATTAATGATAACAATATGAAACGAACAATGAGCTATGAATATACATAAAGTAACCAACTTATAATCATTAGGATTAAAATCTAAGCTTCCTAGTCAACAAATTATATTAAAATCTAAGCTTCCTAGTTATTGTGCTTTAACCTATATTCAAATAACACTATTGATAGTTGAGTAAATTGGTCGAAACAATGTTGCTATGATATACTTGATCAAACTATTAACTATAAGATAACCAGATATTGAAAAATAAATATTTTATGAACAAAATTTATTGCTTTATACTTTTGATACACCTAAATTGATATTTGGAGAGAGCTAACTAAATACATGCGTCCTCACTTAGACACTAGTACCTTACCCTTTTGTGGTTTGATAAATATTTTTTATGATTATAAAAATATAAAAACTAATTCTCAAAAAAATATATATATAAACTACAAAAATAATTTTGTAAATTTGACGGTGGCAAGGTGTGCCAAAATACAAGGTAAAAATCTATGTATGCTTCTTGCACATCTAAAATATTGATAACAATAAATCAAAATCAAATTAGGGCGTTCGCTTCCAAGAATTATAGTGTGGGGAACAAAGTGAATATAGGTACTAAGTTAGGAATGCTAATAGAATTTGACTTGCAAACAAATTCTGTCAATTTTTTCCACGAAAATTCTGTCAATTTTCTTTAACCCGTTATCAATTGGATCAAAATCAAACAATCTAATCTAAAAGCTTAAAGTGCGATTTGTCTTTAATCAGAATTAAGTGGGTGAATGAAAACCGATCAAAAGTTAAGGGGTTTCAAAGTGGAATTAGTCCAATGAAACACAAAGATCCTAATCAGATAAAGATGCCGCCACAAAGAACAGTACTAAAATTTTCCTCCGTTAGTTGTGCCTAAGCACGCAAATCCAATACTAACCAACCCATCCCTTAATGGAATCACGAAAACAAATTGGTTTAGCACAAATTTGCTCTTTCAAGTAAGAAAGCGTGCTGCCATTAACGGTGACAAATGTTGTTTTTGCCATTCTGGCCCCTTCTCTCGTCACTGTGTGTTCATGGATTTAGGCAAATAGATGCCCACAAATTTCATTATAATCCTTTACAGTCCGTATTGTTATAAAACCATCGATCAAGATATATCAGTAACTAGAGAAAGATGGATCGTTAATAACCTAACTTTATATTTGCCAAAAATAAGCTTCTTATCTCTATCCACTCTTACCTTTTGGGAAAACCATATTCAAATACAAAGTAATTTAAAAGGAATGGGCTAAATTTACACATGTTTATTCTAAATGCACACCTTGCCTGTGCTTGTACATTAAGACCTGTACAAAAAGAGGTGTTAATTTATATTTTCTCAAATCTCAAGTATCCAAATATGCACGGTCTATATGGACCATGGCACAAAAACTTAATTTGAAAGATATTCCGGCAATTGTGCCCTTTTAACTTTGTTCTCATGTTCTTTGTTAGCAAACATGGTAGACTGTAACGGATCGCCTGTAAAACTCTCATCAACGCACATCAGACTGTGACCGCTAAAAATAATTTGATTGCAATATCAAATTGTGTATGCAGTTTCCATAATTTAAGGTGAAGATGACGACTTAGAAGCCGGTGGACTTACAAGCAAGGGGGTGAGTCTACCAGCAATTTTGCCTTTCAAAAACGCCTCTGCCGCGATACCAGGAGTAGTGATTGCCTTCAAGACATGCAACCACGCATTGTCCACCAGTAAGCAATCAAGTATTTCATGTGTGAAATATACATCCAAAAAGTAACAGACAATGAGCTTCGAAAAAAATTCATTTTTCTCCCGTACACCTCCAAAAGTTGCAAAAGGAAAATGACAACACCATTCAGTTCTGTTGCAGGGAAAACTGTCTTTTCCGATCAAAATACCTCTGATTTTTCTTGAAGAGTGGAATTCATTAATTCTTTTTTTCAAAATTCATCATGCGCGACAGGAACCACGGTTCCTTCACCAATCATCCATAATTAGAAACTTATATACGTTTTCAGCAAAGCTATCGGAATTTAATATTTATTAAGAAGTCAGATTTCTCACTGAAGGATAATAAAATGAAAAACTAAATATGGACGATCAACCAGCTTTAAAGGATTCTACTAATAGAATTCCATCATCATAAGATATTGGCAACAATATTACCTAGAAAATAGAGGCAAAAAGATTCAACTGCCTTTGACATACCGTAACCTAAGACTTCCATGACATGACAACTTATAGCTGAAAACCTGGCCTTTCAACAGGTGACACTGGTTCTAGACAAATGCATCAAAGGCACAATCATTTAGAGCTGACCAAAGCTTCCGGTTCATGTTTTGGTGCCATCAGTTCGACCTTAGATTTGGACGGAATCTAGAAGAACAAAGAAACAAAAAAATGTAAAGACGCAAGCAAGAGTCTAGAGTTGCTCAATTTTTACATACAAACCCAAATTGAAATCAAGCACGCAGCAAGTTACCCAAAAGGAAGTGCTAAAACTTGTCGCATCACAAAAGATAATTTTAGCATACCACAAGGACTCGGGCACCTAGCATAAAACCCATGTAATGTATTGCTCATCTCTGGGCTGCATGCCCTAAATCCAATCACATATGTTTAGCATCCTCAACAAACTAACAATCGGCTACAACAAACCAATAGGCTCATATAAATGGACGGGAAAACACCTATGACTCCAACCTTCAAGGTGATATCTATTATGCGTGGATTCTCCCAACACTACTCCCATTGTCCTTCGCAATGCATCAATCAGTTTCCTAAACAATATATCAGGAAAACAAACATTAAAACATCGTATCAGGCTTGGATATATGAACACAACCATAGGACATGTATGAACCAAGAGCAAATAATATAAACCTTCGCAGCATATACAAAGGATGAAGGATGAGGAACAAATTCCTGATTGATCAACATTTCAACATCTTAGGAACCACATGCTTCAGGAAATGAATCAGAGCATGCTCAGTTTCCCTCATGCAAAATGGATATAAGAAATAAAGGCAGCTGGGGGAGCCATCAAAAAGCCTAGAGAAGACCCCAGTAATTAGAGCATTTTTTTTTTAACTAAAATTCCAGACCAGTAGCATATTTCCGATAATCAAACGTTTGAATAACAGGACAGATTAGACCAGCTGATAAATAAAACGTTAAAATAGCCTTGAAGAGAGGACTGGTTATAAAGACATCATCAAAATAGCCATGAAGAGAGAACTGGTAACAACCATTAGTAATTACAGAATAATAATGAAGTCAACCCACAAATGCAGCAGACACTGCAAGAGACTAGTACACAACATGTTTGCAACAATTCTAACAGCCAATTTACATATAGGTACTTACTAGGAGTTCAACAGATATCAATAGGTTTATTTGCACAAAATAAGGACCACACCTTGCACTGAAGACTTGAAATAGTGGACCTGAGCAAAGAATCCCCAACTATCATCCTCAACTTCTTAACAAAATCATCCCGACTCATCTCCTTCTTCTGTAACAAATGATAAAGAGAAGAGGAATAAGAGACAAAAGAAGGAATTGAAAATAAATAAAATCCAAGTTGAAATATAGTTTTGGTTTGACATACATACCCTAAACATATCATAATTGCTATGAACAAGGTTCATATCCTTTTCAGGGATTTTACTCGAGATGGCAGCAAACAACATGGGGAAAGGCATCCAAGGGGACTTCGTAGCACTCACAGAATTTGAACTCAGATTGCCAGCTTTTTCGTGAGGCTTTCCAATCAAAGCCAGATGGCAATCACTTGCCTAAGGTAAATGAAAGTATAGAAATTGCACCAGTGAAATCAAATATATAATTAAGAATAATACATGAAAGTAAGCATAAGATTAACAAATGGAAATGGTATAATCTAGCCAAATCGTTATAGAAGTCCACCATTGATCATATGTCCTATTCAAATCATTGACAATTTCCAACAATGCATAAAAAATATCCAAAAAGGCATAGCAAATTGCAACCTAGCTGGGCAAAGCTGAAGCCACTAAGCCAGTATACAATACAGATTCTCTAAGTAAAATTATGCAGTGACAGACCTGAGAGCTTAATTAATAAGACATAGACTAATGGACCTATAACCTATTCAAATATGCTAAAAACCAATATTGGATACAGAATTTAAAAGGGCAGTATGAACCACACAAAACACACATGCAAACACCCCAACCCCCAAAAAAAAAATACAGTAGGAAAAGTTACTCCATCCAAAAGTAACCAAGGTCTGCAAACAACAAGAATCAAACCAGGCAGCACATACAGCCAGAAGAAAGAATAAAGCAATGTTTGCAGCAAGGAACAGGGGGCACAAGCTTGATGTCAATTCAACTTATTCTAGAAGCAGCATACCCCTACAGCACATCCTGGATATGAACAAAGCCAAGTTCCAGATCACTCCTCAGTCTTCAAGTTCTATAGGGAAAATCATCATAAGCATAGTCTACCAAATTGGACCTACTTGCCATCTTGCCGCATTATGCACCATCAAATGTTCAACTGATGACAAAACTGCCATCAAAACAAAGCCAAAATCGTTAGGTGGCAACTTATTGCCTTTGCTCCCTCCTTTGAGTTAAGATATGATAACGTCATATGCACAAACCCATGGCTGGTCCAACCAAAAGCCGAACGCGTTTTGTAATTTTCAGTTTCTGCCACCAATTTCATACTCCTCGCCAATTTGCTTTCACCAACTACTTCATACACAAAATGACTAGGAAACAATTCCGCGTTGACTTGTACAAAATATTGACACAACTATTTAGAGATGCATATGAATTGAATCGTATGAATCTTAAGATTTACTTCTGTTAAGAATCAGTGACAACTGAATCATGGTATCAAACATCAATAGTGAGGTAAGCTTCCAAGTCATGTCCATTTGCATGAAGTACAGGAAGTCCACTTATTAGCTAAGCACTGCCTTTGCATTTTCATCTAGGTTATATATTTCCATTGCCTTGAAACAAGCACCTCCAAGATTAGATAAAAAACAATAGTGTCTGTATTACTTCTTGTACCATAACGACAATCTCACGAGCCCCACCAAAAACGAAAATAGAAAAGACTGTACAATCTCTCATATCACATAAACACGAACTTCAAATTCAGAAGTCAAGTATGATACACAAAACAGATGTACTTCCACAATATTTTCTAACACACTACAGACTACACCCTCATATGCTGTTCATTGAGTGCCTGCTCCATTCTACTGGATAGCAAAAGTTTTACCACGTGGTGCACAAGCACAAACTACCACACTGCAAGATCTTCCCAAATCTCAGGCCGATAAAAGCTTGTTTCATCATTTCATGTTGCTTAAATTGCATGTATGCAGGCACACATGCAGAAACACGGAATCGCCACAACATTCAGACAGTTCCATATTGGCCACAGAAAACATCAAACTTCCACAGAAACCTTTACTAAAAAACTATCTTCTCCTAAAACACTTCAGCTCAACAAGGAAAAAAGTCAAAAATAAAAATTGCCCACGCAAATAATCAAACTTCACCAGAAACGTTCCCAAATTTCGCCTTGCTCAAAACACTTCAGTTCAACATGGAAAAAAAGGTTTTAAAATCAAGGAATACGTAACCACTTTTTTCAATGTACTTTTACTTTAAATACTTTGGCTTAAATCTTTTCTTGCTATAGGAGAAGAATAATGAGTGATCTCTTCCTTTGCAGAACCAGAAGGAAAAGAAGAACCGCTCCAGCAAGTCATAATTCTGAAACTGTATAAATCTAATCATGGCAAGAAAATAAGTACTCACAGTTCCAACAGAAAATTTTACAAGTTCCAGATGATAACAGAAATATTTCCCAGTCGACAGTGGAGACAAGAATGTGCATATGACCAGAGACGAATCTAGGATTTTGGGTTTGGAACACACACACACACACACAAAAAAAGAAAGTTTTACTTTAGTGCATAAAAATGTAAAAAAGTATTACAAAATATTATACATATAATGTTATTGTAATCGATATTTGTTGTACAATGATAAAATTACAGCATACAATCAAAGTATATAATCCAATTACATATTGAAACCCAAACTTTTATAGTGTGCATGTGTGCACCATAAACTCTCAGATAGCATTATATTTTTCTTTCAATGGGAGTTTTAAGTATTGGTTTAGCCAATGCAAGCACAAGCGGAAACCCAGCCACTTTTCATCAAAGGAAAAAAGTATTTGCCTTACCAATGCAATTTTTTTTTTAATTTTTTCTTTTTTTATGAAACAATAATAAGCTACCAATTTATATACTTCTCCTCCGATCAAGAAAAGTTGAATGTTAAGAATAATGATTAATTGAATGAATCTTCTCTCTAATTTATTTTAGTTATTATGATTATAACAACAAAACTATCTTTATCTTGCATTGGACTAATATTATGTTATTACCTACTTCGATTATTAGAAGACTTGAACAAAGTAGGGGGAGCAACAGGACAATCTAAGGAAAGTTTGGGGAGGAAGGGAAGAAGGTATCAGATTGAAAATCACTACTAAAATTTATAGGGGTATATAAAATATTTAAGAATTTTTAGGTTTAACCCTTCTGGCTTGGGATTTCTACTCAAATGTTGGATCAATATATAAATTGGCCTAACATTGGTTGCAAACGCACCCAAAATTTTTAATTTAAAGGGAAAAACTTAATCTTCACATGTACAAAAGAATGCAATGTGTAAAATTTTCTAAAAGTTTTTGAAGGGGCAATCTATATTTTTAAAAAAGCAATTTCCATGATTCCGTACATGTATGTGACTTCAAATACAAAGAATGATAGAAGACCAAGAAAAGAAAACTGAACAAGCTAAGAGGTTTATGTACCTCAAATACCTACCAAATCAGTTGTAGACGAGTCTAAGTATACCTGGACTTCAGGCACTTGATCACAAGTGTTGGCCCCTTTTAAATCAGCCTTGCTCTCAGTTTCCGCCACAACTCCTAAAGTAAACAAAGAAATGCAATTGCAACTGCTAATTAATGAGTGGAGTTGAATAATATTTTGCACAACACCAAACACAAGACTCTTTAATCGATCTTCTCGTACACTTCAGGCATATCAATTTTTGCAGCAAATGAATTTAAAATCATGTTATATAAGCAACTCATAGTTCTAGTTACATCCCTAGATTTCAAACAAGAAGACTAGCACACTCGATTCAATCCAACCTTCTGATAAATAGAAGCATACAGCAGCAACCATAATAATCATCTAAGGATAAGTATTACATGCATGTTTGAGACTATATTCACCAGAAATATAGTAAATGAGTAAACCATCACCTTCAGCATCAGAAGAAATCTTGAAACTAATAACATATTCTGGGTAGATATGAGAATTCACATTCATATTCCATACTACATAATGCTTTGGATTTTGAAGATCATCAATTCCACTATCAAAGTCCTCGCTACTGGGATGGAACTGTTTTGATCCAGGATGAACAAGCTCCACGTTTCCCATTATTACACGACAAAATACCATATGCCGTACACTATTTTCATCAACATCACAATAATTTGCACTGTAAGAAACAAAAGCCAGAACTTCACTTAAAATTGCAACAACTATAAGAGTATGATTCTAATTTAGGAAAACAACCAAAATATAGAGATAGTAAATCTGAAAGGCATACAGCAATAACATTTTTATAGCCATTACCACGGAGTTAAGCTGCACCAATAAATACATATATCATACAGACCAGAAAACATTGACGAAGTACTCTTATCCAACTGATTTTTAATAACATCAAGCTGAAAAATTATCACACAAAAATGAAGGCCAAAATGATAAATGACCAAAATTGTGTCCCGCAATATCCACAATCCTTAAATTAAGAAGCCAAGCAGCCACTTGAGTTAAGTATAGAAAGGAATTTCAAAAAGATAAGCCCATGAATATAACAAATTCTAGAATAAAAGGAACTAAACATTATGCTACATGAATGAAATCAATGGTCACAACCATTGAAGAAGGAGAGAATGCAAACATAATTAGAATAAGTTCTTCTGAATTTTACAAGATTGCATTTAATTTCTGACAGGATGTTTGGTCCAAACAAGGGAAAGTGAGAGCAGCAAGGCTTAAATACATCACCAAGAAATCATCACCATTCAACAACATGCATGAAATGAAAGTAAATGAACAAACCTTAACTTAATATAAATAAGTTACTAAGTACATCTTGCACATCAACACTTCTAACCAAAATTTCTTAGAAAACTATAAAAAGAGATACTCTCTCTTTCTTAAATAATTCTTCTTTCTTTCTTACTCAAGGCTTTCCCCAACCATCTAATCTGTTCCACCCTTCTAACCTAAGACTTCCTCTCTGTGCCACCCTTCTTTCTACTTAAAAGCTCCACATTAACCTCACCTCCACTCAACACATCCCACTTCTCAATTTTAGTTACAAAAGAAATACATAAAAGTCAAATAAGGTGGATCGACATAAACCAGCAAAAATAGTTTACTTACATCAGAAGTATTATATTGTTAATTTCATACCAAATAATTAATAAAGCAAGATGGAAAGTTTTCCACAAAGACACCATTATTCCCCACTTCAATACTCCAATATTAGGGAATCAAAGACAGCAATAAAATAAATTCCAACCTCACATTTTTTAACAATTATCACTATATTTGGCCATACAAAATACTGCTACAGAAAACAGGAAAAGAAAATACAAAACCTGATCTCAATGCAGTTGGCAGGGATGAGATGAACTCCAAAACCATATACAGGCTTTAGTTTGGATGGTATTGAAAAGCCAAGGCCGTACTTCATGATACTAGAAGTCACTTCCTTAGAAGATGGAAGCCAAGCAAATCTTACATTTGTATCCCCACGATACCTTTTAGTGATTTGAGCCTGTTTCTGGAAAAGTTCAAATCGAGCTTCCATGGAAATGCTTGATGCACGGCATATTTCAACAATATTTGCACCACCAGGTGAACATATACCCTTAAAGAAAATATCCCTCACAGTATCTGAATCTAAATGTCCGAATAGAGAATCAAATCCTGCAACTGTTTTTACCTCCGTCAGTTGATTATCACCAAAATTCTCGTCAACTTTCAAATTTGCTTCTCTGACACAACTGTCGTTAGCTACTGCATCATAATCTTCTCCTGCAAGTTTGTGATGAACTTGAATTCGCTTAAGAAAAGCATTTGACGCTCCACTCGATTCCATCAAATTTGAAATATCTGATCCATTTATAGCAATCTCAAGTTGCAACTTGATATCGCCAGACCCTTGAGCCTCGGAGACGAAAATATCTTGATCTCTCTTATTAGATGAGCAGCCATGGAGTTCATTACAATCAGCAAAGGTTTCAGGAAAAAAGCAGCTACCAGCTTCATCAATCCAGGCAATGGGCTGCTGCAGACCTGTCTTCAAGTCGAGTTGCAACATATGCAAGAAGTCTAATGCAACACATTTCTCCTTAAACTGCACCTCAGTTGTTGCCTTCTTTACTTGAAGATCTTTCTTAATCAATGCAAGAATGTCTTGGGGAAAATCAACCCACTCACCCTTTTGATAATACATCAAGCGCTGTGGCAGCCTAGATCTCATAAAATTCACATGGTATCTTGGCGTTGACCTTCTGCTACCAAAACTGTAACCATCAAGTTTTTGCCTCTTGCAGCACTGGTGGATGGGAGAATGTAGACTGGATCGTGATGGTAACATCACGCCAGTAGTTCCAGCTAAATATGTTTCACACTGGGCTGCCTGCTTCCTCTTCAGGTCACGAACAACACGCTGGCTACTACCCGATACCTTTGCAAATTTTGTTTCCATGTCTACCCACAGGATCAATCCCTATCCACTGATTTAAAGACAAAAGTTCAAAGACTACAATTAAATGCAACCCAGTCTTAATTATTCCTCAGAGGAAACCTGCCATTTACAAGAGTCAACAAAAACCTGGATGACAAAGACAACCCAATTAGATGTACTTGCAACTATCATACACAATAACTTTGGTAACAAGACGCACACATCATTCACAAGCAGAACAATCAATTCAACCACAAGAAGTTTGAACAAAATCTGACATGCAGGAAGCTGAGGTCATATGGTGAATTTCAATTCAATTAAATTTATCCATGCAACAACGGTGAAGCTTAGTTGACAAGTTGCAAAAATGGTTATGGTTTTTTTATTAATTGGCCTGTCAATCCATCGCAAACCACTCTTTCATGCTTGAACTTCATATGAATTTTGGTTTGACAAGCTAGATCAGCCTGGAAGAGGCTTTTCTTAGATGGGGCTTTTTTCATTAGGGCTACCAAAAGGAATTCCATAACCATATTTGGGCACTACTAGATTAACTAAATACATGCAAACCAGCATGAAACAATTGTTATTTAAAAGTCCAATATTGTAAACAATCTAGACTAGACTAAAATGGAAAAAAGGGATAATGTTAATCCTAAAGAGTATATTTGTCCATAATGGCAACCAAAGAGGTTCAATTGATATGGTTAGAACATAATGGCTCAAATAATTACATGCAACCAAGAGGAAATAAATTTCATCAACAGACAGATCTCAGGTTCCAAAAGTAAACTCAAAGAGTAGATGTTATTTTAAAGCCATTTTGATAAAAACAACACATTATCCTGAATGCCTGGGCAAGGTCAACAAACTTGATGAGTATATCCATCTAAATAAATTCCTATTATCCGATCACATGCATAAATCCTGAGAACACAACCACTTTACATTCTAATTCACAAAGTATAGCCATTCATACACAAAACTCAATCCTAACAGAAAACATGCAAATACATAAGAAGCAATATGATAATCTTGCACAATGCTATAATGACTATGCGTCAATCAAATCACGGATACATCAAAGGAAACTCAATCTGGCACCTCATGCAGCAAAGCAAGATACAGATATTAGTAGAAGGATAAGGTAGGCCTGACAAAGAACCAACCCCATCCCAGCACAATCTGGCATTAAAAATGCCCCCACAAAGCAGCAAGATCATTTGTCAAATTTGTGATCGTGAAGATTTTAAGGCACATGGAAGTCATCTCAAAGCTTGAAAGGTCAGAGTTAAGGAACATTGATTTTCAATGCTAACAATGAAATTAATAGATGACCTATAATATGCAGTGACAAGAACAAAGGATTTTCAATGTTAAAAATGAAATAGATAAGTAACCTATAATATGCAGTGAAAAGGACAACAGAAAATTGAAATCTAAAGCAAATGACACTTGCAGATCACTAGCAATCAAAGCAATCTACAATTTCAAAAGATCTTCATCCACTCCCCAGCAAATAAAAAACAAACAAATTACTTGGGCATAAGAATGAACCAGCTATCAGCAGTCAAGGCACAAACTTCATATTTACGACTCCTCAACCATTAAATCCCTAGACAAATAAAATAATATATAAATAACCATAATACATGTCAATGCTTAATAGATGCTGAATAGATTTTGGCTTTGACACTAGCATTTAAAACTCTTCCCTTGAATTGATAGGGTTAACTGCCTGCCACAGGACAACTAATCGAACAAACTCTTCCTTACCCAATAAATGGGGCTACTTTGATAGCAATATTCGTTGCAAGCTTATATCTGTGAATGCCAGGCTATGCCAATCAATATGGGTAAAGTTACCCCATTTTTTTTCTTCTATCGCTGCTTGGATACCCTATAGCTGCACCAACTGGCAACTTCTGAAATGGTCCTCTGCCCCAACTCAAGACTGTAAAGAACTGTGCTGTATGCATAGGCAACTAATTATTTTATACATGGACCAAATTAAACGGTTGGGTTCAAATTAACTTGGTAAACCCAAGGATTTGCTCATGGTAGGAGAACCATTTTCTGACTACTCAAGGTGCTATCGCAGAGCCAACTCAACGTAAATTTATCAGAACAGAGTTTTAATTAATAATTTGATACTAAGGATACTGTCAAATTTTACAAAATAATTAGATGCTGCACTTGCTAACATCCATTGGCCCTCGATCTTTCTATCTTTCCACATTAATTCCGAATTGCATGCATTAAATGGAGAGCTTCTAGCAACATCCACCCCACTCACGTGTTGAAAATGAATCCTACGATACATACTGCTTTTTAACAATTATCAATTTCTTTTCCTTCATGTTCTGCAAGAAGCAATAACCTTTTCCCAACAGCATCTCATTTTCCAATTAAATATCCTAAAAATACACAAAATTCATTCACCACAATAACCTAACAAAATTCAACACATGTCCGCCCCCCCCCGGGGCGGGGGGGTGGGGGGACGGGTTACAAAAGCAACCACAAAAATACTTACATGCCAAAAAAAAAAAAAAGTCCAAGATCAAACACGAATCTGTATCAAATGGCAAATTAAATTAACAAAATTTTCATACAGAACAGAACCATAATGATTCCTAATTTACTTCCAAAATTCAAAAAAAAAAAAAAGACAAAGAAATTCCTCCAGTCATTAAAAAAAAGGAACAAAAATTAATAACGCTATAAATTAAATTAGGGAAAACCTTGACGATTTACAGGAGATGGAGCGAAGGAGAGAAGTTGACGGAGAGAGAATTTCTCCGTAATTTTTTCTTCGACGTCGTCGTCTGAGGGGAAAGTCAAAACCCTAACCCAGCAGAGGAGTTGAAGTCTTCCAACTGGGCCCGACCGACTTTTGTTTTTCTTCTCTCTTTTCATTTTTACATTTTTCCTTTAAAAAGAATTCGAATTAACCAATATACCCTTGGGAAAAATAAACGCTCTGTTTATGGCCCTGCGGTTGAGGTGGAGGCTGACGTGGCAGTTTGCAAGAAGAAAATTATTTGATGGGACAATTGTTATTTGAAAGTTCGGGAAATTGGTAGTATGAATTTTATCAAGTATACGACTTTTGTCCTAAGTTTTCAGATTTTAGCAATTTAGTCCAAAATCTTTGTGACCTATGGGAGATGGATACAAGTGTGATTACTTTGCTCATATTGGAGTAGGAAAAAAATCACTTTCTTCTACCATGACAAGGCAAAATCTTATTTCTTCCTAGAATATTTGCATGAGTATATTATATGTATATCTATAACTATATTATATAGGTGTGTGTATAGCTATAATACAAAAAACCAACGATTGAACGACAACAAGGGGAGA
Source organism: Mitragyna speciosa (assembly GCA_024721245.1). Lineage (NCBI taxonomy): Eukaryota > Viridiplantae > Streptophyta > Magnoliopsida > Gentianales > Rubiaceae > Mitragyna > Mitragyna speciosa. The sequence continues at coordinate 7,284,093 of CM045559.1, forward strand.
CTACAACATGTGCACATGAACTAACTAAAATAAAGAAAATCCAATGCACCGTAGAAATGTTCTTTGCACCATACACAGAATAGGCCTCTTTTTTTTTTATTAATCACTGTTGTATTATAATGTTTGTTGCTTCACACAAGTGGTGTGAGGCTTTTAATGGTGTATTGAGTGAAGTCCCAAATTGTTTGCTATACATAATTTGAGGGTATGGCTCCTCGAAATCTACCTAAACCCCCCTTCCCTTGTTAACCCTCTAACTGCCGCAGATGGGACTTGATGCCAGGACCTGCGACAGAGGGAGACCTTAAGGGTCGTCCCTAATTACTTGGCCGTTAGCCTAGTGGCTAGAATAGGGCTCCTATGCGTCATAAAAGTGTCCACACACACATATATCTCTGTGTATGTGTGTGGGGTGTGTGTATATATAGACTACTATATAGGTAATGTTATTGAGTAATTTTTTTTGATAAGGTTCTTAACTAGAATTTGTGTATTTATTTTGAAATGTAACATAAAATGTCAAGAGTCAATATTTCACGCCCAAAAAAGCTTTTTTAATTGACAAATAAATTATTGTTGCTACCACAGCGAGCGTCGATTTCCATCATGCCTACAAAAAAGGTTTTCATTCTAAAATACCCTGTCATGTGTGGGTTGCTTCATGGTGAATTGATGTCAGAGTCTTATACTTTATCGATCTACAAGCAATGGTGAATTGATGTCAAAGTCTTATACTTTATCGATTTATAAGCAGTGCGTAATTTGTATAATAAGCAAATCATTAGTTGGTTAAGTCAGAAGAAAACTACGAGTGTCCCCCAAATAACATTTTGACCCAAAGGACGTTTAGTTGAGAAAAGATGCCTTTAAATCTCAATACTCAGCATTTTCGGTGAAGTATACATAATTGTATCACAATCTTGGGACCCCTCTTTGTACCCTCTTTGTATCCCATGCCATACATGCAACTAGAGAACCTAATTCCCTTTGTTTTGAAACATGTTGCTAAACACAAGAAATTGTCTGCTTCTCATTCAGGAACATGCAATTTTCCACAGATGCTAGACAATAGGAAGTTGCATGCTTTTTTTCCTTTTGCTTTTTCGCCGAATGGGGATGGGGTTGCATCCACCATGATGCATCTAATAAAAGAACAAAACCAAAAAGTGCAACAAGACTGGCGGTCCAGCCGGAAAAGTATACAATACATCACGTGCATTGCCACGTGGTGTACTAGAACCAATAATTTATCGCCATGTGGCAATGGTGGGTCATACCTTGTATTATTTGGCGATGTGTGATTGGTTCTAGTGCACCACGTGGCGCGCTACGTGGCGCGCGTGGTGCATGCAATACTCACTCCGGTCCAGCCAAGAAAATGGTTGCCAACTCACACCAAGACAAGGTGAAATCAATCATGCATTTTCCAACAAATGGTATCTTCCCTACCGGAAAAAGCAAGAAGTTTCCAGGGAAAATAAATGCAAATCGATACCAAGGAAAGGAAAAGTGACTTGTTGATTCTTTTAATACTAGGGGGGTAAGGCTGTGCAAGGCACAGCCTTGGCCCACCCAAAAATATAATTAACCTAATACCTCTAGAAAATAAAGTAATTATAGTACAATTAAATAATTAGTGAATAAAGAAGCTAAATAGAAATAACAAGATCCTAATACCATTCTCAGAACTAAATGGAAACATACACGTGAAAAAATTTTCATTTATCTCCAAAGCAAATAACACACATATCTACCAGCGGAAAAGTCAACATAAAATCCACAAAAAAGAATGACAGAACAAGCAAAATGAAAGATAACAGCTCATAACAAATTGAGTTGGTAGAATGGCCTTTAGAAATCATATATAAATAGAATCACTGTCAACTCAAAGATGCAACCAATAAGCAAGTAGAAATATAAATGCAAATTAATTGCAACATTAACGCAAACTTGCATAACTCATATAGAAAATGAGATAAATTTTTTATTTTAAAATTTACACCCATAATAAAGGTCCTTCCATTGCTAAAGGATAAAATTGAACCTCTATTTGAAGGAATCAAAACATAATTTTCTATTTACTTAAGCATAACCACATATCTAATCTAATGTACATAGTTACACATTTATGTCTGCATGTACTCATTTAAGAGTATTGTTGCTTGAAACTCCTTCACTATGTATTCTCCTTGCACATCATCTGGATATAATTTTTTAAATTTCAAAATCCTCAAGCTCTATTTTATTAGACTCAAAACAAAGAATCACATCCTCATAAGATTCCTAAGATTGCAGTTGATGCTAGGAAGATTGAACCCCTTCTCGATTCATAGGAGCTTTGGACAATCTTCAAAAATTGGCAATATTGGCTTTGAGGTTGAACATCCTGAACAACATGGAGAAGATTCAACAGCAGCTATTGCAAAATCTTTCTTTTTTTTTTTTCCATTTAGACTACATACTTATAGTCAATAATTGATGGGCTAACCTAATCCCCTCCCAAAAAAAAAAAATAACAAGATCGTTACACAAACAAAGAATATATGGAAGTATAAACAGGTGGGTTTTTAATGCCGTAAAAAAGGAAGAAAAATAAGTTAAAAAATAAATAAAATTGGACAAGAAACATACCAAAAGAGTGGAGTGTGGAGAAGGCAAAGGAAGAATAAGTACCAAATAGGCTTTGGAACATGGAAAATATAGTTGAAAAAGGAGATAAAAGAACCCATCAAATTCATCCTTAATCTTGAGAAAAAATTTCTAGATCTAAGGTCTAAGGCTAAGGATGGAGAGAGCACAATCAAAAGTTCGACAGCAATATTTTTTGCAAGGAACAAGACCGAAAAAACTGGCTAACAAACGGTGGAGTTCTATCAATCTTCACGGGAGATGATTTTGTTAAAATTTTGTTAAGACAAAATAAAAATAAATCTAATGTTAAAATGGGTTCATTAGAAAATTAACATGGATGGAGAGTAATTAGCAATAAACTGATCCAACAGATTAATAAAGCCCAAATCAAAGGCCTAGATGTTAGCCAAGGTGAAAAAGACAGCTGTAAAACAAAGGTATGGTAACAAAATAAAGATAAGAAATCAGCCAACAATTCAGTTAGTCCAAATTTGGCAAAAGAAATCGTCAAAAAAAAAACAAAAAGGCAGATGGATGCGGAGTGTTGTCGCTAATAAATGGAATTGGTGCTAATAAGCTAGGCCAGCAGCTGAAGAAAGGCCAAGCCAATAGAAAGTCAAAACAGGCCAGCAAAGTCTAATAAAAAGAAAACAAGAGGAAGAAACTTATAAAGTAAAGAAACAAGAAGACAAACAACGGGCAGGAGGGAAACTCAAGAAAAAAAGCAAAGCAGAAGGAAGTAGATAGCATGCTACAGTAAAATCGTTGTTGTTTTATTATATAGGTAGAAAAACATTTTCTAGGTTAGAAGACAATGGATAGTTACCTGAAAAAACAAAAGGGTATACTTCGGAGAAGTTTTCTAGAAATATTTTGTTGAATACTTGATTGAGAGAAAGTCTTGCTAACTAGGTCCCATTAACCTTATCTTCCATGAGAAATCTCGAGTCCTCATATAATTATTGTACTTCATCGTTTTCACCTGGGAGTTAGCTTCTCATGTTCAAAGAGTTTATCGTGTTCCAATGAAATGATGCTTAAATCGCTGAGGAAGACTCACTCCTCCAAAGATATTTTAGTCATCAAAGTTTCAGGCCTTTGTTCGCATTCGAGGAAATTACCTAGAAGGAATTCTGCGAATATCAACATCAGTGCTGAAGAAGATGACATAAAAAAACAAAAAAAAACACGCGTTGATTTGATTTTTACAAGTAAAATATACACCACAGACCCTAAAAGACGGGTAAAAACAAGGAAACTAGTATAAAAGATGTCGACTCCTTTTGAAATATTCATTTATCGCTATTAGAAGAAATTTAATGCATCACACAATCGTCCTCTATGTACTAATTTTTTACTGTTACTTAGTAATGCTAATTAGGGAACCTTGGTTGGATGTAAAAACATTTTTGGTATGTTCAATTTTCTAGTATTTGGATGATAACATAAAAATATGTTGAAATAGAGTTATTATGATGTTTTTATAATTAATATTAATAATATGGGTTAAAAGGCTAACATATGCAATACTGGACTCTTAACTAGATTTATTTTTGTTTATAATTAAACTGCATGATAACATAATATTAAAATATGCATAATGACAGTTACATTACTGGAAGGCCAAGATAAAAAGAAAATAAATGGACAAATAAATTTGATAGCTGAAGTTAGAAAAATAAGTAATTCTTATAAGGTTCAATAGCACTTTTAAATTCTCTAAGAAATAACTTTCAGCTAGGGAAAAAAATTAAAAAAATTATATTTTGACATCAACAGAAACTTTGAAAATATTTACAGTCAAACCAAAAAGACCGTTAACATCGTAAATCATTACAAACTAAAAAAATATGGCAAATCAACAAAGTTACTATAATAACTCACCGCCCAGCCTATTTCCATTTTTTTTTTCATTTTGGCTATTTCTTTTTTTTTTTCTCCCCTCTCTAAAGGAGGGAGGGGTGTTTGGATGTCGGAACGAGGAATCTTTAATTTATGGGTAGTTAGAAGGGTCGTACAGCAAGGCAAAAGCATTTTTCCTTCAACAGCTATTGTGTAAGAAGATGTACCAGTTGATGGAGATTCCTTCGCAAGCATCTGATATTTTGCAACGTATAACCCATTAATTTAAGTTTAATTAACACATTCGTAAAGCTTATACCATACCACAACGTAATGCAAAAATAAGAGACTGCGCTCAGACAGACGAGACGTACCACAAATGGAAGTAAATATCAAAGAGCTTCCGGAGTTCCAAGGAAATTACACAGCACACACAAATGAAAATCTAAAACCAGAAATCCCAGATCAAGTTAACTTCTAACCATATACGTCCTGTAGGCTACTGAGTTGCTGGAAGATAACCAAAAGCTAAAATAAGGATATGACCCCTTTTTCCTTTCTAATAAGAACGGCAAAACTTTTATAAGAAACTTCTTCAAATAATTATCCGATTAATGATAAGAACAGCGAAACTTTGGAAAGCGAGGGAGAGAGATATGCTATGCGTAATATGTTATATTCGGACCAAGTCTAAGTGACATATAAATGCCAGTCAGGAGGAAAGACAGTCGGATGTGGTAAAGCACGGAGCTCGTGACTCTTTCTACCATGCTATTTCTTGAATTGCTTTCAAATGAAGTTGTAAACCACTTTTGCAAAGGGCCGAAAACCAAATCAAGAAAAATATCATGTCTTTCTTCGACATAGTCTGCTTTAAAAACTGATTCACAATGGCAGACCAAGTTACAAAAGCATGCGTCCAACTAAAAAGGGGCGTCTAAGATGCAACTAACGAAAGTCAATCCAATTAATAATAGAGAAATATGACGGCAAATTCCCTACTCTTAACATGCACGGAGCATTAATTGCATAATGATTTATTGAACTGCTGAAAAACTTGAACATCGAGATGAGAAAGCTGAACCACCAGGCAGGCAAGTACAACCTCAATATTGTCCATCACTTGGCATTCAGAGGGCAAAGCTCAATTGGACGGCAGCTGCAAAAGTAACCAGAAGAAGTCATGACTTGCACAAAAGTTTCCACCTACTAATACAAAGACAGATTCCAATTTAACAGCAACATTCCCATGCCAAGTTAGGCACCAAATAAAACCAATAATAACAGAGGACGGGAAAAAAAACAAATAAAAACAAAAAACAAGTTGAGCGAAAGGGTGAGTTAGAGCACACTAACAGTATTACAGAAAACCTCAAACGAGGAAGTTCGCACATCCAAGGAAAAAAAAATATCCACTACTATTAGCACACTACAATTTATGCACAAATGCTCGACTTGCGTAACTGAAAGAACATCGGCTAAGATTATACTATATTGACACAGATGCGAACATACATTGCACTGGAGACTGGTAATTGTAGACTTCAACAACTGATCCCCCGCTATCAATCTCAACTTGATTATGAACTCATCCCGGCTGATTTTCTTTTGCTGTAAGTAAACCCAACTAAAATAAATTAATTATATGAATAAACCCCAAAAATAACACAAGTCCCGATACACGAAGATTGATGAACATACCCTGAACGACTCATAATGTGTATGCACCAAATTCATATCTTCACGAGAAATTTTATCCGATATAGCTTCAAATAGGGCAGCAAAGCGCATCCAAGGGGATTTAGGAGCCTTGGAGACGTTGAACCCAATGCCAGCAGCTTCTTGCTGATCATTTCTGCTTGTCGGACATTCTCTTCCCTAATGCAAAAGATGAGAAACACTTGAATATAAAAACCACCAAGAAGTGCAAATAGTGTTATCAAAGTCATGCAAATTCCTCAGCACAACACCAAGGATTATTTCCATTTAAGATACGTCAAATTCATAAGATATCATATAATAGTTATTGTAGTTGATAAAAATGCAAATGGCTACCTCAAAAAGTTAGTTAATCTCATAATATTCCTCAACTGTATAACAATACAAGCAAAAACCAAAAATATTGAAAGTGTCATATCCACGTAATGCGACTAAGAGAGAAGCCCAACTTAAAACCAATCTTTATGACACAATATAAAACTATGCTATCTAGAACAACTCTCTTGGTTCTTAAAAATAGTATAATATCTCATAAATCACCATTCAACTTTGATCGTCTCGGACTAATATCAAAATTGATTTATATGCAGACAGATCAAATTTTAATATCTTGAACACAATAATGAAAATGTAATGTTGACCCTTATATTTAACTATTTATCAAGCTGATTATATTAATCCATCTCTTTTATGTGGTTAAAAGTTCTATAATGAGCACATGCATGACCAGTTAGGCCTTCTTCATTCCACTAAAACCTGTCAAACCTCAGAGAGTCGTTCGCGTGCCAAGGCCACTTGCATAACCATTATAATCTCAAGCTCAAACTCAGCACTTGAAATGGAAAGCACGGCCTGGGTGATATCAGCATGCATCAACATAATTCACTTGTTGCTCCTTGTATTAACGTAAAGGTGCAGAGTGGAATCAAACTACCATTGCCATCAAGTTTAATTGCTAACTAAGCAGTATTAGAAAACAAAACAAAACAATTGACCAGTTCTCTTTTTTATTTTATTTTATTTTTTACTTTTATTATTTTTTCTTCCTTCAACCAGTTCTCTTCTTTATACTTTCCCCTTATGGTAAAATAGAGGACGCATTACCGATTTAACTGAAGATTGATCCAGCTGCAACTGGCCTTGAGGTTCCTGACTAGTAACTCCAGACAAATCAAGTCTGTTCTCTTCGCAAAACTCAGCCCCTGCATTAACCCAGAGTTTTTGATACTTAAAACATATTCTAGATAATGGTAAACACTTTCTGAAAAAAACATACGCGTTCATACTTCTACACAATCCTGCACACATGTAGACCTTTTACCATTCCTTAGATAGTCATATATTCCTAGAACCACAAAATTTCTCTTAAAAGAGAATGATATATTCCTAGAACCACAAGATTTATCTTCAAATGATTATAGCAAAAAATGGGGGTTCTACTAAAAATATCATAGCTACTCTATTTGATTTCACTTGACACATGCACAAAATTATCTGCAGACTCAATTCAGAACGACAGAAAATAGTTTGAGGACTTAGTCCCGTTTTATTGCACAAGTGTTCTCAAACAAGGTTTGGCTAAAACTTGTCAGCTAAGGAAAGAAGAATAACTTCCTTTCCACATTTCTGCAGCGAATCAAAGGGTGCATCTACAAATCTTCCGATCTTACCACCAGTTTACGAGATTAGGGTGAAAAGATATATCTCCAACTCCCCCAGCCATTTTTTGTTTTAACCCCTTCAGCAGTACATTAAAGGAAAAACAATGAGTTCAGAACAAATTACTGGAAGTGGGAAACTATAAATCATAAAAATTTAACTCATAATTAAGTCAAAAACCTTGTCATCATTGTTGCAACAGATAATACTAAAACTATACAATCACTGTTGGAAGGTTCATGATTTTCTAGACACAGGTTCAAATGCAAATACACACTGGACAAAATAGCACCTTCAGTAGCTGGGGGCATCCTGAAACTGACGACATATTCTGGGTAGATGTGAGTGTTCATATTCATATTCCAAACAATATATTGACTTGGATTCTCCAGATCATCAACTCCATTGTCATAGTTTTCACTACTTGGATGATATTGTTGGGATCCAGGATGGAGAAGTTCCATATTTCCAACAATGACATGACAAAGTACCATGTGTTGATCTCCATTTTCGTCAACATCACAATAACTTGCACTGAAAGGAAAACAAAAATTATATCCTTCTTGATATAAGCACATCTCAAGCAGAAATGAACAAAGAAAAAGCACTTGTTTTGTATGATCTAAATCACACACATACACGGACACACACACACAGACACAGAGGTAATTTGCTTGATTCTTCCATTCATAAGGGGGGAAAAAAAGGTTAGCCTTAGGACCTCTATTCATACTCCAAAAAGGCCCACCATGTGCTAGAAATACAGGCACCACAAAACATACATGCATGTACACACCAATTGATCTTTGTCCACTTTCTGAAATTACCATTAATAATGCAGAGGCCAAGTGTGAACAAACCTGGAATAAGCATAGTTTACAGCACTGAGGTGTACTCCAACGCCATATTTGGTCTTAGGTTCAGGTAGCACATGCCCAAGCCCATAGGTCATTATGCTAGATACTGCAGCTTTAGAACAAGGAAGCCAAGCATATTGGACATTAGAGTTCCCACGAAACCTTTTGGTAATTTCAACCTGCTTCTTGAAAAGTTCCAAGCGAATCTGCATCAAGTTACTAGAGCATTTATGGATTTCAGATATGCTCACTTTAAAGAATGGTTTCATTCCCGTCAGGAACATGTTTCTAATTGTTTCTGCATCTACAATTTTGCATGCATTTTCCCACTTCGGGTATATATCTCTTTCAATATAATTATTATCCCCCAAAGCATAATGCAATTTAGCATCTGATTTAGCATCCTGCTTAAAATTATCAGCAATTTCAATATCATTTTTTACAGATTTTTGCTCCATTCTCATCTTTTTAACGCCAACGTTTGATTCTTCCACACACTCCTCCAAGTTACAATTGTTAAGTCCATTTACATCAATCTCAAGATGTAACTTGATTTCATGGGCTCCATTTAGCTCAGACCCGACAAAAGCTTCATCTCTATATGCCTCAGATTCATGCATTTTAGTATTCATAAAGGATAATTCGGGAAAGTAGCATCTACCTGCGTCATCAATCCAGGCAATAGGTTTCTGTGAACCAGTAATAAGATCAACCTGGATCATATATATGATGTCTAGCATTATAGGTCTACCATTCAATTGCAGCTGAATTGCAGGATTCTTGGCACAAAAACCTTTTTTCACTAAGTCCATGATATCTTGAGAAAAATCAGTCCATTCTCCATTCTGATGAAACAGCAAGCGCTGTGGTAGACCGCTTTCCATAAAGTTTAAGTAGTTTTTGAGCAAAATATTCCTTGAATGCAATTGACATTTTGTCTTGCAGACATCCTTTCTTTTTCTCTTTCCTAGTTTGTTCAAGGACAATTTACTGTCAGGTCGTACGGTGAACTTCTTGCTGATACCTCTAATCCGTGCCAAAGACTTGTAAGCCTGTCCTTCCTGTGAGCCAACACCAATCCTACTGCCATTTTCAACTACTTTAACCCTTTTTGATTCCATTATCTACAAAGGCTAACTGTATTTACAAACTGTAGTTAACAGGCCTAACTACTGAAGTCAAGTAGATTTCCTCCGGAAAAAATAACTGAGAAATCATTGCATGGAGATGAAACTGCAAAACCTGGTTACGGGGGGGAAAAAGAATGAAAATTAATCAGTTCAAGTGCATTTATTCGATTGACAAGAATATTTTCATACAAATATTTATCTGGGTCGAAAGAAGGAATGAAAATCAATCAGTTCAGATTCATATATCCAAACGACAAAGATATTTTCATACAAATATTTATCTGAGTCTTATGGAGTAGTATCTCACAAAATAGTGCCTGCATTTAGAAATTATGACAGTTGTGAAAGTAAATTAGAAGAACAAATACAGGAGCAGCCAATGCAAAGCATAAGTCAGGGAGTTAATAAGCTAATATCATCCAAACTAAATACAAGAACTGAATCACCCAGATAACAAAGGCCACAGTGAAAGGACATTTTAAAAAGCTTTTGAACAAGATGATTAGAATATATAACTAGCCACAAACTGACATCTAATTCACAATTTGACAAAACACGTAGATTGCACCCCCAATGAACTTCTGGAACTTGCATATAATGTTTTTCTATTACATAATCTACATGACTCTTTATCAAGAGACATAAACGCATAACCAAAGGGGAAACAATATCATTTGGGTGATGGCTAATTTTCTACATACATACCAAATTCTGCAAGGTGAGAAGATCTCTGTACAAGCCTCTGTTCTCCATAGACAAGCTGTAAATTCGACAAGTTCTTTCCTATTTCTTTCGACTATAAACTAACCAGCAGTTCTGACAAATTTAAACCACACTAAAATGGCAAAATTTTGTCAGTACTTCAAAAATAAATGAAAAAGAAAATAAACAAATAAGGATACAGCAAGAGACATTACACACATGGAAACCAACAATTTCATATTATCTTCGAAAAACACAGTCAAGGACACACAAAAATACAATTAGGTGTTTCATTCTTTTTTCTTATTCCTATTTAATATAACAACTTACAAAATAAAGCTTGAAGAAAACTCTTATAGATGGAAATTAGAGAAAAGAATTAGCGATCAGGATTAAGTATCCCTTGCCACTAAAACATCAAGTGCAAAAGCTCCAATCTTTGAATCTCTACAATGAGAGAAGGAAAAAATTGACTTTGAGAAAGTAAGGCTGGCTTTTGTATCTTCTGTAATATAAGATAATACTGTAAGATGAATAACAACATGAAGGGAAAAAAATATTTTCCACAATCTTTTATTCGCTTTCAAGGAAAAGCGAAAAGCTTGATTTTAGAAAAAAATCAAAGTGAACTACAGCTAAACATCTTTAAGCCTACTCGTGAATTCCACAGTCCACGCACTTGATGTTTTTGCAATTTCAATACATCTCTAAATAAATGTGAAACAAGGTCGTAAAATATATTAAGAAAAAATTTCTCTGAAAGAACGTGACAGCATGAAACATGCACAAAAAGAGGCCACAAACTAAGTTAAGTAATAAATTATTCCAAAAGAATGTTACAACATAAACCGCGTATGACAGGTGCATATCAATACGTGCACGGAAGAACACAACATGTACACCATTTTACACATGTTAAAAAAAATACACGAAATTTTTTGAGTAATCGTACAAGGCCAGGATGGTGAATTCCCTCTTCTAATTAATTCTCCAATTCCCGCCATTTCACCATACACATGTTTTCACAAAACTAAATTAATGAAGTCAGCTGTTTCTCCAACACACTTTCATTTTTAAGAACAATACTAAACACTAAAGAGGAGCCAAACCCAAAAAGACGACTCTCTTAGTAAAAGCGACACAACTGAACACATCACAAGGCAATAGACGAACCGCATCGAGTATTCATACAAGGGAGAGGTTGTGAATCTCCTCTTTCAATTCATTCTCCAATTCCTCCAGTTTCACCATATGCTTGTCTTGTACGCACCTATCTTGTAATCCATCCTCCAATACCAGTTTCGCCAAAAGCACGATTTCACACAACAATATCACTTTCACAATACGCACAAATTTACACAACTATATCACCGATATCGCTTGTTTCCAGAACAGGGTTTTATGTTTTCCCCAAAAAAGAAGAAAAATTAAACACTTACGGCCGAGCCAAACTCTAAAACAAGATTCTCTTAAACACTTACAGACAAGCCAAACTCTGAAACAGGATCTCTCAGTAAGACCTATAGCCTCCAAACTAGTTACCATCGTTCAGCCATATTAATACTAATCAGCTGAACTAAGCCACAAGAATCTCTCGAATAAAACCAATTAAAACTGATCAAGATTATTAGAGGGCTCCTTAAATTTTTGGCATCAGATATGGTTACCTACCTCCTTTTTTCATTAAAAAAAAAACACAAATACACACACCAGACATGCAAGAGTATAAAAATTCCACAAGCACTTAAGAACCAAAATCTATAAAGTTCTAAAAAGCACCCAAATAAATTATCCAAAAAAAAAGAAAAATTCCAATAAAAAAAAAGGAAACTTCAATAAAAATCGAAATTTCAGCCACAAAAACAAAGTTCCACCAGAATTTTCCACTAAAAATTCATAACTAAACCGGATCTGTAAAATCCAGACCGAAACATTAAAAAAAATAATCTCAAAAATTAAAATCAAAATTTTAGATGGACTTTTTTTCCAAAATTTTTAGTTTTAAATTTCAATTAAAAAAATCTTGAATTCCATAAATCAGTTTAACCAAACAAGCCCTAGAAAAAATTAAAAAAATAAATAAATTCAAAATTTTCGCCCAAAAAAAAAGTAAAAATAAATCAATTTTACCTTCTTCAATTGTTAACAAACAAGCGCTTCATCAGGAGGATGATCTCTCGGCTCTGCAACGTCGTCGTCTCGGAGATCACCGTTAATGAAAAAGAATAAAAAAGAATATATCAACTAAGAAAGGAGATGAGACGACGACGTTGTAGATAGAAGACCAAAAGCATAGGGTTTTCAGTTACAGAAATCTGAAATGCCGATTTTTTTCCTTTTATTTATAAAATTATTATTATTTAATTATTTTTTTAAAATAAATATTTACTTGGGGAAAAAGAAAAGATACGGAAGGAAGGAGTGAGGAAGAAGGAGGAGGCGGAGGAGAGAGAAAAGAGTCGGCGACCCGATTGAGGTGGTAGTTTCGCAGGTACCCGGTGTGAAACTAGGGATAAAGTTGCTAACGTTTGTTTTGTGTCGTTTTGTCGTGTTGATTTTTTTTGGACTTAAACCGACATCGTTTTAAGTCGACCTCGAGCACAATAAGAGACTAGGAGACTTGAGCTTTCTTTTTTATTGGGTCTCATCACAATTTTGTAAACAAGAACATTATTACTAATTGAAATGAAAAGATGATGATTTAAAAAATGAATTTAGAGGAATCTTTGAAAATGGACATGAATTTATGCTTTTGATTTGATGTTAACTACAATACTTACTTTTTTTTACGTGGAATTGAAAATGCAAGTAAAATTATTAGTATGAGACTTTTCTATTGTATACTTGCGCCAAACATTTATACCAAATAATTTGTTGAAATGTAGCATAAAAGCAATATAGGTAGTTGATTTCAACATTAGAAAAGAAAAATTAGAATTTTCATTTCAATTCATCTGTGCTTGTTTGCATCTATTTATATCTTTATCACGTCCAAAAAATATATCGCATAATCATCTCAAAATGATAATAAAACATCCCTAAGATCAGTTAGATGTAGTCGAACACTTTTATATTATAATTCACATATATGAAACTATTAAAATGGTGATCTATTAAAACTTGTTATGTTAAAAAGTTTTCTAAAACTTCCTTGAAATAATGCAATTTAAACGAAACCTAGAACATCCTATCATTTACAATTCTAAAACCTGTTTGTTTGGACTTATTTTTAAAAAATATATTACTGACATTTTTTAAATTTATTTTTTTAACTATATCATTATTTCACATGCACATCGGCTAAAAAAATTACTAAAATTGTCACAATAATATTTTAAAAGAATCCTCTAAAAAATAATCATTTGACAAAGTGAGCAGAAGTGCCAAAGCATTTATAATTTTTTTATCAAATTTATACTATTACAATTGAAAAAAAGAGAATAGTATTTGGTAAAATTCAAACTCCTGACCTATAAAGAGCATTTATATTGTTTTTTATCAAACATATACTATAACAATTGAGAGTTGTACTTCTAATTCATTCTCATTTACAGTTTTTGGTATGTACACAGTGGTCTATGGTTGTTGTGATGATTTTTCAAATACTAGTGATTGAAACCTAAAAGGACGTATATGGTCTATACGAGTACTGTGATTTCTTCTTTTATAAGTCAAAATCAAAAAATAAAATCGAGCAGACTTGGAGAGCGAGGGGGAATGATCAATTGGTGCTGAATCAACAGCATTAAGTAATTTTTTTTAATCAATCGTCAATTATATTTTATCATACTCATTCATAATAAAAAATGTCAATTACTTTAAATAAATGACGAGAACTGAATCACTGTCGTACCAAATAAAAGTCATCAACGGCACTTAGTTGGTATAGGCTGAAAGCGACATCATGATTAGTGGCCCCAAACAAAGTCATGGGCTCGTGACAGTTCAACTTTACAATAACTTATAAGAATGACAAGCGTGTGGACTTTCGAGAAAGAAGACCGAATTGTGCGTGAAAGTTTGATTACGAGGAAAGTGGCGAATGATTTGACGGGGGACAGAGGGGCCTAACGACGCCTAACATGAATTAGAACTGTCCAAATGGGGCGTTTGACGTCTTCGTCTACTTTTTGTAAAAATTAAAGTTCAATAACTCAAGGAATGCAGTGCACCATAAATATTGGGCCACTCTGTCTGAAGATAAATTGTTAAGGAACGCGCATCATGGGAATTGTTTCGTTGTCGTGCTGGGCTGTCCCGCATTCAGCTGTCCTCTGTCAATAGTAAGGGTCCGTATAATTGTGGACTCACCACCAGCACTTTTTAACTCGGGGCCAATCAGTCGATGAGATTGATTAAATTGGAATCGCTATCAGATTATTGAGTAAGCATCAGGTGCACTATGTATGTGCGTAAGTATCAAATGCATTATGTACTTGACGTGACATCGAAATTCATTATATATTATTAAATAATGTAAGGTGTATATGACGATAAATTATTAATTTTAGTGTATACGTGACGATGCATTTAATTATTTTTATATACATCTATTTTTTTTATAGTTTCTATGTTTTATTATATTATATTATTGTATATTCTTTTTTATGTTATGTTATTGCTTAAGATATATGATTTTTAGTATGAATTTTTAATTCAATTTAAAAAAAAATTAAAGATCTAATCCAATTGAACCAGTCAATCTAGGAAAACCAAGAACCGATCAAGATAAGAATATTTCTTACATCCTAACTAAGAATTATTTTGGTTTTCTTAAGAAACAATTTAGGTTATAAATTGTTTTCTGTATTCGCATTTCTTTCCATCAACACTGAGCCTTCCGATCTCTAAGTGAAGGGAGGCGAATTACTATTATAAGGCCAATCATTTTTAAATTTGTTTTACCTTGAATTCCCCTTTATTTTTGTGAATAAATTCTTTTTTTTTTTGGGTGGTTGGGGGGTGCCGGGGGGGGGGGGGGGGGGTTTCAGATGGATGAGATGAAGCGTTTAAGAAGTAGCTATAGAGCGCTGGTGTGTAATTCCCCTTATATCCTCTCGTAGAAGTGGTTTAACCAGTGCCCTTAACAAATTTATTAGGCGTGTTCTGGCGAAAATATCCGCGCTTCATTCCAAAAATGACTTAAGTGTACATTCCTAATTGAGGTTTAAAATCTCTTTAACTTTTCAAATCAAAGTTGAAATGGTTGTGATTGCTCTTCACATTGACTAGACCTTTGTATAACCTTACTGGATCAAACTGAAGTTTATTTGGATTTGTTTGATCGGGTTCAACTTGGATGTCTTTATAGTGCCATTTAGGACCCAAATCGATATTTTGTCATTCCATCAACAAGATCTGGATCTTGTTTCGGAGAAATACCACTACCTAGTCACAGTAGATTGCCCGAAATCTTTTCTGCTTGTTTTTAGGACTTGAAGAAACTATACCGGTATTCAATTTTCCAATCGTAACGCTTGCTTATTTTTTGGGTCATAAAGATGGCTAGAGGCCACTATTTATCTGAAAAATCTTCTATGGGTTATGCTAGCTAAAATACCTTATTTTTTGGGTCATAAAGATGGCTAGAGGCCACTATTTATCTAAAAAATCTTCTATGGGTTCTGCTATCTAAAATACCTTCTATGGGAGGTTTCAGTTTGCAAGCCATAATATCACCATAGGTGGTTAACACCCATAATGGGAATAATGGGGAAGAAACTTGTTCAACACTGCAAGCCAAGCCCCATCGGTGGGTTAAGAGTGCGTGAGTGTGTTCATAAGGTCCATGGCTCCTCCTCCAATTTGTCTAGATAGTGTGAGTTTGTAGGTCTTGTCTTAAGTTCCATTCATCTTTTTCCTTACCCCTTTGGGTCTTGCCAAAAAAAAAAAAAAAATTGCAAGCCAAGCCCAGAGTTACATAACAAAGGTAGCAATGAGGCCAACATTCATTGCAAAAACACTCAAAAGGCTTTGCTCAATATGAATACAACCACCCGAATTACCTCTGTTGCTGAGCCATAAACTTTAGATATTAAAGATATTGGGGAATGAATAGAGGGTTGAGCGATTAGAGTTCTATGACTCTACCCTAAAGGTCAGGAGTTCGAATCCCATCAACATTATTTCCCTATCCAATGTAATAGTATAAGTTTGCTAAAAAAAAAAAAATACTGGCTCTATTTGTATTAGATTATTTGGAGTGTTTTTTTAGGATTATTTGGAAAAATTATTTGGAGTGTATTTTTTGTTGACTTTTTTAGAAAGATTAAAAGTAGATCAATTTTTTGTTGACTTTTGTTGAAAGTGGAGGGAAGTGTTTGAATTTTTAAAATTTTTTAAAAAATATATTTGAAATATTTAAAACTTTCTAACAAGTTGTTCCACTTTTTACCCAATTATTCACAAAATGTTGTATTTTTCAACAAATTTTGTTCAGAAAACGGAAAAAATTGTGACGAATATTTTGAACTTCATTTACAATAGTAATGAAGTTGTAATGGAGTTGATTTAAACTAAAATGTAGCATATAAATCAAATAAATCACAAATAAACAAAAGAACAGTAAAATGTCAACTAAAAGAAAGACATATAAATTTTGAGCCATAATTGGAAAAACTACAGAATAACATAATCACAACACACTTGTGTAGATTTTTTTACAAGAAATAATAAAGTAAAGGTGCAAGGTAAATAAATAAAATAAAATAAAATTACAATGCGTTAATGTCTGAATAATGGGCTCACATTAATTTAGAAAGAATATAAAATTAATTAAGCACATAATTTGACTAAATATAAAATTAACTAAAATACAAAACTAATACAACTAAAAATACCAAATCTAAGGATAAATAAGTTAAAGTAATCAAGATAATAATTAACTGAACTTTAATTTGATTAGTCTAATTGTAATTTTTCTACTTTTAAAGGACCAGATTGAAGACATAAAATAACTATACTGGATTAAATTCGGGGCAAAGGGTCAAAGTGGAAAATTTTGAAACTAGCTTTTTTCTCCAAACGTTACTGAAACGTTGCTAGCACTATTTTTGTTTCCTTCCTTTACCTGGCGAGTTCAAACGCCAAATGTGGTGACTTTCTACCGCCCCCTCCTCTCTTTCACATAAAATATGCGATGAATTCACACACTGTCACACACGCCTTCGCACACAGTAATGCAAATGTGCACAATAACAGATTTTTAAAAATTCAATAACAGACAAACTCGTTGTATTACCTATTTTGCGTTCTCCAAATATAGCTCTGTTGGGAAGACAAGAAACACCCTTCCAGTGAGTTTGTCATGGTTGAGGGTGGGTAAAGAGTAGGATAAGCGTAGATTAAGAAGTAAAAAAAAAAAAAAAAAAAGACAGAAACACGATTATATTATATAGTAATAGATTTATTTATTTGCATATGATTTGAAGTATATAGTTTATCCTTCACAAACTTTTAAAGATTATTTTTCATGAAGCTGGAGGCGAATTGGGAGACCCTTCCTGGCACAGGAGAAGAATGGAACACTATCTTTTCATTTGGTATCGCCTTTTCCATCTCGAATCTTTTCACCATGTTGTACGCGAAAACGGAAAAGTATACAATACACCACGTGCATTGCCACGTGGTGTACTAGAACCAATAATTTATCGCCATGTGGCAATGGTGGGCCATACCTCGTATTATTTGGCGATGTGTGATTGGTTCTAGTGCACCACGTGGCACGCCACGTGACGCGCGTGGTGCACGCAATACTCACTCCGCGAAAACGAGCATCACCAGCCGAGCATATTGTCTCCCTGGGCACATTCGTGGAGTAAATCCTTAAGGTGGGGTCAATTTGAAAAGACTTATGACATGGGGTGGTTTTATGGATTGGTTTCGGGAGGGGGTTTAGCGCATTTGCTGAATGCATTTTATTTTGTGCGCATTCAGCAAATGCGCTTTATTATTAATTTTTTTTCAAAATATGTTCGCGATTTTTTTTTTTGGCTTTAGAACTCTGCGCACCGCGCGGGGTTCCATTTCACAAACTGTGCATTTGTTCAACGCGCATATGAGTATTTAATGTCAAATTTCCATTTTCTCTATTTTTTTTTTGAAATCAAAGATTTAGGCACAAAATTATGAAGAGACAATTTTCTAAAATGGATCTTTTTTTACTTTCAATAATTAAAACGAAATAAATTTTGTCAAAATTTTATATCTTGGAGCTTTAATAAAAAAGAAAACTATATTGACATTTTTAATCATAATCTCAAAACATTAAAATTAATTTCAATTTAAAATTAATTTCTTCTAAATTTTGATTCAAAGTATTAGGGTAAAGAATTATAAAGGAGATGATTTTTCTAAAAGTGGACCTTTTTTACTAGCCAATTCCAACCAACACCAAAACAAAAAATAGATTTTGTAAAATTTTCTAAATATTTTTTTAATAAAAAATATTGACATTTTTATTCATCATCTTAAAGTAGTCAAATTAATTTATTCTAAATTTTGACTATAGTGCTTGGACACAAAATTATGAAGGAGATGATTTTTTGAAAAGTGGACCTTTTTTTATTGGCTAATTCCATCTAAAATCAAAAAATAAATTGATTTTTTGAAATTGACTTTGAAATAGAATCCTGAAAATCTATTTTTCTATTTGAAGAGGTGAAAAACTGAGAGAGTAACTTCGATGAGAGGAAAAGAAAAACGCATGGTGGTGAGCACAAGAGTTGGGCATGAGTTTTAAAGGCCAAAAAGCCAATTGAGGCAATGCAAATTAGCTGCGCTAGGAGCAAGCTTGGTGACATGCTTTTTGACAGTCAACGTTCGGCTGTCAAAAGTTGAATGTGTGTCATCCCTGCGCGATGCGCGAGACTTTTGATGTCTGGAAACGAAAAAACCACGCGACGCGCGCGCCTCTTGTTTAAAAACAATAAAAAAAGCGCATTGGCTGAATGCGTACTTTGTAAAGCGCATTCAGCCAATGCGCGTACCCTGTCCCATAATACCAATTACCACCGGAAAAGTATACAATACACCACGTGCATTGCCACGTGGTGTACTAGAACCAATAATTTATCGCCATATGGCAATAGTGGGTCATATCTTGTATTATTTGGCGATGTGTGATTGGTTCTAATGCACCACGTGGCACGCCACGTGGCGCGCGTGGTGCACGCAATACTCACTCATTACCACCCACCCCTATGTCAGAATGTTTTTGAAAAAGACCCCCTCCAAAGGAATCGTTCCACATTCGCGGCCCAGCTCCAAAAGAAACAAATGTATATGGTGCAGGTCCACTTCCTTCAAATCTTATTGGATCAAACTTTTCAGGATCAGAGAAATACTTGGGATTTTTGTGTGCGCTTACAGTCCAAAATGTCTGCAACAGTTCGTTTGTAGTACAGTATTACATCACATCTAGCCAGAATTGAGATAAAATTTAACATTTTTATGCGAAATTGTTGACCGATTACACTAATTTTTTTTATTTTCACGCAAGGAATATGTGCATTGTGTTCTATATGGTGTTTAGTTATACCTTCCACCCTTTCGGAATAGTGAAACCAGCATAGGTGAAAACCACGGTTGATTCTCTAAAGGCTCCTTGAGATGGTGGCATTACACGAAGTGATTCGCAGGCTACAGTCCACGAGTATTTCATCTTCTCAATGTCCTCCCAATTCAGCAACTCATCGGGACCTTTTGTCTTTGCAATAGCCATAACTTCTGTGATCAGCAATCAACATTATCAAGTCCATGATTTAGATCAATTTAATCTTCTGGCATGTTCAGATGATAAAACTTTACAACAAATTAACTTTGATGAACTTTTTGTTACCTGTGAAGACTTCATCATAAATAAGGGTAAGCTCAGCAAGGTGCTTTAAGACAAAGGTGACTGCGGTACTAGTAGTCTCGTAGCTAGCCATTAGCAAACCCACTATATATGTTGTTTGAGATCTCCATTTCACTCATAAACTGGCCAACTTCATCTGTGAAAAGAAGCATTTTCGTCAAAAGGTCTTCTCCTGCTATTTCTTTATTCTCCATTAGCTCCTTTCTTTTCTCTCTAATGATCTTCAACAGCTCCTCGCGCAACTTTTTTCCACCTTTGATTGCACCATTATAAGCAGTGCCAGGCAAATCAATCGGCAAATAAATCATTCCATTGGTAACAAGATGGAAAGGATCAGCCAACTCTTTTATTTGCTTTGGATCTTCAATATTCATGAACAAGCGACAAGCCAAATTGAAGGTGTATTTCTTAGATAAAGGAAAAACTTTCACTTCTCCATTTGAAACCCATTCTTTCTCAATATGTTCCCGAGCTGCCGCATCCATACTAGGGGCGTATTGCTTTAAAGCTTCAGGCTTGAGAATATCATGCTGAAAACTACGCCTTAAAGCGGATACTTTCCTCAGTGAACTCTCAGTCAATTTAGGGAACATCAATGCCCTTTTCATCGACAGGGGCAACCATCGGGTTACAAGTTAGTTCTCATTTGTAAAGATAAATTTGTTCCCTTGTGCACCACAAAATATTATCATTTTTTCTCCCAACAGTGATGTCTGAAATACATCTTCTGAGTATCATTTATGAATTTCTGGGGACCTAACAAGGTGAACTGCATATTTTGAGATGTTCCAGAAGGAAGCTTAATGCTGCTGGAAATGCCCTTCTTAATAAAGAAAATGATACTCATAGATAGGAGGATGAATACAATAGGCAGAAGATATTGGGTGAAGGCCTCCATTTGAATGATGCCGATGATGTGCACCTAATCTTGGGAGAAAAAAAGAAAAAGTTAGTAATATTTTGCTGTCAGACAAACAAGATAACAAGACATGAAAGTACATTGAGAAGCTAGCATCTAATGTCGCTTTTGGTGCGTGAAATGGCCTGATTACCTTTGAACTGGAGAAACACGACAACTTTTAGATGCCTTTATTTGTTATGTAGTTGCAGACTACAACAAAATTGTGTTGGTCTAACTTCCGAATTTTATGAATAGTGGTTTTAATTTTTCCAATAAACTCTAATTTCCGACAACGATGATGTTTATGATTTTGTAACTAGAATTTGTTAGTGAATGTATTGAGTTCATTAGATGCATTTAAACATCAATTAATTTGTGAATGTTTGATATTTGTGTTGATATTCTTAAGTCTATAAGGTGAAAGATAAAATCAATGCGAAAACATTGAAATACTTGTTTAAACGTATCAGATAGGAAGAAATAACATATGACAATTTTACATCATTTCAGAAAAAGGATGTCATTTTAATTAAATTTTCTTAAATTCTATGCATTTTGATAATAAAAAATAATTTGAACAAACAATAATAAAAGAACAAAATTTTCATTTTGATTAATTACCAGAGAGTATTATGTGACCGATCATTCCCGGTTGTAACTGGGAGAAAACCCCTTCTGACTGGAATAATCCGTGCATTCTCAGGGTTTAAATATTGGAATACAATTTTAAGTTATTTAGGATTGTGAATGATGACAAACTTGATTATTGATACACATTACTTGTCCTGATAATGTTATGCAATAAATGGAAACATAGCCTGCAGCATTTTTTTTAGCTTCGTAGCCAACAAACAAAAAAAAAAAAAAAGGAAGGAAATATCAGAAACAAGAAAGGTAAAGAAAAATACACACATTGGTCTATGACATCTATGGACCTGGAGGAGATGAGAGAATCCTGAAACACGTTTTCCAGAAGAGAACAAAGGCCTTCAACAACTATAGCAACCTTTATATAAACAAATAAATATTGGAGAACAGAAAGTATTGAATCGATACATGTACCTGATTATGTGGGCTGTATAGAGGCAAAATAATTAGGACAAATAAGGTAACTGTAGATTGTTTTTAATGAGGTTAGTGAACTACAACTCCAAAAGCTGATTTGATTGCTGGAATAGATGATAAGGGAGGATGAATCATCCCAATATTTGATGTTTTCGAAAGAGTTATCATCTTTAAACACTTTGTGACTTTTGGTAGGTACTGATTCATTGACAAAGTATTGAGAAAATCTTACAATTAATAATAATGGCGTAATTATTTCAATTACCATTCTAGGTTAAAAGAATGGAAACAAATGTTTATCATGCTTTGCTTTCCACTAAAATGCCATGCCAAGATAAACAATTGAGTTAATGAGCATAAAGGGGGGGGGGGGGGGGGGACAGAATTGTAGTATATAAGATCTATAAGAATTGCCACAAAAGGATGGAAATTTATGAAAATAATGGCACATACCTCCATTAAAAATGTTAGAAGAAACCATTAAGAAAAAAAAAATCAAAGAAAAGGTGTCTTAGGTAACAAATGGATTTGGAGCATAGTTATATGTATACAATGTAAACTCCAGCTACAAATTGTACACCAAAACTGTTATTGTAAATAATAATAATTCTCAACCATCAATACCTTTATGTTCATCATGCCAATTGTTTGGAACAATCCATTCGTGCCTAAATCCTGTAATGAAATTCTCATTCCTACATTCTACCAAAAAAAAAAAATGGTCCATTCTTCCATGAAAAATACCACCGAAAACAATTCCGTCTGGATTGTTGTTTTTAAAATATTCTGTAGTTTTTTTTTTTTGGATAAAAGGATAAGGGGGCATATATGGTTAAAAAGCATTTTCTTTATATATAAAAATTTAACTAATGAATTATCATATAAAAAAAAAGTTGAACTACTATTGCATTATGTGGATAAGGAGGTAAGAGTTTTGTATGATTAGAAAAAAATAATAAGCAGAAGACATGCCTGTAAAATTGTCAAAATTTTTTTTAAGTTTTTGATAAAATAGAGCCAAATAGGTAAAATGGAAAAATATTTAGGTGGACCACTTGTGGAACCGTTGATGATGTTGTTGATTAGGATCAAAGGGTTTACAGCCCCATTTGTAAACTCGATCCACCTAATTATTTTTCTGTAAAAGGGCAACAAATGGTTACCTTTCTAAACTGTTAGAGGAGATATGGATCACTAATTTATTTTTTTTTTTTTAATTTTTGAGGCTCAATGAGCACACATGGGATAGGACATAGTAAATAACATGCAAAAATTACGTGTGTTTTTTTTTTTTTTTGTCAAGATTCAACATACTAGCCTACTCCTAACCTACTCTAGGGGATGGTCCAACTGGACCTGAGGGACCAATGGAGACTAAACCACCATTGGACCAAAGAGTACTAAGGTGCTCCTTTGGATTTAATACCAAAGGAGCTGCTGCAGGTGGGGCTTGAAACCCCAACCTGCAGCTAGGGGGAGCTTTACCAACTGCTCCCCTGACCACTGAGCCTTCGGCTCAGTGGCTCAAAAATTACGTGTGTTGTTTGACTTTGTACGTGCCTTGAATTAGTACGTGCCAAAGTGTTCCAATCTCGAATTGTCAAGATTGTAGAATGATTAACTACAACCGTTCCAATTCATATTAGTCAAACAGTATACTATTATTGACAGGAGAAAGAACCAGATTCACCAAGGAAGATTTGCCAAAAAAGTATACTTCTAAAAACAAAGAAGTAGGGCCAATGAGTATAAGTTCAGATTTTCAATGCCAATTTTCTCAAGAGAGCATCTACTATTATAAAGGGCCCAAGAGCACGTACTATTGGGAAAGGAAGAAATGGATAAAAAAAAAAAAAAAGTAAAGAGGGGAACAAATGGCCCAAGCAAGTCTCGAACCTGCGACCTGGACAAAGAGCACGTACTATTGGGAAAAAAAAAAAGGAAAAGGAACAGATGATGGCCTATGCAGGTCTCGAACCTGCGACCTTCGCGTTATTAGCACGACGCTCTAACCAACTGAGCTAATAGGCCTCATTGATAGTGTCATTTAAAAATAAAAAAAAACACTTTATCTTTTAATATGTTGACTAACTCAAACTCAGCGACGACCTGGTAAAGAAAGATTAGTTGAGAGTTTAGTAGACTCGGAAGGGTTTTTTGGCAGCTGAGCTTCCGAGTAAACGAGGGAGTGAAGAAATGGCGAGATCGTCGACGGCCAACGACGCTCAGGCACTCCTCCACTCTCTCCGATCTGCTTACGCCGCCACCCCCACCAATCTCAAGGTCCTTCCGTTAATCCATCTCTCCTTCGTCTCTCTCTCTCTCTCTCTCTCTACGTAGCCGTTTTTGAGTCCTTACAAAGTATGCTTTTTCCTTTTTATTTTATCTCTCAGATCATTGATCTTTATATCATTTTCGCCGTCTCCACCGCATTAATTCAGGTATTCCGGAAAATGTAATTATTTTTCCCGTATAACGTGTCTCTGGATGAGTATTGATCTGCAAATTTTTTTTTTTTTAAGAAAACTAATTGTTCTTGGATTTTTTTTTTAATTTTTTGCTGTTATTGGCTTAACTACTGTGAAAGTTCTGGAAGAAGTTTGATTTGATTGTATCCTGATCAGGCAGAATTGGAATCTATATGGACTTGATTAATTCAATCTATATGACTTTTGTGTGGTACACGGAGGAATAATTGCTTCTTTATGTAACAATTACTATATGATTACTTCGAGTTTGCGCATTTTCGATTTTTTGTATGCTGTTTTAGAAATTTTAAGTTTGTACAACAGCTCTTAGTGGTATAGCATAGTTGGAGTAGTTGATTTGATATTTAGGCTTTAAGGGAGTATGCAGTTTCTAGTGCAATGTGTTTCGTTTCTTAAGCTTGTGGGCAAAAAGAATTTCTTTCGGAGAATTCTTATAAAAAGTTGAAAGGAAGCTGGTTTGTAGAACTCTGGCGTCCTATGACGAAAATTTGTATTTTATTTGTCTGCATATATGTTAACAAGTAGTGCGTAGATTGTGTTGATTTTACTTTGAATGTTGTTGAATGTGCATACCATAATTAACTTGGCCTGTGAAGGTTTTAAAATGGCCAAAGATGAAAGCAACTAATAGCAAATATGTCAGGTAATTTACAGAACTAGTAGATCTTTCCTCCCTTTGCATGATATGGAGACCCTCTATCAGAAAGCTGTAGCCTACATGTAATGGCTATTAACTGTCGTTAGTTCCCAATGACATGCGACTGCTGAAAATTGGGATTTTCATGTTTAATTGTGCTTCTTCATAAGTAGCCGTGTGAGGTGCCAAGACGGGGGATATTTGTTGCTAGTGTTTAGCTCTGGAGTAACTCTGATGTATTCAAACTTTTCTGGCCTGACGTGAGTTCAGCAGCCATCATCATTAATTTAAAAAAAAAAAATTCATTTGTTATGATTGTTGTTGACATTGGGCTACAATCTTCAATCTAGTTATGGCTTCAAAGATGGATTATACAGTTAATTTGGATAAGCACGTATGGACACTATAAATGTGGGCAAAAAGTGAGCTTATTCTTTGATTGACTCGCAATGGCATTTCTGTTGATAGGTGGGAGAGATGACGCATTCTATGTAATATTATATGTTGTGCTTGCCAAAATTTTATGGCAATCACATGTACAAGTTTTTTGTTATTCATTTGCAAAGAGTTGCCTCTTCAGATGTTTCCTATAGCCACTTCCACGCACAACACCTACGAAGGAAAATGATAATATTGGCAGCTGTGTACATTACTTTTTAAGTGCTTGACTACATATCTCAAAATGTCATTCTGCTTGTCTGATAATCAGGTAGTATACATGGCTATTGTTGGATCATTCCCCTTCAACTCGTTCCTCTCAGGAGTTCTTTCTTGTGTGGGGACTGCGGTTCTTGCTGGTAAGCATTCTTACTTATTAGAGGATGATATTCATTTGCATGCAATATTTTAATTTTATCGGCAATACTGAATGCTTATTACGACTGATTTTGGTTTAATGATTTGTTGGTGTGCAGTTTGCCTTCGTATCCAAGTAAACAAAGAAAATAAGGAATTTAAGGTAAGCTTTCTTTAGCTCTATGTAGCCCATCATTGACCTTTCTTTTTCAATCTATTTCCCAGAGTAAATGATGGAGATAACTTAAATATTCCAGCGCCATGGTTAGAGAGAAACCAAAGGATAGATACACAGAAACGCACTGAGGCCACAATAGTAATATTTTATGTCCTCGTACATGTAAATGCAGGAACATCTTTTTCTTTCTTAAGAAAGTTAAGAATAGTCATAGTAAACAGATGATGCTAAGCCCCATTTGAAAGTGAAAAGGGGGGAGGCAGACATAGAATTGGCATGAGAAAAAACAATGTCGCTCACTGTTCATGAGGATGAGATAACAGTGCCAAGAAATCTTCGCGTGTTATGTTTGTTTTGGTTCTTATGAATTGACAAATGTCTACTAAATTGCAGGATTTACCACCAGAACGTGCTTTTGCTGATTTTGTTCTCTGTAACCTAGTACTTCACTTGGTGATCATGAATTTCCTTGGATAAGCTGGTGCTTTTTTAAACGGAGGAATGACCTTTTTCAGATTTTATTTTGAGATGTAATGCGATAGATGCGACCATAGACTAGACTTCTTTTACGGATTTCAAAATTGCTAAGATTGGCATTCCTGGACTCCTACGTGCAAGCCATCCTGTTGCCATCAGTAGAACCTGAGTTTTTATTTGCTAAAAAGAACTAACTTAAAGTATCCTTGGGCCGTTCAGAATCTTTTGCTGGAGGATATTGCAGCATCAAAATTTGAATGTAACTGGGTTCGTGTGTTTCTTAAACAAAAAACCAATTTAGATATAAGGAAAATGCTGGGTGAACGTGTGTACTAACAAGCGGTAATTTTTGTTATAAAAATAGTATCAAATTACGTTAACCGAGTGACTGCGGCATTTCTATATATATAAATTGGAGACTGTGTTGTGTTTTAGCGAAATAATATGAGAATATTCAAAGTCAGAATCAAAAGCTAATGTAACCTTACATGTATGTTGATCCATCTGATCAACTGTTGGACCTATAATACAGGATATTTGAAAATTGTTGGTCTGCTTTCATTTCAGATATCAAGGTTGGAAACGCAAGCCATTCTACTTTGTGGATTGTATTTCATGGGAATGACTTGTGAGGGGAACCACGCGAAACAATGATAATTGATACATATCAAATTGTTACCTACCGGGTGATGACGCATAATTTGACATCCAACAAAAAAATTGACACATGGTATGGTGTATGCATACTCTTCACGTATATTAACCCTCTAGGAATGGGATTTGCATTTCATTGTAGACCACAAATCCAAAGGACCAAGTAATCTCAATATTTTTTCACAACATTTTTCAATAAGATGAAAAAGTTTATTACAAAATGACTTTGTGGAGTGGACGGTTCAAGGTTCAAATATTACTTTCTATAAAAAATTCATATGGTGCGTAGTGTACTTTTATGGTTCGATGTCATAATTAGTTTTCTAGGGCCCAATTGAGCTCTTCCCCTAGAATAGGCTAGAATAAGAATGGAAGTAGAATAGATATTGCCAATTGCAAAAGAGAAAAAAAAAAAGAAAATTTATTACATTGAAGTTTTTTTTTTTTATTCATTCCTTTTTGTATGACAATATATGTTGCCTTACACAATTGGGATGAGACTCTCAATGGTATACTGTGTGAATTCCAAACTGTTTATCATATACAATTTAAGGATATAGTTCTTGGAAACCTACTTACCCACCCTCTCCTATAAACTCAAATCCTGACTACCGCAAGTGAGATTAGATTCTAGGACTTGCGGCAGGGAAAACTTTAAAGATCTCCCCTAACCACCAGGACGTTAGCCCTATGGCTTACATTGAAGTTTCTTTAGAGCAAGAACTCTTTATTTTTGGGCATTCAATTAAAAAAAAAAAGGTAACACGTGGCATGGTCTGCAATCACTATCAAAATGTGATGTTAATTGTCGTTAGAGCATTTTTTTATCAATTTACATTGTTACATTCTGGGGAGGAGAAATGTTTGGTGGAATTTGAACTCCCGACCTTTGGGTGGAGTTGTAAAACTCTAAGGAATAGGACATCATATTATTCCTGAGGAATAGGGCTCAAACTATGCAGGCTGCCCACAAGTCCAAAGGCCCAATAACCTAGCATTTTCCCATTTTGAGATAACATTTTTCCAGTAACATGAAGTTCACCTACTGAATATTCTTTATTTCTCTACTAAACTAACTTAATCATCAAAATATGGAGAAAGTCCTTCCTCTCCATTAAGAGGAAATAGGTTGTAGAGCCAAATCGATGTATGTTTGATTAAAAGAATTTATCCCATGAAGAAAGCGCATGTCAATTAGGAGTACGTACAACTCGGGAAAAAGAGTCTCGTAAAAGACGAAACTTGGGGCAATATTTTACACCTTGGCAATGCTAATGTTGATCAATAACTGACTTGTAATGAAACAGGATTTCAAATACATATATATATATATATATATATATATATATATATATATATTAGTGTGAGCATTGCAATGCTAATGTTGATTAATAGCTGAAGATAACCCAATTGATTAATATAATAAATCCAGCTAGGAATATTTCATAACTTACCACATTTAAAATTCAGATTCTTTTTCTTCTATTAGGCTTGAGTTCAAATTCTTAGGTTTGATAGTGTCAATATGTTCAGTTTGACCGATGAGACAATTCATTTATAAGGTTTCATTCGTGAAATCCCAATTTCAAACGACAAAAATATGCCATGTGCTAAACTAGAACTTCAGCAGACTTTGAACATCATGTTGCTAACACTACAAATATACAAGCATTCAGATTTGTGGTATATTTAAAATTTGAAATCTTTCCAATTATGTTCTTCAAAACTCGTGTTACTTGTATTTGGAAGTACCTTTTGCAGCACAAACACCAATATAAATGCAAAAAAATTAATAGTTAATAAAATAGATAAACTTGTGCTTTAGAATGACAAAGAACTGTACTTAAAATCTACTCCAAGGCTTTTCCTCTGAGAAATATAGCTCAATAAGTCCCCTGCAACTTAGCCGCTGTCTTTTCATTTTTGTCATTTTTTTAGTTTACGTTCGTTTTGATGCGTCATGTGTCGGGGGAAGATCACCAGCACTTTCTCCATTGCACCTTTTATTCTTGAAATTGTTTATGACAACAAAAGGAGGGAGAAGCAACTTTGTTTATGTTTTCTTGCTTGTCTTGGTTGTGGATAACAAGAAGAAAAAGGCTAATATGAAAGACACAGCTAGTACATAACACTAAAATATTAAAGGAAATCAAAACGCCAGTCCCCATGTGGGGTTGAGATTGAGATAAGGCACTTTCTTGTTCAAGTTATTTATTAGGGCATTGTTATATTCAAAAGTATCAGTATATTGCCTTTACCGTTGCATCATGCATGCACGAGGCTGTAGAATCAGATCACATAATGCAATGGAATGACTATTATTATATTGTGAAATGCCCATGAACCAACACTTGTTACATATCAGCTATTAGCAACTTCAACAGATGCCCTGTAAATTAAGGTTTGTTGTGGTGGCTGAATTTTTTTGCTAATTTTTCAATCAATAATGATTATCAAAAATGCTAGAATTATGTAATGAAGCATATTATATATCAAAATCCAACAGTAGAAGCAAATCACACGCTGGCCTAGGAAATGAGCATTTTTGATGAGTTTGTTTTTGTTGCTTGATCCCTTAAGCTGCAAGAAATCGACCATATTTTATAACTAGATTACCCTATAAATATATTTTATCCAGTTGCATGATTCGCGTACCGCACTTGTCAAAAGCAAGTTCAATCTCGGCAATTACAAAAACTTATCTGGGAACTGTATTACTACTAGTAATTACCAGCAAAATGATCATGTGTTGCGGAAGAATACAACAACAATGCATACAAACAATTTGCCAAATTAGTCTATATATATAAAGTATTTTAACACAATCAGTTCTAGCCCTTATAGTTTAATACTTAGCCTTGTACTCCTACTTAAAGTTCTTTTTATTTTTTTTTTGGTACTTTATCCTTAGGCACCTTTAAGTTTCCCAGAAAATCGAACCAGTACAGTTGTTTAAAGGGTAAAAGATGCACCTTCATCTTAACTTAGGAGACCTTATCTATATGTATATCTATCTATATATATATAAAAGCATGTAGGACCTTAAGTGATTTAACAATTAATGTATTTCCTAAAATACCCTTATTTTTTAAGTTGTATTAATATTACAAAAGAGGATATTAATGGAACTACAAAAAGTGGATTAATTAAATCCTAATCAAACTCAACCTCTTTAAAAGTCTTTCAAACCTTTTATAAGTACAAATTTAAATTAGATCCTACAAAAATATATACTTATCTGTTAGTATAAAAAGTTTATATTTTCTTCTTTAATACTTTTAATTAATTTGTATATAAGTTTAAATTTCAAAATCTACAACAAAATTAAAACCAAAAAAGTAATTTAGCAAAAAGGATTAATTAAATCCTAATCAAACTCAACCTCTTTAAAAGTCTTTCAAACCTTTTATAAGTACAAATTTAAATTAAATCCTAACAAAATTATATACTTATCTGTTAGTATAAAAATTTATATTTTCTTCTTTAATACTTTTAATTAATTTGTATATAAATTTAAATTTCAAAATCTACAACAAAATTAAAACCAAAAAAGTAATTTAGCAAAAAGGATTAATTAAATCCTAATCAACCTCAACCTCTTTAAAAGTCTTTCAAACCTTTTATAAGTACAAATTTAAATTAGATCCTACAAAAATATATAATTATCTGTTAGTATTAAAATTTATATTTTCTTCTTTAATACTTTTAATGAATTTGTATATAAATTTAAATTTCAAAATCTACAACAAAATTAAAGCAAAAAAAGTCATGTAGCAAAAATAAATAAATAACCAAAACATAGAAAGAGAAATCAATATTTAAATATTTATAATTTTATATTTTTAAATAAGTTTATATTCTTAAATTTAATTTTAATTGCAAATATTTATTTAATTATAAGTGTTATTGGTTTTTTAGTATTTAATGTATTTTTCAAAAAGGCTTTATTTTTTAGTCTAATCACATTAAGAATGGACATTTATGAAAATAGAAACACTTAGATTAATAAGGTTCTAATGAAACTCAACATTCCTTCAATAATTTTTTGAGTCTTTCACAGTAAGTTTAATTTAGTTTTAAATTAATAAAAAATGCACAAAATATATAGAAAAGAAATAAAAGTCCTCCTCACAAATAAAATTAGAAAGGAATTTAATGCAAAATTGGAAAACTACCTATTTTGCATCAATTTAAAAATCATTATTGTAATAAAAAACTTTGCATTGCCTAAAAGAATATTATATTTAGTAATAATATACTATGGCTGATTCAGAATTTTTAAAAGTTATAGGAGTAGGAGCCAACCAGGTATGCAATGGGTTAGAAGCGTGGAAACTTTTCTTCTTTTTGTTTTTTTTTTGTGAAATTATTTTTATGTTTATCGTAGTTATTATTTACATAGTAAATGACTAAACTGGACACATCTTTGGCTTTAAATTCACACAAAAAATCCAAATTTTTGTTCATAAATTAAAAAGAATACGAATTACACACTTGCGAGTACAAAATTAGATAGAGAAAACCACACCTTATTAAATCAAAATTAATAAAAAAATTACAAGAAAGGAACATTTAAATATTTCCTATCTAACCTTTTCTTTTTAATTTAATGGATAATTTCTTGATTAGGCAGGACCATTTGTTTAATTTATTTTTCATATTAAAATAAAAATAATATCTTAATTTTAATTTTTATTCAAAAATTATTCTTAGACATTATATAGTAAATTCAATTCAATTATCAGCTTGAACTAATTAGCTTGCAGTATTATTAAAAATGAATATTGTGTTACCTTACTTTAAAATGCCACGAAAGTATATAGCATAGTAGGAGGGAAAATGAAAAACATTATGTTTAATTCACTACACCAACTTGAAAATCATAATACAAAATTAGTTAATCAAAATTCTAAACTTTTGAATCTCATTAAAATTTAAATTTAAAAGATGTAGTAGTTAGTAAATTAAATTTAAAATCATAAAATTAAAAATAAAATCACTCTATCATGCATTAAGCAACATGAGTTTATAAAAAAAAGATTTATTTTCAAAGAAATATAAAATGCCAATCTCATTTTTCTAGATCCTAACTTAAACTGAAAATATAAAAAATTACACTATTGTACCTTGAATTCATTTAACACTATTATTTTGTTGCCTTTTTACTATGATTTCATTTATAGAATTAAAAAATAACAACTTTAACATATTAAATTCAAAACGAAAACTAACTATTATTACACTATCTTACAAAAATAGTAAAATACCATATACCATGGACTGAGAGACAAGAAAGTTTTTTTAAAATTAATTTTGATTGAAGAAACTTGGACAATACCTAAGTTGAATACAGAATACGTGCCCAAAATGGTTAGATTTAGAATTTAGGTGAATTATTTGAATACAATATTTACTATTTGAGAAATTTCCTTATTTTTCTATTTTGTAATCACATTGTTGCATTAACATAAAAAATAATCTTAGAAACCTAAACACAAAGTGCCCTAGAAAATTACTTTAAAACCTAAAAGTATTGTGAAAAATTAACTAAGCCAAGGTTTCAAAGACTTAGGACTAAATTCTAAGAATCTACTTCCATTATAAAGAGTCACCAAGAATTGAAATTTAAAAAATGTAAACCTCATTCTTGCGAAAAGGTCACAATGCATAATAAGGTTGCATGACATCTTTAATCATTAAAACTTCTTTATATAAAAATATATGATTCTTTTCTTTAATATAACCTGAGATTTTGAATGTGCTATTTTGAATCAAATCAACAGTTCTTAACAACTCAATCGTGATAGTTGAACAAATATTTATCACTTTTTAAT
This sequence comes from Mitragyna speciosa, assembly GCA_024721245.1. Lineage (NCBI taxonomy): Eukaryota > Viridiplantae > Streptophyta > Magnoliopsida > Gentianales > Rubiaceae > Mitragyna > Mitragyna speciosa. The sequence continues at coordinate 7,317,519 of CM045559.1, forward strand.
GTGAAATTTAATTAGTGTTCAAACTCTTATTAATATTAAAATACTTATATTTTGATAATATACAAAGTAATTAATTCATTACAAAACTGATTTGACCAAAATAATATACATACATACATATATATATACACACATATAAGTTTAGCTAACGAATGCGTTAGGGTGCTGGTTAAGTAAGCTCTCGAGCGTTACTTATTCAAAAAGTAAAGTTAATTTAAAAAAAGTTTCTAAATATAAGAGTGCCATAAATATGAGTTTATGCATTACAAAATTTTTGCAGTTTTAAAATTTCATATAACACAAAATCAAGCCATATCTTATTTTTTGAACTCTTATAGTAGGGAGAGGAAAAAGGAAAAACCAAACTGATAGAAAATGGAGGTGAGAAGTTCAATACCTTCAAATGCATAATTTTTACACTAGATATAAAATATAAGATTTTGCAAGTCCTTTGAGGCTATAGTTATTAACAAATTTCAAAATTCATTATTCTCATAATATATGATATTTTAATTGATACTGAAAATTTATATATATATATATTACATAATTTTTTGAGTTTGATGAGTAATATTAATTGATTCTATTGAGTGATTAGTTAGGTCAATGTCCATGAAAAGGCCAAATATTCAATAATATTAATTCATAAAATTAGAATTCCATAAAATCTATATATCAATTGCTTAAGATCATTACAAGTGAGACAAATTTAAGGAACATATACTTAAGAGGACTTTATTATAAATATATTGGAAGTGTATCATTCAGAGATATCATACCACATAAATTTTATTATTTATGACATACATATCTAAGCTCTATCATTAAAATATATATATGAAAGAAAGAATTGGACTATTATCTTTTTAATATATATGTAAAATGTACAAAACAAAATCATATTAATTTTCAAGTGCATGGTATACATTAGAGAGTTTTATTATATAATTATGTTTATTTTGGGTAAAGAAAATAAAACATAATATATATATATATATTTTAGAATGTTTAGGTTTACAATTTTTTTATGGTAAAGTATAGAGGAAGAAGAAGAATATTACCAATTATGCGTAAACAAGATAAAAATTATGATAAAAATAGAAATAAAATAGTAAAAAAAAATGCCTAACTAAATAAGATAAGTCATCACAAGATTGCAAATGATATGTTCAACAAATAATTGTACACTTTTATTGCATAATCAATCAAAATAGATGATATAACTTAATTTTGCACAATAGTAGCATTATCTTTGTATGCAAGAAGTGCTACCTTTGAAATAATTCATTATTTGAAAGTTAGAATCACTAGACTTATATGTGTCTTTGTAAATTGTACTTATTTGATATGCTCAAAGGACAAAATTATCATAATTCTTATACACATCTTAGATTTGTTAAAAATAGAAATCATAATAGAAAATTTTAAAATTAGTAAAAGTATAAAAAAATTTTAAAATAAGTCATTTGGAAATATTAATTGTGGTACAATTATATTAAAGTCTCATTTGATATTTTATAGATATAATAGAGACATGCAAATTTATTAGTCAACTTATCAAAAGTTTAGGGATTTCAAGCATAATTACATCTTTTTATAAAATAACATGTTACCTTTTATATGATAGCAATTTAAAATTTTTTAAAAATTTTCATAATTTCTTTCACAAGGATATTTTAAAGAAACTAACATTATGCCAAATGCTATTAGAGATATTCATATGTTCTATTCAAATTCTTTTAGAAAAGAAAATAATATGTGAAGTTAAGAAAAGATAAATGTGAAACTATTAAAGTAAAGTTAGTAGTATTGTAATACTTGAAATGTAGGTTTTTAATAATAGTGGTTATCCTTTATTGGTTTTTAAGGACATAATTAACTTGAATCTCACATAGTTTTTAGACATGGCTTTGAAAAATACAAAAACCAAAATTACTATTTTTTTGGCCTTTTATAATATCATTTGTTAAACAATTATTAAACGTGCGAAGCACGTGCTCCATTTCTAGTATTCTTAAAACCACGTACCTGCAATTGTTTAATGCATGTAACGCATTCAGATTTGAACGTGAAAATTTCTCGTAAATAATGCTTTAGAATTTTGATTATTTGTGAAATTTTAGTGGTATATTAACGTCAAATTAAATAGGAAAAATGACAAAACATCAAATCAAGTAACGAAACTGAGTTCTCTTTCATTCAAAATATAATCATAACTGTATTAATAGTGTAGAAATGAAGACGAACACCCCAAAAAAAAAAAAAAAAAACTAATATTAGCTTCTCCTTTCTAATTTCTAGACCTTGAGTTGACTTGAATCCTTACAAATGAAATTGGCAAAGCCTTAAGCTATATCAGAACTCGATGACATAAAATAGTTACACAAACAGAAAATTTTCACACCATGGTCAATGAAACCACGAGAGAATCATCTACACAATTAGTTGTAGCAAATAAATTTGGAGTGAAGTACATATATCATCCTACTTTGATGCCTCAAAATGATTGAAAGAGAAAAAGAGAACAATACCTGAAAACTTGGGTATTTTCTTCTGCCACTTGACTAAATAAGTCCACATTAGAAGAAAAAAAATGGACTAATATTTGGCTAAAATTAGGTAAATCTAGTTTACAGGTTCACGTATCAATATGTAAATTAGATTAAAGAATATACATGGTGATGTATGATAATTTTAGAAAAGTGATAACAATAATAAGCGACATTATCATACATCTCTAATACCATATTGACGTTAAATTTACAACATGGTCTACAAATATATCTGCAAACGAAATTTACCTCAGTATTTTTTTAGCTTTCCATTCGAGAATTTGTAGTTTTATTAGAGTAGCAATGGTGTACTACAGCTTTCACTCCTTTGTTTTTTTTCTGTCTCACCGAACAAAATTTTCCTTTGGCCCACCTTCTTGTAAAGAAATCTTGCAAGTACCAAATTTTCTGACGAATTTTGAACCAAATGGATACTTTTATTTCCTCTACACAGCAATTTCAGTTCTTCACTTAAGAATCCACACCTCCTTGTGGACCATGTATATGAGAATGTCTGGTAAAGGTTTGAAGGGGGAAATAGGCCAGAAAGGATTGAGAAAGCGAGCATGTGGAAAAGAAACACTGAAATCAGTAGAAAAGGGTCAAGAGAGGCCAAAATGAAATTGGTTTCTTTATTTATTTTTCCTTTCAATTCAATCAATTGCTGACCAGAATCTACTTGAATTATATAGAATTATCTTAACAAATTACCTGGGTTCTTAAATTTACTGCAACGATTGAAGCAACAATGAAAATAATGGGGATTTTACAGTTGTGTTAGAAAATAATACCGTCGGAAAATTTTTTACTAATAATACTACAATAACTAAAATATAAGAGACCAAACATACGTTTGAAACTTTTCATCTCGTTGGTAGAAATTTTTTTTTTTTTGGGTAGGGGAGGGGGGGGGGGGGGGGGAGGTTGTCGAATTTTCAAAAAATAAGACTCAAATTGTGAATCTCATATAATACATTTAATTCCTTAAACAACTCGTGTTTCCATATTTGTACCAAATACTATATATGATGATTGATTTTAAATGTATAATACTTACATAAACAATTAATGCACCAAGACAATATAACACTACAAGGAAAGCCCCCAAATTATGATTAAGTTACAATTTAATTATTCTTTTAACAGCAAATTAATAAGCTTTAATAATCAGGAAAATCTTGGACAACGTACTTTATCATATCTATACAATTAACATTTTTAAGACTCAATAAATATCATTTGAGTTGTAAACCACTCATGCAAATGTAAGGTCATAGGATCATGACACAAATTATTGTATCAAGGAATAATGAATCAAGTAGTCCAAAATATAGAAAGACAACCACAGACATATTTGTAAGTTTCCATTTGACTCTTCTCAAAAACATCCTCTTCACAACTCTACTAAAAATTTTTCTAGATGTCCCAAATATATATATATATATATATTTTTTTTGAGGATAAGATGTCCGAAAATTTAGCATCATCATAGGTTTCGTTTCAGAGGGGATAACAAGCTTTAACGAACGTTACAAAATTACCAATTTACCATTCATGCTAGTATCCATACACGTGTCAACAACAGGAGAACATCAAGAATAATAGCCATCCGATGAAGATGAGATCATGGAGTGTAATATCAAACCCAATCACAACCGTTGACATGGTAAATTAATGCCTTTGTGGGACCCATGCATATTGATTAAAGAGGTCCCACAGATCACTAAGATTTTGTAGAGTCAAAGCCAAATCATTGTGATTTAACAAGTCAAAACTCAATGAAGGTATGACCAGACAAGGAAGTTGGGGCCCACGTGCTTCTCACTTGGTAAGCTGAGGTGATAGTGCACCGTTAAAAGGCTGGGCCTCAGAAACACCAGAAAACAGACATACCTGGGGGTTCAGATGGATGTGGTCCATGGAAGACAGGAACTAAAGTGAGTTTGGAAGAAGCCAGGTGTGTCCGGGGGCCTACTTATTCGTGCTAGGATTAGTTTGTGTGTGATTAGGGCTTGAAAGTGAAATTTCTATTTGAATATATTTTTTAAAAAAAATATATTTAGACATCTCTTCTTTCTTTCTTCTTCTTTTTTTTTTGGCTCTATATCTTTAGTCTATCTAAGGAGTGTGGAATAATATTCTCTGGAAGTAAAGATGTGGAATAATATTTTCTACAAGTAAACAGTCTGGAACATCACTAAACTTTTTAACGTGTACATATTTAGACCACCTTTAGTGTTTACGAATTTAGGTTTTGTATGTGAAATTGGTCACTAAACCATCAAACTTAATCCGTTTTGCCTATTCCATCTAATTTCTCTGTTAAATCAAACAGTGAGAAGTTAGTTCTTATTAAAATTGACAAGGCTAAAGGCAAGCGCTAATTTTTTCAGAAAAGCTCTAACATATATGCACCTACTATACTAATGTCATATTCTTAACTGCTTTTTTTTTTTACTATGTTTTTAGATTCTTTTTAAGTTAAAATTAGAAACAACTGATTTTTAACTTTTTTAAAATTAATTTTACAAAAATCAGAAGTTATTGAAAACAAGCCGTAAGAAATATAGAAGCTGCCTATTAGTTGTTCATTACTGGCAAAAAGAAGGTCCTGAAAAACTCTAACTATGTGCACCTACTGCACTAAGAACTGTTGAAGCTGACTATATTAGTTGTTCTCTATTGGCAAAAATCAAAAACATATGGGACTTATTGCATGAAAGAAAAAGAAAAAAGTTAGGATATTTAAGTGAAACTAGGTATGACGATAAAAGACCAAAAGTGGAATTTCCAGATATATTTACTATAACACAATGAACTAATTAGTTAACAAACAGTTGATCAAGTTTCAACTGGCATGCTGAAAGCATGAGGAACTACATGTGGTAAGAAAAAGAATAATGGAGTCGAGTAGAATGGATTTTGAAGATAAAGGATCAAGATATAATTTACTTTAGTATGTTCCACCACAAATTATAAACAATTTACTATTTAATTCTAGAAATCTTTATTGTACACTAATTATTACAAAGTAAAATCAGATTGAATATTAAGAAATTTGAAGATATAGTCATAGTTGTGTGGTCCATAGTCTAAAAGAAAAATTGGGAAACATATGCTGGCCAAAATTTTTTGTGACTTGAGTCATAGGGAAATCTAGCCTTTGATAGGTTGAGCTTTATAAAAACACTCGTTTGGTATTCACACTAAAACATAGGCATCCCTAGTTGATAAAACATGTGACATTAATGTAAAATTAGGATATAATATATGAATTATCCAAGATTGAATACAGATGTTTTAATATACACAAAAATTAGGATATAATATATGAATTATCCAAGATTGAATACAGATATATTAATATATACAAAAATTAGGATATAATATATGAATTATCCAAGATTGAATACAGATGTTTTAATATATACAACCATTGAGAAAGCTTTCCAAGAAAGAGGGGTTTCAATGCTGGTTTACAAATTATAGAAAGACTGTCTTATGCAATTCTAGGAAAATCAATTTCTTTTGGTTTTAATGCGTGTTAGGACATAAACAGCAAAACAATTCTTGCTGCTAACCAATTTTATCTTGATTATATTTATAACATTTTATTCTGATATAAATTAACAATTGTTTTTAGTAGTTGTTAGATTACGATAAAAGTACAATTGTTCTAAATTTGCATTTATCAAGGTAATTTGTTTGGTTCGAAAAGTGAACCACTAAAATCCCATTTTATATTCTCCACACACTACTTAAACTGAAGAAATTAATACATCTTAGAAACTAGCTTACCACATTGTCCATTAGCCAGGAGTTATTTTATATTTTAACTAATGCTGTAAATATCCTTAGTTCTAGCTATTAATTTAATGGGAGAAATTGTTCGGGAAAAATTTATTTTCCTCAGTATTTTATTCATTCTGCTTTTCATTTGCCAAAAATCATATCCAAATGGGCAAAAGAGAGAATTCTTCTATCTAGCAGAACATTCATTGTTTTCTTTTAATCAGAATAGAACAGAACTGCCAGTTTCTTCCAGGCCAAAACGCAGGATGTAGGATTGAGCCGAGCCTTGTCAAGCTCGAGCTTGGCTCAAATTGAAAAAATTTGGAATCAAACTCACACTGGTTGGGAACAAACAAAGGGTCAAACGATTAGAGTTCTACAACTCCACCCCAAGAGTCGAAGGTTTGAATCCTATCAAACATCATTTCCCTTTCTCTTGATCCAAAAAAAAAAAAAAAAAACTCACATTTGTTTAAACTCACAAATATAAAGTCACGTCTAACAAACTTGGTGTTCCCGTTGCCAAGCCCTAGATTCAAACCTCAACTTGACAGTTTAGAATGGGTGTGGATGTGTGTTCGGGCGTGCTAGTTTAGAAGACGTGTGTTAATTAGTTATTGAGAGTTTTATCCCAAATTATATGTGAAAAAATTAGGAGTCTCACTCTTAATTGTACATGACAAATATTGATGTAATGAATATTGTAATGAGTAGTGATTTAAAGAAAAAAAGTGAAGTCTAACTTATAGCTTAAATAGGCATGGGCCGAACCATAAAATTTTCATTTTAAAATATATATTCTTAACATTATTTTTAATAATCATATATAATAAAAAAATCATAAAAGTGAAATAATCTGGTTAGAAAATTTGCATTAACACGAGATTAATGTTAATAAATTGAACAATTGGCTAATATCTTTTATTAGGTTTGAACAATAGTTGCATATAATATTAAAATAGTTACACTTCTGATTACCATCTATATTTCATAAGCTCTAGCTCAAAAAAATTGATTTTTTAATTGGGCGGAACTTTTTGCATAGTTCTGTGCTGGGCAATTCACATTAAATTCTTAATGGAGATGTACCAAGACATTTACCGAGGAAGCGGAAGCCCTTTTGAAAGAAGCTATTCAGGAGCAAATGGACCGTTTTATACTTCAGGAACAAGTATAAAAATGGATCACTTACTTTCTTTTATTTTAAAAAAGTAATTAAGCGTCTCGAATTCAAATTATTCAAAAAGTCTTTTTTTTTATATAAAATGTTTATTATTTGTTTTTTTTTATTGTATTGATAGGAGCTCTGCTTCTGAGTAGATTACACTTGCTTGTGTGCTATGAATCTAAAACATTTTATCCCGACCAAGGATTATTTTGATTTTTAGGTTCATACTTAACAATTCATACCATACTTCACGCAAGATCCAAATAATAACAAGAAGTATTTAGTCCAAAATGTGTAATCCAAGCATAGGGAAGTTGTATTTTTGCCTGTAGAATGAGCTACTACTGTTGCAAATTAAATCTTCAGAAAAGTCCTTATTTATACTGTGGTGGTTGGAGCAACAGCAGTAATAGTTCACAGTTTTCAGAGTTAGCGAGCAAATGATTCATTGACCTCCACAGTCAAACTGACACAAACTATTGAAGTCTCTCGACCAAAACTCCAATCTTTAGTTCAACACAGTCACACACAACACAATTGTACAAACTCCACACAACAACTAAACTAACCCTTCTTTCTGATTCCTCCCCCACTCTGAGCTCTTATCTGCCACCCTAATTATCCACAAACATCCATACAATGTACACCTGCAACGCCCCACTTCGCTGTACTCTCTCCTACTCTTTCTCTGTCTCTCTCTCTCTCTCATAGGATAGCTTACTCACTCTCTCTCCAGTATGAAAACAGATACAAACATGTGCATGATCTCATCTTTCACAAATTTAGCCAAGCAAACTTAAAAGTCCTTTAAGTTTTCCAATTACTCTAATCCCCTCTCATCACATTTTCCCATCTCACTTCCATTTTCCTACCTCCCCAGCCCAAAACACCCCCGCCCCAACCAAAGCAAACAAAATCACAAAAAAAAAAAAAAAAAAAAACACAACGAAGGGGAAAAAAGACACACACACACACGCTCACACTCACACCCGTTAAGCCCAAAAACACCAAAAAAAAAAAAAAAAAGGCTTTTTCGAAATTTCTAGACCAACCCGGAAAAGAACACATGCATTAATGAATTCGGTCTGGAAAACCAGTAAAAAACTGGGGTGCAGCTGGAGGAGAGTCTCAGAAAACTTACCAAAAAGGTACTAGGACTGATTAAAAAAGCAATCTTTTTTCAACATGGGTGGTCTTATGTCTCAGCTGGCAGCAAAGTTTGCATTCTTTCCACCGTCTCCGGCGACTTATCAGGTTAAGAAGAGGGGCGACGGCAAGTTGGTGGCTGTCTCAACGATGTCGTCTATGCCCATTTCTGGTGCACCTGATGATCCTTCTCTAGATGTGCTCTTGCTTGATACCAAAAGAGGAAACAAGATTGTAGCTTTTTATTTAAAGAACCCATATGCTAGGCTCACTGTTCTTTATTCTCATGGCAATGCAGCTGATCTTGGCCAGCTCTATGACCTCTTTATCCAACTTAAAGCTAATCTCAGAGTCAACCTCATGGGGTATTTCCCCTCTTTCCTTTTTATTTTCTTAATTTTTCTGCATTCTTTTTTTTTCTGGGAGTCTATTGAAATATATTGTTTCGGCATTTTTATTTGTTAAAGACAAATTATTTGTGCTTTTTTTATTTTATTTTGTGTGTTCTTTTTTTTTTTTGTTTTTTTGTTTAGCAACTGGGTTCCCCCCCCCCCCCCCCCCCCCCACACACACACACACAATTTTTGTTCCTTTAATTAGTAGAGATATGCATTAGGTGCTGAACTGAGTTTTTTAGTGAAAATCTTGGGTTGGATATGGCGAAATTATTGATATCTTGTGTTTATGGGGTGTGGGTTGTCTTTTTACTAAGTCTGTCTCTGCATTTATTTTCATGGTTTTGGTAAAGGTCACTTTTTTAGCCCTTTTCTCTTGCAAGTTTTAATGAGCTTCTTTAATTTCTCTTTCTTCTTTATTCTTATGGCTGGTTTTAATTATTTTTTGTGCTTTTGATCTCATGGCTTTCTGTCAAATTGTAATGGCTTGTAAAGTTTCAACCTTTTTCTGGATTTTATTTAACGGGAAATATTTCCCTATCGGTGTTGTTGTTTTCATAGACTGAATTCATTAGTCCAATTAAATGGTGCTGACTGATGTTTTAGGGTATAGACAATGGTGTTGAGTGGATTATTTGCTTGGTATAGACGATGGTGTTGAGTGGATTATTTGCTTTTTCTTTTTACTATAGAATATATCGCATTGAAAGTAAGAGAGGGCTGGATTATGATTTTCTTGTTGTTACTTGGTGCCAGTCGCTTTCCACCTTTTCATGTTTTTCATGTTCTTTTGTCTTTATGAGTAAAAGTGATTTGGTAATACTGGTGACTTCCTCAAAATGAAATGGGAATGTGAAAAAGGAGAATTTTCACTGGTTGTGTTTGGATAGTGACATTGTATATTATGATCTTTTGGGGATTGTGCTGTTGGGCAGTGAAACATATCTTTTTCTTTTACGTTGACAAATTGTTCTTGTTTTGTCTATGTGTTTACCATGGTCGAATAGGGTACAGTGGTTCTAAACTTTGCATTGTGATACTAGCTTGGAAACTTTATGTGATTTGAATTTTTCAAAGTATATGGCTCAATTATGACTTTGATATTTTGTTTGGACTGCCATGAATATGAAGTAACTACTTTTCTTCCTTTCATCAATTCTTTAAAATTTGATTAAATATTACCTTTCTTCATCAATAATTACAGTTCTTGGTTGAAATTTCTCATGCACTAAACTTACTCAATTTTTGTAGTTTTTTGTTTGTCTTCCAATTAAATGGATTTAAGTACTCTTTGAAGCTTCTGTTTATGTTTACATGCGCATACTTGTGAAAGGAAACCTTTGCTTCTGAACTGTCTATTCTGGTGATTGGTTATCATGTTAACTTTTTCCTCTTATTTCTTATTCAGCTATGACTATTCTGGCTACGGAGCCTCTACTGGCCAGGTTGGTTCAACTTACCAATAATAAATCTATTTATATGACTGTCTGTTGCTTCTGCCTTATTGAGAAACCAGAACCATAGTGTACATTTTGACACATAAGTTCAGGAACAGAGAACATGTGGGATTTAAGAACTAAGTGTCAATGTGGGGACAGAGGGGCTCATGATTTAGCAGAATTGTAGGAATGGCAAAGTAGCTTTGAAAAATAAAACAGTGGAGTACTAAAGTTGTTTCCCTTCAAATGAACAGTGGAGATGAAATGATATTTATCAAACATGTATGTCGTCAGAAGTGT